>JAHXJK010000092.1:0-22187 GCA_019395245.1 Botrytis pseudocinerea
GAGAAAGAATGAAAGAATGACATCCATGATTAAAGACAAAATTCAACATGTGCGAACAATCTACTCGAAGCAAAGTTTGGTCCAAAAGTTACATATAAATGGCATTGATGATGTTTCATGAGCCTACCTATGATTCATGAATAGTTTCTTGGACCTTCGGAATACCTACCGCGTACTTAGGTAAGGCAATAAACTTCACCGCTTTCACATCATCCCCAAGCTCTGGATCACAATCACAAGCCAAAACATAAACATAGTCAAAGTCGAGTACAACAACAATAACAATGGCGCCACAACAATTATCAACTTTATCGACGGTTCGAAAGCAGCATTTACTCGTAGAATGTTGCGTCTTAATCCACTCTTCCTGTCTACAACAATCAACCACATTACCATGCTAATGAGAGATCCACCGATATGCAGTTCAAGTCTAAAATACGCATGTCCACATGGCGTCTTCATGAGCCTCACACCTGGCGACCCCACCCTCTGGTCTGGTGTTCTATTCGTGCGGAAAGGTATGTTTGGATCTCACAGAATACTATCCATTATCCCGTGCATCATCCTTCCGCGAACGCGGGTCCCATGTAGCCAAACTATTACGTCTCGACATCTATGAGCCCGACTGACTTGTCCCGATCTGTCTTACTTTAGGCCCCTATGCGCCTTCAATCCTGCGCTTTCACATTTCGTTCCCACCTCAATATCCTGCTCTGCCGCCTCTAGTAACTTTCTCGACGGACATTTTTCACCCGCTGATTACGCCACTTACAACTTACATGTATAGTACGGATACACAGTCTGATGGTACGGTGAGCGCGACAGACGAAGAGAGATTACCTCCTGGAGGGTTCTCGCTGAGAGAAGGATTTCCTGCGTGGTTTGGAAGAACAAGTAGGAAGGGTGTAGAACACGGAACTCCTACGAAAGCGGGTGGGAGTACAGCTGAGAGTGAGGCTATGAGTAGCCCAGAAAGTGGCGTTTATTCACTGGGGAAAACAGCAGATGGTGTCAGAGTTGGGGTTTATGAAGTATTGAGATATATTAGGAGGACGTTCGATGATGAACTCGTGCTAGATAAGGTACCTTTGGAAGCAGCCGGCAACCCCGGCGCATGGCACGCGTGGAAATCGTATCGCATAAAGATAGGCAAAATGACTGCAGAGAAGAAAGACTCCGATATGAAGGATCCGACATCACCGGTGGTAGCGCGCGCACCAGGGGAATGGAATTGGGATGGAGTGTGGGAAACAAGAGTCAAGAAGGGTATCGAGAACAGTACTGCCGAGACTGTCTTATATGGCTTAGGAGCAGATGATTTGATACAGTTTCTCAATTTTGACAAGGAGAAGGTTGAGCAAATCAGAGAGCAGATTAAAGGGAGTGCGGATGCTTTGGAGCCACAACGGAGGAACGTGGTATGATACCTGAGGAAATTCTGAACATTTCGGTATTTTACACAGTTCAGCATATCCTACAGACTATTTTTTCTAGCATTGATACCCCAGGTTCACATAATATAAGCTTTAATTCTTCTCCAGATCTTCATATGCAATCGGCGCTTGTGCCGCGCAAGGAAAATGTTCGATGTCTTCGATGTTGTGCATCTCAGTAGCTATGCATAGGTAGTATCTGCACGATCACCGAATGATCGCCTTCACATAACGTGGTAGCAATGCTCACCATTGGAGGCACATTAATACCTAGGATTCAGATCCTCCGAAAGAAATGATCGACGTCGCATACAAAGTGGTCAGATATTTATATCTTTATCTTCAATCCTGGTAGGATCGCAGGCGGTCTGGATTCAGTCAGGGGTTTATCAGTTTGATGGAGAAGAGAGAGTTGTTTCATGTTATTGTTTGACAGTATTGCATCATTACTTTCAATTGTGTGCTTTGGATGTTGTGAGCTGGTCTTGGGGAGAGAGTAAAAGTATGGGTTTCAGTAGACCATCTCGTCGGTTCTTCCTGGGTTGTCTGGGTGGATATCTTACTGTTTGTTTATTGCATGATAAATTTTGAGCAATGGAGAGTTGTCCGCTGGTAAAGCGTTATCATTCCGTTTTCATTTTGTTCAAACATCATTCATTGGAAGGTTATTGATTTTTCAATCTCTACCAAAGATCCAACATATCAATATTCGAAGACCCGAAAGGATTCCCTTTTCGTTCCCATCTCTGGAAGTTCCTGGAATATGCAAGCCATTTTCACTCAGAATTCCCTTCAATTTGACCTTCGAACGTCCCATAGTGTTGATACAATTCTCGCGACTTTTTGGTGTGTTCTTGTACAGCACTCTTTTCATGAAAAGGGGTATACACTCAAGCTTGGTGAACTCTTAAATATTAGAAATCTTCATCTACTGAGATTTGACATATATGGCTGACAGTCTCGCCTATGTCTTGAGACGAACCTGCTTTTACTGTGCATAGAAGTACACGCTTACAAGTTTCATCCTGTTGTAGGAATCATTCTCTTTTGTTTTCACGGGACAAACGATCACCGTGAACATCTTCTGGTGATGCTCTTATTTTAATCTCATGTAAACCATCTTTAGCTCATCTCTGGTGCTCAGTCCTTTGGGGTTGAATAAACGTGGCAATTGAGCCTTCTATTCATGTTAGTTCACTTAAGCATCGAAATTTCTTGAGGTCTCCGGAAGCTTTAATTAAATGGTGTTCTATATCCCACATGGTCTTTCCTAAAAGATCGAAATATAGTTCTTGCCCAGAAGTTCTGTAAAACAAACATACCTGCCTATTCAAGGTCATGTAATATTGTTACAGGCAATCCTTTCAGTCTTGAAAAATTTATGGTATTTTCAACAACGTTATTGCATCAATCTTTTTTGGCTATGATTACAGAATCCTATTCTCCTATCGGCGCACTTATAATAGTACCAATTGTTATACTATTGCTCGTTGTATTCATTGCGTTGAAGGCAGGTAGTATTTGGGGGTGGATTGTGAACTGTTGCCACCGGCCTGGGAATACTTTTCATCGTTCTAGATTATACCGGAGATTTAAAACTCGAAATTTAAGTTCCGAAGATACCTACGACGGGGCCTGGAGTGATTTGGAGACTACAAGATCGGGTGGTTCTAGTTTTCTTAGCAGAGCTTCCAGATTGAACACTTTTATGAATCCGTCTTCGGAAACACATTCAACAGCCTCAATATGGCACACTCCATCTCATCAAACCAGGAGCTTCATGAGCCCGAGGTCGAGCCGCTACGAATTATCAAACGTAGCCAAACCGTTACCAGTCGCATTTCGAGCTCAAGATTTGGAGACGCAGACGAATGGGGAATGGCTGGATCCCCATTCGATGATGAGGGCGAGGGAAGCCCGCCAGTGGCAGCAGACAGACCCGTAGGGCCTTTAACTATACATAAGATAAGAAGGAGCAAGGGTAGAGGCAGCATTCTGAATGATGGCGGTTTGTCTATCAAGGTTGTAGACATTGTGAAGAAAGGTATTGAATGTCTAGGCGTCAGTCATACTACAACGAAAACTAATTGTTTTAGATTGTCCTGTGAATTCTAAAGACGACTTTGAACTCACACCAAAAGCATCTGATGCGCAGAGGAATAAGAGCACAGGAAATTTCCTGAGAACGGAATTGCATTCTGTGAGTTCAGAAAACGATTTCGAATTTCCAGATATTCGAAAATTAGCTGGCTCTCCTATGGTACCACAAAGAAAGAAATCCAAATCCAAGTATTCTCTTTTGAGAGCATTTGGTGGTCGACGGAGTGAGGATTTGGATCCCAAGCCTAATCTTGGTCGAAGCGATTCTTCAGCTTCTACGAAATCACATAGTACTCTTCTTCGCAAGCTTTCTCGTAGAACATCCACAACTTCTACAATTCAATCGATAGCTTCCTCGAGTATTAGGACTGTCGAGCTCTCTAATCCGTTTGACACAATTGACAATCAGAGCATTAATGATTCCAGGATCAATTCGAGAGCATCTTCCTACTACGATGAAACTATCATGATATCGAACCCACCCACACCCACACCTACACTCGTACCAACATTCAGCTCCTCTAGAGACGGTAACTTTGTTCTGTGCCCACAGATTTCTGTCACTCCGGAGAGTGCTAGTGTGAATGCGGGAGTTTGTACATTATGGGCTGCTGTTGAGATCACCGGCGTACTTCGAAGAGCTGATGGTACGTCGACATTGGATGATGCGGGTCGCACCTATAGTACACAAAGCCTTACTCCACGATTTTTAGGTAGGCTATAGAGTCTCTTAATCTTTGTAAAGTGCTCACATTAAATTTTCTAGACCTCAGAAGTTATGGCAGTCTTCACAACATTGCTGTTGAATTCCAACCCGGACCAGATTGCGTCATAGTTGACCAGCCGGCAGACACCTTCCAAGCTAAGACTATTCGAGTAAGTGAGACTCATCTTATGTTAGTTAAGATACGATTGAACGAAGTCAAAAATTCGAAATCACATGCGAAAGAAAGATCATCTGACGAACTGATTGAAAACCTGAATGAGATTTTGGGAGACATCACTACCCATTATTTAACTGTGAAGCTAAACTATAGACACTCAGCTTTCTTAAACTTGAGATCGCAGGCCACCGAAGGAGAGTTCAGGCTCTTACCACAACACACTTTGCTGGAAACCAAAGCCACAGCATCTATTAAGCGTCACAATCCAGCATCTGCTTGGTCGCCTAGAAACTCTGGGACTTTGAATTTGACAGTAGGAGCCAGTGTGCTTACGAAAATCATTGAGAAGCACTTTTCGGCCGAGAAATCTAGAGAAGCACTTCAGAAACTTGCGGATGATAGAACAACGATCCCATATTCTCGGAGAACCTTCGGATATTCGTCGGATAAAGAAAATCGGAAGTCTACAGCTAGCTCATTGTCATATGGAGATTCAACTAGCAATTTACTCTCTCATTCGTTTTCCATGACAGCCATCTCAAATTTCAATGCTCGAGGTAGCCCTGTTTCCAAACGTCTAGGTTCACCTTACGATCATCCATTAGATGAAGTAGACAGCGAAATGGATCCTGCCCGGAAAATCTGGTCACAAATGCGAAGGACCTCACGTCCTGCTCGTAAGCATCCACGGGCGAGTATCAGCGACGGGAACTACTTCAGCCCGGATCAAGACGCGCTATTCGAGTGTACTCCACGATATGGAGGTAGTTTAAGAGGACCAAATCTCTCAATTTTTGAATCGCCTGATAATCTCCTGGATACTTCGCTTGAATTGACGCCCAAAGCAAAACAAGATCGAGTATCGAGAGGGAAGAGTACAAGTTCTGTGATTAATGATGATAGACATCATCTTAGAGAGATGGCGTTGAGAAATAAAAGAAGCGTAGGTCAGGAAACTTTAAGGAGCATGGTGCCTAGTACTCATAGTGTTGGAAACGCATTCGGGAGTAGGCATGGTGGTGTTTTAGGGGCCGTAGCGGGAGTAGGATTACCGGGTAGAAATTGGGGACAATGGTTACCTTGGGGTGGTTAGTTTTTATTGTGGGTATTGATTGAACATTCTTTCTTTATCCGAGTTAAAGTTGGACATTCAGACAGTCAAAATAATTAGTTGATCCTGTTAGGATTGTTATAGGAAAGGCTGTCTATGCTTATGATGAGAATTAATAATTTTTTGCCTCTCTTTTCATAAATATAGTTAGTATCAATCAATGCATATGCATATTTCTGAAGTTAAACATCAGTCTTGGCATTGCTTTTGGTAGTGAAGGTATGGAATAGTGTATACAATACATCTGCGATCCCCCCTCGCCTGTAAGTCCTTTGCAATACGACCGTGTCAGGATAGTTACTTTGAATTCCAGTTTGTGATATAGCTATGTAAAATCCATAAGAGTTACTATTAGGAAGAGTTATCCATATACTCGCGAGAATGAGAACATACTCATGATGTGCTGAAGTTTTTCTTTCTTTGCTGATTCTGCTAGTGGGATGAAAGGCTATTCTATTTCTTGGAGTGAAGCCTTTGAAGATTACATCCTGAATCGGACCCAGATTAGATTAGTAGAGTGGTTTATAGGAGAGGAAACGTCAATCTTTCTCTTCATAACCCGACTCACTCGCCATTTTGCGAGCTTGCGTTATGATTGTTGCTGTCGATAGACTAGGGAAAACACAACTGGTGATGTAGAAAGCGTGAATGTTGGAGATTCGTGGCACTCGTATACTAGATAGCCAATGATGATATATGCACTATCTTCTAGAGAAGTTGCCTATTTGAGACGATATTACTAGATACGATAGCATCAGTCAATCATTACATGGTAATGTACTAATATGCATCAGCTGATTAAGTGGACAGGACTAACGAGATGCGATACAAATTTATTTGTATGCTGATTTGTCTATGGAGATATTTTGACAGAACACTGGCATCTGTGGGCATATACAAGTTGATTTCATGATCTACAAATGACTTGTTAGGGGTTTATATTATATTTCACCTGTTAGTGCTGATACGAAACTCCTGTGAGTTGTGTTGGAAATTTTAACTGGTTTATATATAGCCTGTCAGCCCATGAAGACTTTGTATTTTTATCAGCTGATGTTTCTTCTCGGACTTCCCACTCGGATACCTTTAGTCGAGATGAGTCATTTTACAGGAAGGCAAAGAACTTGTTCTAAATGTGCTTTAGGCGACTATTTTAGCGATTCTAGCATAAGAATATTTAGTTTAAGCAGATTCTTTCTAGCGTGAGGAAGGATTTCTAGCGTGAGGAAGGTTCATGAAATCTATTATCTCGCTAAAAACGAGAAAGAATCTTGCTCCGTGCTTAATTTGCAAGGTCGTTTGTAGAAGGGATTTGGACTAGAAAGATGGAGTCGACGCGCTTGAAAGCTGATATGAAGGCGTTCGATTACGTATATTGCTGGCTGATAAGCGGGAAGAGTAGAATGATCATGGAGTATGCGACAATTCACTTATCATGAGTGAATGTTAGAACATGTGAGATTCTGTCTCACCGAATAGGTTGAGATTACTGTGTGAGGAAAACGTGACTTGGAAGTCACATAACATCTTAGCTGATGTTTATAATTACTTTTTCTGTAGGCGTAGCGTGCGTTCGGATCGATGTTTTTCAGATTTTTATTGAATCATTAGATCTAAATTATTTAGAAAATAGAACCAAATAAGATCAAATGACAGATTTATCAAATGTTTGAAATTATGAAATAAATTATTAGAAATTATTAGAAATTATTTAATAGATAAGTGTATTTATTGAATATTTAAAACTATCAAATGATTATTATAATTTTTAGTAATCTAAATAATTTAAAATAGCAAATACTTTCAAAATCTCTACACTTATCAAATGATTTGATAAATCTTCAACAAGTCTTTATTTTTATCCATCTCTACTTTTTTTTTTCACTTTTATTACTTCTTAATATTAGTTTAAATAGTCTTACTGTTTTAACGTTATTAGAGATTTTATTAAATAAATCGATTCGAACGCACCCTTAAAGAATCAACATTCATTTTACTTTTTCAGTCGGGAGTCTATAAATACTTGTATCCTACGCATCAAAATTATTTAAACTTCTTCTCGTCAATTTAATTTCCTACCGGTAGGTACCTATGATCTACGATACCAAGTATTCCTTGTCAAGATGGAGGATGACAATCTCAACCAATCTCTTGCTTCGAAAGGTAAGCTTGTCCAATTCTCTTCTTTGAACGGATATTAAATCACCAGTGCCGAAGATCTGTCACTTTCATGGCAAAGAACTGAACCAGCAAAATGCGAAAGATCTTGCGAAGTTTGACATGGTATTGACTACATATACACATGTGACGAAGGATTTCAACTCGCTAGAGACTTGGATGCTCGACATGAAGTATCATCGAGAGTTTCCCTATCCGTACGAATCAAGCAGGATCATCAAATCAAGCAGGACTTCGTTCCATTGCCAGGAGCTATCATTTATTAGGGCAAAATGCCCACTTTTCAATGTCGACTGGTCGCAGATAATCCTTGACGAAGCCCAAAATATCAAGAATAAGAAAGGAAAATCTTTCCGAGCCTGTTGTGCTTTGAAAGAAGATTACGGGAACACCAATTTTGAACGACTACACAGACATATTCTCGTACGCTTGTTTTCTCAAAGTTGAGCCCTTGAATCAATTTACATGGTTCAAAAGCCATTTCCTCAAGAAAGCCGCGGAAGATGAAGAGGATCCCGTGTTTAAAAAAAATGGGTTTAAGCAGGAATCCCAAGAGCAAGAGTCGGCCCAGTGAAGTGGCCCAGTTAGAAGTAACCAGAAACGCTATCATCTATCTGATTTCGAAGCCAAACTCTATAAGAAGAACAAAACATGGAACGTTTAACGTGATGCCATTGATTGAGTTGCCAAAATTTGAGAACAAGGATGTGTGACTGAAACTTGATAATTTCCCAAGACCTAATCTAGTCAGATACCGGCCAATGGGAGAAGATATTGAAGCAATGGCACCTGGAGCAAAAACAATGTCAGAAGCTTCTTCGAGTGGTCAAGGATGGATGAACAAGGTAGGGTAGATGGAGTGGATCATGCGAAAATGGCATGGGTACAAGATGTGGCGAATTTCACCCCAGTCACGGAGCAAGACTTCCAATATGAGACTTGCCTGCAATGGTGTGAAGTCCTGAGGGAAGCTGTTTTTATCGAACATAATGGTTCACCAAGGAACAAGTTGGGGACAAAAGAAGTGCTGTTCCCAAAGATGACCAAGGCGAGAATGGCTGCGGTCCACCCAGATGCCCCGGATGCTGGCTACGGGAGTGAAGAAAATGAGCAAGATTTGGGAGCTTCCAAAAAGCAGTCGACATACCGTAGGAGATTCATGGATTGGTTAAAGGTCGAAGACAGATGGGGATGGACCAAGATCTCCTGGCTAGTAAATCATGTCAAGAAGAAGATTTCTGAATCGCCAAACAACTGTGCGCTCATCGCATGCCATTCCCTCGCACTATTGGACATAGTGTATGTTGGACTGTCGCAATTCGGAATCGAAAGCTTGAGAATTTATGGTACTGTGAGCAATACTAAGAGATAGGTATCTCGTCAGATGTTCCAACTTTAGGATGGGCCAAACAGAGTGTTGTTGTTAGCCTCTGGAGCTGGCGGTGTTACCCTTACCTTGATGCGGGCCAATATCGTTTACATTATTGGCGCCAGATTGGTCAGCAGCAGTTGAAGAACAAGTTATTGGCCGTGCTTTTCGACTTTCGCAGCTTCAAGATGTTACGGTATACCGTATATTGGCATATTCATCAGTAGAAGAGTGCATGAGGAAACAGAAACTTGAGAGAGCGAAGGAATTTGGCCTGTTGGATGTTCTAGAAGTTGATGTGGCAACGTTAGATGATGAAGGAAGGATTATGGTCGAGGCTACAAAGGCTAAGATCAAAGATATGCAAAATTGGACGAATAGGGACTTTCTAATTGAGGTGAGTTTGGGAATGTTCTGATTAATGACCACAGTGACTAACAGATGGATACCATTAACAGCTAGATATGATCGACGAGCAGGATGAAAGGAAAGGCAAAGGAACTCAACGTCTATTCCAAGGTGAAGATGCTGACGACTATGACCAATCTGAAGAAGACAATGAGAGCGAAGAAGACGAGAATGAATAAGGGCCTTAACATATGACAATCTTAGAATACGTTTGGAGGCTTGAGGTGGACCAAAGGTCGGGGTGGTACATAGTCAAGAAGATAAGCGTTGTTGAGGAAATCGGACGAATACGAGGTATACTAATGGGGTTTGATTTGCCTTTCGGCTGAATGATGGCTTGAATCGTTCGGAGCATGAGTTTACAGCCGGATAAATAGCGATTTATGGTTGGTAGCGTTTAGAAAAGTTAATCTAATGAAAATCGTTGTTTTGTGCGTAACTCTGGTCAATGATTTGAGATGATATGCACGCATATAATACGAAAGAGCGGTGTTTGTCTGATGGTCCCATCTTAGTGACATCGTTATCTAAGGAGTAAATATACCTGCCTTCAGTTCAGACATGCAGCGGTGACTCTATTGCGAGTATATCTCGACTTAGTCATCACATTTTTGTGTAGATGGTTGAAAATATCAACTCATAGCGATGATAACAAGTTCTGGACAATTTCGATCATCCAAAAGACCACAGTATGATTCTGCGACGTGGCCAACTTAGACTCTAAGACAATGTTACGGACAAATTTGGTTGGTATAATCAACATCACATTCTTGCCGCAAACAGGGACCAGATTTATTCAGAGCATTGCATTTATATTTGAATGAATTATCTAATTGGGCCCAGTCTTCACTTTACATTCCAAGCAGCTTCATTGTGCCGTATCCTCAGTCCGGGTTATCCGACACATGTCATTCGAGAAGGAATCCGATGGCGTTTGAAGGAAAGAGGAAGGCAAGCTTGGTAGCAAGATTATGATGGGGTAAAAAAAGCACCACTTAAAAGCCCTTCAAGTCGAGACATCGTACAGCCATCGGATGGTGTATCAGCCCGTTCGAGAGATAGGGAAAAGTACGTGCAAATGAAGATTATGCTTGAACAAGTGTAGCAAAGCCAATGTGTGGCTCGTTTCGCGGCCCGATCCATTATCATCGAAAAAAATGAGGATACTGACGTTGGCAGTATTGCGTCGGCACTGTTGACTATTTTAGTTCTGTGACTATGATAGAATTGCATAACAGACGTACCAATCAAGCTAAATGATTGTATTTGACCACCAACATTGGGCTTTAACTCGTTTCGATCATCAATAACTCTTTCGACAGCGAGCGATAGATGATTAAAATAATTACACCAACTTGCGCGTCCTTCCAAGCCATTTGGCCAAGCTCAGAGCGTAGACTCTTGCAAGGACAGCGCTCTCCTAAGCCTCCAGCCATTCACGTAGGGTGAGTTTATTGTAACAGTCAGGATCCTGGAAACAGTCTTGTTGGATCATCGAAGCCAAGTCGGATGCGTTATCTTGAGAATCCGCAAAACAGATCAACTTCTGACCGGCCAAAACCTGGATGCGACTAAAGGTTTTGGTAAGCGTGAGTGCTTCTTGAACGACATGCTCAGCATTGGGGGTCTTGTGATCTATCTCAACGAGAAATTCGGTTCCAGATGAATTGGTCAAGCCATGTTCCAATTCCTGGCCACTGAAGACTCTGGCCTTCTGGGCCGAAGAAAAACGTGTGAGGTAGTTGTACATTGTCTGTGGTATATAATTAGTTACAATCATGAAAAATCTATCACGAAGTCTCTTGTTGATGCATTTCGTCTAATTAGATGCTCGTTAAACATCATTGTTGATAACCCACTTTACCAAGAAAAAAGTGAAAGTATCATATCAATTTTTCTACCCAGGTCCTCAAATTGCACCGGAGTTAATTCCAATGCAAGCTTAGATCAATGCTGGTAGCCGTTCCACGCGCCAGATAGACATTGAGGATACAAGTCAAGCTATACGAGCATATATGATCTGTACTACATTATCCTTTTGGTTCATCTTGACAACGGAATAATTCATCTCAGAGGAAAAGTATGGTTAAAGTATAATTGTACACTTTAAATGAGATGATTTAGTGAGAATTTTGGATGAACTCTATGTCAAGGATTGCTTCCACAGGGGGAACTTTAAATCCTAATCCGTGTCTTCTCCTCAATTCACTAGCCTTACAATACCACTTAAATACCCCTGGTATAATAGCCGCAACATCCTTCTCCCTCTTCTCCATAAACTCTTTCCCTAGCTCGGACATATTTTTCGCTTCCTCCCGCGCCATTTCCCGCTCTTCCAGTTTCGTGTACACCAGATATATTTTCTCAATCGCAGGACTCTCCAAAACATAGGAACTCCAAAAACACATATTCCAGCTGCGATCTCGCTGGCCCGGGAAGAAGCTCGTCCACGTCGGGAACGGATCGCGAGCAGCTTGGTAGTCGATGGCGAGATAGCGGAATTTGTGTTCTGAGATTAGTTTGCGCAGTTTTCCTTCTTCTCGCGGACAGTGCGTGATGATGCTATCGTTTTTAGTCGGGAAACCAATGATGGCTGGGCCTCGTACCCAGAAGATATCTAGATCTTCGTTGATGTAGAAGGGTCGACGGAAAAATGTACGGAAGCTGTAATTTCTCAAAGCGATATTGCGTGATTCGATACAGGTATGGAGAAGATTAGTTGGGATAGGAGATGTCGTTGTGTAATATCGGACGCGACGTTGAATGTTGAAAGCTTTGTCGTAGAAAGAAGTTATGTGTTTGTTGGCTTTCTTTTTGTATTTGGATTGGATTTCTATGGCGCGAGAAATTGAGACTGCAGCAAACTCCCATATCTTGCGCTGTAGCTCGAGAGGGAGTTTGGGAAAGACGGTAAAAGCTTGAGCGATGGGAGTATCAGTCTGTTCTTGGGAAGTGGGGTCCATTGGAATTGACCCGATGCTCGGGAAAGGTTTCGTCTTTTTGTCTGGCTTGAGCTGTTTCAACTTCTCTTTGCAGGATTTCATGGAGAGTAGATTCTTATCCTTCACTGGTTTCTAGATGTTATTCAACAGTTATTGTGTGTCCAATGATTGCTGTTAGTGATCAAATTACTAGTATGTAGTAAGTATTCGTCGGTTGAAAAATCGAACGATTTGTTTTTACGAGAACTTGAGACTTATTCTGAATGAGAACAAGGAGGATGTCAAGTACAGGGCTTGAGATCTACTCCAGGAGCCTTTAAGTAATAAGAACCGTAAATCTTAGTATTCTTAAACCAAAGTGGGCTGATTTGACGACCACACCCCCAATGCCTTAAATCACCGTATGGTTTTCTTAGTCATGCTGTATTCACTACTACTACCATATAGTCTCATTGATTCTGAATATCAATAATATTCTAGCTTTGGCTTATATCACGCCCTATCTCATTGCATCTGATCACTATCTAGGCAATGGCCGTACCAATTATCAAGCCACTTTTTTTTTCGTTTACGGCTACAAAAACAAACGAAAATAACAGTCTCAGCTATATGCAAAGACTCGGCTAATAATCTTGACCTTACCGTACCGTACTGTACCTGTACCGTACACCTTGACCAAAAACCAAGATTGCAATTCGAGCTTGAATCATCTTCTATCATATAGCTAGCTATCTAATCGCTTCAATGGACTCCAGAAAAGCCAGGAACTATGGTGTCTTTATGGGACAAAAAGGGACAAAAACCAGCTTTTTAGTGTAGATTGCTAGTTTTTTAATATAAATTGCTAATTTTAGATGTAGATTACTAATTTCAATTGCACAATCGCATAATCGCATAATTACATTAATAATCTTTTACAAATTCTAAAAACTATTATTTTTTTAGAAATTCTAAAAGAATTATTAGTGTGATTATGCGATTATATAATTATAGAATTAAAATTAGCAATTTCTATTGAAAGACTAGTAATCTATATTGAAAAACTAGCAAATTATATTAGAAACTAGCAATCTTTATTAAAAGGCTTGTTTTTGTCACTTTTTGTCCCAAAAAGACGCCATAGGAACCCATACTTTAAAAGTCTTCTCCTGACAATTCCGCCTTTTATTAGGTGAAAATATTTGATCGTACTTCTAAAACACCTCCACCCTTAGATCTCACAGTTTTGCGCTCACGAGAAGTCAACTTTAGCTTTAAATTCAGTTTCTCTCAACTCCCTTTTCCTTTTCCTTCTCTTTTTGAATCAAGATCGACTGTAACTTTCCACGAAACCCAGACTCGGCGACGACACTTCAAGAAATTCCCTATTCTACTTAGCTACGACTTTGGCTGTAAGTAAGGCCCAAAGATTGGTCCAGGGCTGTTGATCGATCGATAATTGATCAACAAAGTTGTTCATATCACTCAACTCCGGCACATATTTTCCTGGACACTACCAACATCATACAATTACTGGACATCTCTTATCAAAGCACCTCAAAATGAATTTTGCAACATGGATGCGCTTGGGCACTTGCTATGGCCGAACAATATTCTTCAAGTTTAAGAGGATGCCTGAAGAAAAAGGCGGCGGTAGCCTCATGACCTATCACGGCGACGCATATGAGGGACCACTTGATGTAGGCAACAGCCCAAGAGCTCAGGACATTGCGCAAGACGTTGAATACGATGAAGGGTTGAGAGTTGGCTGGATGCATTTGGAGGTAGGCCCGGGGGGATACAAGAAGCAACAGATTAATAAAGGCAATGCACAAAGGAGAGCTTTTCTTGAAGGAATTTATTGGAGTCAACACGACGATGGAAGCCAGAGCAATGGCGACAGCAGGCGGCCAAGTTTGAAACCCAGAAGCCCAGGTTCCGTTGTGAATCCTCCAAAGTTGACGCCAAACCAAACACAATTACCGTTTCCATCGCTTGAGCCATCAAGAATTTGGATCCAAACTCTTCCACCTCAGGAGATAATAACATACTCAAAAGCAACAGGAAAGGTGATTCCGGCCAAAAGGAGGCAAATATCAAGTGAGAATCTATCTGCTAAGCGCAAGAGGTCAACAGTCGGGGCCGCACAAGCTGCACCACCGATCAAAAAAAGATTTAACAGTCTTGTGGCATCTGACCGCGTAAATAGCTCTGGTGATGCTTATCATCATGGGTTTGGTGCATTGGGTTTGACCGGAAATGTGCCAAGTTGCTCACCAGTTCCTTCGAGGACACGGCGTGATGGGCATCAGTTAGAACAGACTGACAGATATCGTTCCACAGTCTCAAAGGCAACTCTGTCAGATATTCGCGACCCTGATCCCAGTGTGATTCAGGAAGAAGACTCATCAGCGGTTACCGCTTCAAGGCTTTTGGGGCTCGATCGAGTCGATTGGAAAGAAAGATTGTTCTGTCTCCCAGTAGTTCAACCCCGGTGCCCCAGCAATGTGGTAAGTCTGGTCCCAAGCTTTGTGATTGGTGACATACTAACATGTTTGCAAAGCTCAATATGTTTTACGATGACAAGATCAACTATGCCGCTCATAGATACCTCAAGGAAGCAAAGAAGCGAGGACCCATTTAACCTTAGACATATTCAAGCCAAATAGCCTCCCAGATAGTCCAAAGTTAAGTCTCAGCAATGGATGCTCAAATGCTTAAGCGTTGCTCTTGTGGACTGAGCCAAGTCTGGGCCAAAAGATAACCAAAGAAGGTGACGTTGACTGATACCTTCATGGAATAGGCCGATTATCGGGTTCATGTAGCGATGATTTCTTTTTATTTTATGATTGAGCAAGGGTGGTAGAACTTAAGTTGCGTTGGTACCCAGAAAATGGAGAGCGATAGGTCAGTTGCCAAGTTCTGGCCATTCGATATCTATAATGGTGGGCCTACAGTTGGCATTACAGGGCGAATTAATTTTCTTTTATCGGGGTAAATACATCATTGCGCGGGCGAATTTCGATAGTTAACTTCATGCGATTTCATTTTCTTCTTCTTGCTGTCTTTTTGACTCGAGGCTGGCTGAGGAGGCTAACACGATGTCCACCATCTCTTTAGAACGTTTTATAATCCAAGACATCTCAACCATTGAATGATCTGATGCTATTGCGTACACCAACATATAGCAGTGTGGTTGAACAAGAAGTTATCCAATTGTGACAGCCCTGTGATAGCAAAGTTAATACTTTGGACAAAAAGAAATTCAATATAAATCCTCATACAAATTTCTATTACATACATTACAATAGTGATACTTTATTCGTTATTGACGACACACTTAATTCATTAATAAGAAATAAGCACTATTAATTTTGGGACCTGTTCATTAATTTTTTTTTTTTTAAATTTTTTTAATAATAATAAAATCCTAAAAGACTTCAGAGATTTTTGCATATGAGACTTATAGGAAAGGTGAATAGAAAGATATATACATAGGGATTAGGCGAAGAAAGAGAGTGAGTATAGGAGCTAGAGTAAATAAAAGACATTAATCGAAAGTCTAAAAGAGAATCAGAGATAAATAAGTTACATCACTCTCAATTTATTCTTCGATCAAAAGCTTTGTTACTATACTATATAGCACAGAATATATTTGATGAATAACATAATCCGATTTTGATACAAATAGACATTTTTCAATAAAAGTCATTACTCTAGACTAAAAGCTAGAATTCGCTTTAACTTTAGCTTTCTAAATTCAAGAATTTCACAAAGATTCTATCGATTGAAATAAGCATCGTAAGGTATAGAGATGTGAATTACATATATTAATATTACAAAAACTTTTATTTTAATATAGAATCAAGAGATTGAAAATTTTATTACACGAACGAAGTGTACACTTTGTCAATTATTGATTCTGCCTCCACACGGCAGTGAGGCAGGAGTATTCCGAGGAACTATAATCATTAATACGATGCGATAGCAACAGACGAAATCATTAGGACTAGAGACACAACGCGAAACGTTCATCTCAAGTACCTGAATGATTCGAGAATCTTGGCAGAAGAATTTTCCATGCTGGAATTGAAATCGGTGAGCGAATAATAAATGAATGGAGGCTTTGCAAAAGCGTTGAATTTTTATATATATATATATATATTTATCTATCTATTTAACTCCCATAATACAGTCTCATCTATATTTTTATTCTCTACTAATCCCCATTCCCATTCCCATTCCAATCTTCATCTCTCCTGAAATCCTCGCTTAAATCACAATCAATACATACCTCATTTATTCATTCACTCACTCACTCATTCATCCAATACATACCCACACCCATACCCACCCATACCCATCCACCACACTCATACTCATCACTCTTATAGATAACCGACCAACCAACCAACTATCACTCAACTCATCAATTCATAAATCCCTCTAAAAAAAATCCCTCTAAAAATCCCTCTAAAAATCCAAACAAACAAACAAACAAACAAACAAACACACACCCAATAACCCCACCCACAAATACCAATTCCATCGCCAACCCACCTCAATAATTACTATACATTATCATAAACATCCCTAATATTCATCTATCAGAGTCATCGCAAGTTAGAGTTAGATGAGAGGAGAAGGATATACGATTACTATAATTAATAATAAACTACCATCTTCCAATATCATTACGCTCATCATTATTCTCTCACCCGATTCAAGTTATACCATTTGTTTATGATCTTGCATTATTTCTGCTGAGGTATATATATATATATATATATGTATATACATATGCTCGATTCCCAAGTGAAGATTGAGTGTTCAAAATCTCATTCGAGTATACGGTGTAAAAATGAACCTTTTTGACATCCGTGTCGGAAGGGAAAATAGTATTACAAGTAAAATCTAATCGTCCTCCTCCTCGTCGCTGTCCTCCCCAAAAATCGCCTTGAAAACCGCATCTTCCGGTTTCTGAATTTCCAACGCTTCATTTCTCTCTGCATCAACAACTACCTGTTGATCCTCCTTCGCTAGCTGTGCATTCTCCAAGTTGCTACTCCCAAGTATATTCCCATCCTCTTTCTTGATGTCCTCTCTAAACGCTCCATTCCCCGCCTCCCTCATCATCCTCTCCACCTCTCTCTTACCCACCAAATCTGCAGGGACATCCCTCCGCATCCCTTGCTCTTCATCCGCAGACGGCTGTACATGTTTCGGAGGCTGCACATTGAACCTCTTACACAGCAATCTCGTCGGGAACCAATCCTTCCTCTCTCTGGTCATCGGACCATACATGCCCATTTTTGCCGCCTGTTCCGCTGGATCTTCTTTGATTTCCGGTTTACTCAAGAGATTGTTTCCCGAGCCATCTTGTCCTGGTAATATTGTGCTCGACGAAGAGCTTGTAAATCGTGTGGCCATCAACCCCGTCATTGGTTTGAAGATTTTCGCACAGTTAGCGAATTCTTTGAGCTCTTTGAGCCAATCTTCTTTACTGGTCAACATACTCCGTTCCGGTAAGGTTAACACGATGCCAGCTTGATGTTCGAGGTAAGCACGGTAACGAACACGTTTTGCTTCGTCTTCGCCATAGACACTTGCGCAACGCATAAGTGCTGCATCAGCGGTATATTTATCGATTTTGGGTATCTGAGAAAGAAGTTCTTGTCGTCGTTGTTCGGGGGTCATAGCATAGCCTTCGGGAATTTCGCCTAGGGCTTGGGGGAGATTAGATTTTCCAGATGCAGCAGCTAGCCGATCACGAGCAGAGCTGGAAAGGAAATCAAATACAGATTTTCCAGGTAGAGCAGCTTCTCCTAGAATCGAAGCTCGAGATTTGGGGTCTAATTTCGATGCTTTTGCTGCATCTGAGGTGGATAAATATTGTGATTGTGTGGATTCAGATTTGGATTGTTTGGCGGATTTCCACCCTTCAGGAATGGTGGGCGGTGGATATTTAGAAAGCGTTTCGGACATTGATGATGCAGTTGAGTCATTACTGAGAATAAATCCATCCAGGGGTAAGCGACCATCATGACATTTCCGTAGCCCAGCTGCTGCCTTTGCCATAGCGGACTTTTTGGATATGAAGACAGGTTTGGATTTTAATAATGAATTGGCCGCTGGCGTTATTGGTTTCTTCTTCTTCTTATCTCCTCCTATGACTCGATTATAGGATATTCGTGGACCAATTTCATAAGGGTCTTCATCATCCGAACCGGTATCATTTAATATACCAATACCAATACCACCTCTGACAGGCTTCTTTTTCTTCTTGGCGATTTTGGGTGCTATTGAAAACGATCTATCATCATCCTCATCTTCTGACTTATCTTTCTCCGACCCAAGTCCATTGATGGGGGTCAACTTTGTCTCCCCATCAAAACCTAAGCCTTTATGATCATCCTTCCGAAGGAAACTAATCATGCGAGTATTTTCCGGCGCAAAGAGGTATGTCGCATTGGCATCTGCACCAGACCTTTCCATTCCATCCAAACGAGCTTTTCGTCGAACCTTTGGTCCTACTCCCTGTCCTTCTTTCCAACCCATTTTCTTCAATAGCTTCACCCCCATTGTCTCTCCGTCGGTTTTGAAAAGATCAATGAATGCGCCTCTGCGAATTGCGTCATCTTGCGTCGAACCAATTCCAGCAAATCCTTCTGTTGTTTGTACCCTTTGAGCTTCTGCAGCATCCGCCAAATCTTCATCATCCATAAAATCTTCGGGTCGTTGTTGGCGTACTTTGGTCGCATCTTTATTTCGATTCGATCGCGAGGAAACAAAAGTCGAAGGTGTCCAGCCTTCTTTCGATCCCACCGTGTTGAAATATCCTGCACTAAACCCACCGGTAAAAGCACCATGTAATCGTTTCAACCCTCTCTCATCACGAACTTCCTGTTTCCACACCGGTACATAGGATCCATCATCTCGCACATCTGCATCTCGTGGGGGTAATGGGGTTCCGTATACCACAAAGGGGGATTGTTGGGCCTGCAAATCTGCTTCGTATGTTGCTCGCGAACGTTTGCCGGACATGGTAGAAATGCACCGTGGACAATGTCGAACAGTATCGATGGGGATTGGGAACAGGTCGAGGCTGCACCCAATTATTGAATAGTCAGCCTTGTCAAGTTTATTGGGTGCAAACGGATGAATGTTATTGGCTTAATAAACGCGGAGGGACGGATTGATGTGAGGCTATTAATAGCCACGTGAAAGAGGATTTTTGATTACGTAAATATTTTAAATTTCCGTCGTGCTACTCGTGGGTAGTCTCAGGCACTGAATTGAAAACGGCTTGGTTTCCGCCATCAATTCATCTTCCCCATGCATTTTGACTTCTACGTAGCAATGGGAAAATGTAACATAATCATCTGGAGAACTTGGGGGAGGGAGGAGGGAGGAGGGAGGAGGACTCGTAATGTAAAGCTCTGACAGATATGACGACGAACCTTGTCTTCATCTCACATGCTGGAGGAAGAGGGGTACAAGGATTGCATTGGACGTTACTTGGTTTAATCACCAATCGTCCCAGGAATTCAATAGTTTCTGGTCAGCTTCCTCTTGGTGTGGAGGATTCTGGTGGCGACTGACTGAGCGGCTGTGGCTGGGATGGATGGATGGATGGATGGATGGATGGATGTGATGTGATGTGATGTGAATATCTAGGTGACATTCCTTGCTCAGTTGAGTTTATGGTACAGTACACACAGTACACAGTACGATCATCCGTGTTGTCGAAATCTTCTGGAGATTCATTCCCTCGGGAGGTCTTACCGCCAGTGCACCTAGCACGTAGAAGCATGAGAAGGGATGCAATGTTAACCGATCATGAAGATGATGCACAAGGGTATAGCGCGTATCATCCCTATTACTATCACCGCGATTACTGTTGTTGCCGTTTGAGTTTGTGTGTTCTTGACTGTGTGTGGTGTGAAGGGAAATCCATGTGAGCGTGGGAGTCTGGACTATGGTCAGTAGCACCGCACCTCCGAGCAGATATCCAATCAATCTGCTTTCGTGCCTAGAACCTTAAACCTGGTTCCTTGGATGTATTGTGGTGGGATGGAAGGGAATGGGATTGTTTGGCGACAGCACGACATCGGTTCAGGGACGATGTGTACTGTTCTGCGGACGGAGAGAGAAGTCAATTGGGACGAGGAAGGCAGTCAAGTATCGCATGTAAGAAGGGATAGGGGAATGATAATATGTATGTATACATATATACATATGAATATACATATGAATATACATATGAATATACATATGAATATATGAGCGAGAGCTACCATTCTCATGGCCACTTCATTAATCAGCCTCCCTTACCAATACGAGTTCATAAGATTACATTGACTGTATGACTTCTGCGCTGTCGGTAGGTGTAAGTAGGCACTCCTCGTACGTATTGATTATTATGGTTTCCTTCACTCTATCTACCCATCGATTTAATCCCTCACTCACTCTTCACTCTTCACTCACGCAAGGCATTTATCCATCGCAGCCGTCATTCAGCCGCTGCCCTTCATTTTAAGTTTGGGCGTGATCCATGTGCATTTCCTTTTTCCTTTTTCCTCTGTTCCCTCCTTCCCCTTCCCGATATCTTCACTGGGCTCGATTGGGACGAAGTGTAATTGACATTCGTATGTGCAGAGCGAGCACTGGAAGCGAAAAAGCAGACTCTCGCAACCCCTCCAACATTGGTAATTGGGACCAGGTACCGACCGGCCTCTCTGCTTTGTGCTCTCTGCAACTGCAACTGCAACTGCAACCAACCATCATCTGGCATCGTCCATCACCGGTTCAGAGTGAATTCTGCTTGCGCAAAGCCCATCTAGCCACCAGACGTTGCTATTATTACCCTCGGGACTAGTGGCCACCCATCTCTCCCCTTTCTGGCCCTTTCCTTCCCAAAATAAAAACAATCAATAACAATCAATAACAATGATAACACACGGGGATTCTTGAAGCGTGCATATGCATTCATCAGACGCGCCTCCACACAGCTACAAGTACCTACCTGATAGAGTGACCGGTTGACGGGCTGACTGGCTGACTGGCTGACTGGCTGCTTGACTGCTTGACTGCTTGACTGATTGACTGATTGACCGACCGAACTGAATTGACTGCTACCCAACCCTAAACCTTGGTTGGAATCTTGTTATTTATCTACTATAATAAAGCTTCCTCGTCCATTCACCACGGCCACATCTTGTCATAGTCACACATCAGAACGAAAACAATCAATACCACTCAACCGGGATATTACTTGTGTCGACGACTCTACCACCACTTCTACTACCACCAACACCACCACCAACAACTGCTGGATTGTCTCTCCGAAAGAGAATGGATCGACATCTCCCAAATTAATCAGAGAGAAAAATCATTCGCACGATCCCCAAATCGTGGTAAAATTCAATTCAATATCCAATTTAAGGTGACGCTGCATACCTGGTCGTAAGTGTCAGTAATATTTACTGGGGTCCCGCGTTGGCCTCTGCAGCTGGCTGGCTCCCTGTTCATTCGGTTGCTTAATTCCTCCATGGCGACAACAACTTCCGTCTCGCCCGCTACTCTTGAGCGAAATACTTCACGACGAGGGTACAACAATTCAGCCCCCCATCGTTCCCAATCGACAAGAGTTAAAAGTACCCCCACCGACTCACCGCAGCGGTCCCATTCACATTCACATCACCATCGTCCATCATCATCACGACATGCGGCTGTAGAAGAATCCGTACCCCGGGCGAATTATGAGACTGCGAACGTCGCGCA
>JAHXJK010000052.1:0-58854 GCA_019395245.1 Botrytis pseudocinerea
AGCCAACATTCAAGTTCAGAGTAACAAATATCGATCCTGAAAAAACGAAATTGTCATGGCATCACACTTTTTCATCTTCTGGGGGCCACATGAAACCAAAAAAAAATATCTTCACGATCTTGGTCGGAGAAATTGCTTAATTGAGTAATCGTCTCCTGGCGCCTACGACGTACCCATATTCTCGGTTCCAAACTACCGGGACGAACTCGTCACAGAAGCTTACTTTAGGATGAGATTCATTGGATAGTGGAAACTGCAAGGTGTAAACCACCATGGAATTTTAAGCATAACCCCGTGTTAATTGCGCTTGCGAGCGGCACAAATGGGTTTCAAGCTGCAGCCGCCATTCGACGCAATGCGTCAAGGTTCTATCACGCACCCTACGCTCAGCGGCAATTGTCTTCAATTCAGCTACAAATATCACGCTGGATTTCTCGAGACTCCTACACTATCATCTCCAGTTTTGTGCCACTAAAATGCTTCTCAAGCCATCGCGATTTATTGCCGCCGTCTTTATCTTAATCCTCGTTCTCACACAGTGCCTGATTGCATATCGATATCTCGTCCGATCAAGCGCGAGTCGATACTCAGACCGCATGCCTACGATTCTCGAGACATTTCACCAGCTACTATCAAGAGTTCAACCTAGTGTCAATCATTCCACTTCCTGAAACCGGAAAGTCCACTTGGAGCAGCCAGACGCTGCACGAATCTAAAACGCTGCGGCGTCAGACTAGAGGGTGTATTTGTAGAGGGACACACGTCGGTAGAAAGGTACGTACCATGATTCGTCCACATATATTGTTGTGGTTACTGCACGATTCCCGTCGATATTGTGCGACTGGCTCACTCGTAAACACAGTAAACTTGGACCTTGTCAAAGTTCTCCCATATCAATCTGATTATGATTGAGATCTCAATTGTAATCTACCGTGGCAGTTTTCTTTGTGAATGAAATACCCATCTCTGTCTGCTCGCAGAGAACACATTCGAGATTATGCATCAGTAGGTAATGCAGCTAGAAGAGCTGGATAGATGGCTTGACTAAAGCGCCTACTGTTTTTGGAGGATTGTTTGAGGAGGTAGTACTTGTAGAAACGAAACAAGGCGGACGTTCGTTCGGGTTTTCAAACTTGCTGTCAGTCTGGAAGTATGTAGGGCTTGGTCTGTATGTCCATGAGGCATTGCAGACGTTGAAGAAAAGAGAGAAAACTCTTTATTCTTGGTGTTGTAGCTGGTAGGAGGAAAATGGGGAGGGGGGGGGGGGGGGGGGGTTCCAAGGGAATCTCAAATAGAGGATAAGATCTTGATTCACTATTGACTCTTGATTTTGTGCTCAAAATTATGCATCACGAGCCCTTTATGTGTTTTAGCAATAGTCATTAGTCTTTTGTAAAGAGTTTTAAATTTTGTTTCTCTGTGCTTCGGGTAGTAGTGAATTCCAGAATGAGAATCTCGAAAGCCATCTGATGTTGAAGATGAGATGAAAATTGCATTTTATCTTCGAGTTCAATGTTACTTAACAATAGAAGGACAGTTCCACTGCCCTACAACAAGTAGAGGTAGGCAGATAGGAAGTGAGCTGGTAGAAGAGAGTATAGTAGGTTGTATACTGAAACGTTTCTCAACTTGTGCTTTGTTATTTGATATCAGTAGAAAGCTGTTTTATCTGGTTCAAAAGTCTCTGCTCTGAATGTAATTATTATTGAAAGCCCAAGAAGATTTCTTTGGATGATTTGAAAAGATTGACTAGTCATCTAGATATCTCTTTGAATGTGTTGTCTAAACTTTGTCTTCATTGGTAATGTAATTTCCGATCATTTTGAACCAACTGTTGGGATTCAACCCTATCTACCTATTGGTCAGCCATAACAATAACACATTAGAAAGCTCTCCGAAGTGAATAATTGTTACTACAACTACAACATATTGTTTTTGCACAGTAGCGTCTTCATTCCTTTCAACTTGTCAACATCCTCGACCTTTGAAGATGTCCGAATAACATCTCCACACCACAACCCCAGATTGAAGACATGTCTCGAAATATTTTGATCCTTGTTTTCATCATTGCCATTTGTTTTGCAAATAACGTCACATCCAAAAAGATTGCGCTTACTGGCCTCAAGCTTAAGAATTCTTCTCCAACCAAGACTTCCATTTCGACAAGCATCAAAGTCTCCACGGGAGCACCTGCGCCAACCACTCCTCCAAAAAGGTTGCGTTATCCAAAATTTCAAGTCGCCAAACGAATAACAGTGGTAGAATCATGCGGAAACTACCAAATTCCAAATTTTGATCTCGAGTTGTATGGCGGAGAAACTTGTCAGGTCGACGAAAATGGATTAATGTTTGGAGTTTGCTTGCCTGATATGTCAAATCCGACTGAATGTGGTTGGCTACCTGTTTCTTTACAATAACAGCCTGGCTCTATTCAATTACTTTCTTCGTGCTGCACGCTCGATAAGCTTCGTGCGCTCAAGTTCCTTGCATCAAATTCAGAGTTTCTCCACATTATCATCAAACGAAAAAGACTTTGTTTCTACCAGACTTTTCAACCAATCATACGATAAGACTTTCCCTGGGATAACGGCAACCGTTATCATAATGGCTTCCGCACTCAGTTCAGACTTATTAAGGATGAGATGAAGAGAAGACATCATCGCCCCGGCGTCGCCAGCCGTAGTCACTTTCTTTTATATGACGCTGTAAGTTCTGCCTCGACCCTTCATGACCTCTGCGACTCATGCTTCAGATCGCCACTTTACATGGCTAATATCGTGCCTACCGATTCATCTCCCTTCTATTGTGATAAATGCTAATCTTGCTCAATAGATGGGAACCCGGCACAAGTCGATCTTGAAATTAGAGGCAGAGTTCAACTTCGCTATGGATGATGAAGATGCCCCAGCAAAATCATCATCTAACTATCCTCTGAAGCATCGACAACATCATCCTCTGAAGTATCGACAACACCATCCTCTGAAGCATCGACAACACCTTTCGTCGCAGAGCTTTCTCTTCCAGATCATCTTGAGTTGGCCGGCTTGCTGCTTGACAAACGCTCTAAGAATGGTTTCGTCAGTACCACAGAGCTCAGATTTATCTCAGCACTGCTCGAAAGATTCAAGCACACCTCACAAAAACCTTGAACCAAGAGGTCGGTACCGGAAGCTTGAACACATACGAGCAGATGATAGAGGCAAGACTTGATAATGCGGAGAGGGTGGCAAGACGAATCATTTCTCTAGGAAGTTTGGTGCGAGAAGATGAAGCATGTGTACCATTACTTGACATCATACATGCTTGTGAAGAAATCCGAAGCTGGCTCCTCAATCGGAAGACTGCTTTGATGAATGAGGCTGGCGAAATGGAAGTTGATACTGGTACCAGCACAGTATACAATAAACTCAAAGACCCTTTATACTGGGAGCTGGTATCGAATTACACTGAGCCTTCGAATGTCACAATGACTACAGATACCATAGATTGGTCGACGGAGACATTAGCGACAGCGACACTAGCACAATCAAAGGCGTTGATGATAAAGATATCAAATGCAAGCTCAACAATGACTTCTACAAACCAGATTTGGCGTCTGGTCTAGAACAACGCTAGAGTATGAAGAGTTTTATGAAATTGCTGCTTTGGCGGAGAAAGACCCCGAAGCTATATTGCATAATGTTAGCGTGGAACTTGGTACAAACCCCATTACAACAAGTCAGGCCAAGATCCTCTACGCATTTGTATTCTATCTTCAACGTGATAGAGTAGGTATTGCGAACATGATGAACGAGTACCTTGATAGTCTGGATTCGAAGATAGACCCGACGACGAGGAGTTGTCAAAGTTGAAGAACGGTAAGTCAAACAATTCAATAAATTATGGATATAACAGATACTGATATGTGATTTCAGCGTTGAGAACAATGAACATCAAAGTCATTGGTGAAGTCATTGTACCAGGTACATCCTCTAACGCATCCCGTCCTTCGTTTCCACCTACTCCCTCTACCTTCCCCGCCGGAACAAGCTCAATTGATGCCGAAGGCGAGTCTCGAAAGAAGAGAAAACTTGGTGAAGACGATGAAGAGGGTGAGATACTTTGAAAGATGGTTTGGTTTGTAGGGCAGCCAAAATCTCCACTCTGATTGATAGCTAGGTTCGTTTTACGCATGGGATACAGGATATGAGTGCGGGGATATGTAGGCCTGAAAACCTTTAATAGCAGTTGAACGTAAATAATACAGCCACTAGAAAATGATTTCAAAAACATCCTATGTCTCATGACCTCAAGTGACAACTACATTGTGCTGCTTCAAGATCACTGAGTATCCACTCATGCACTCCTGTCCAGGCCGCAATTTGCATTGGGTAAAAGGGTCTCTGGTGACACGAAAGTACTCCACAAGGGCTTTATGTCAGTAACATAATACCATTGTATTCATGGTGTTGTTCTGAGCTTTCACCCAACTAGCATTGGTGAGTGCCACCAAGCCTGGATATATGGACTATGTGGCCAGCATTCACAAATAACAATTGGGAACAGACAAATCTGGACATCAAACATATGCATGTTTATATGATTCATTTTACACAAGGTCCGCAGCTTTGAGACAATCTTGTTGCCAGGTATTACGATGTAGAGAACTTCACACAGCATAAATCTGGTGGAGGTCAAGAACTGAAAGATTCAAGCAAGTCGAAGAAGAAGGGTCGAGTGAAGTTCGGGCCGACAGTTAATCCACAAGACTAAGCAGGTCTAGATCCCGTGCATCAAGATCAAGGACAATGGCTATTTAGGTATCTAAATGACTAATAATTTACACTACTCTCTCTCTCTCTACCTATTGGTCAGGCATGTTCTTTATGTCTATTTCCTCGCCTTTTAGACACCGGTTGAACAATATGGTGTTGTGTTGTATGTAGGAAGAATGTAGAATTTTCCTATTCACTCATTTGTTCACATAATGCAATATTCAATCAAAAGCAATCATCTTGTCGGTTTTACCCATGAGAGATTTAAGATTTGAACCGTAGTAAAATGACACTAACCCACTAAATCGCTTAGCCACACTGGTTTGTTTTGATTTCGGGCTTGCCCACCTCTATTTATGATTTTTGCCTGACAACTCAGATTTTTGACCCCTCCATTCTCCCACTTCTACTACCCACCCCAAAAGCACCTTCCAACCATAACGCTTCTCAAGTCAAGCTGCATTAAAAAAATTACCTGCAGATTTTATTCTACATATTCTTCAAGATATCCAAATAAGTCTATTCATCATGGCTGAACCAACAAACCCAGAGATCAATACCAGCAATGAGCCCAAACTCGTTGAGTCTGAGACCAAGCTTGCCACTGAGCCAGCAGCTTTAAAGGAAGAGTCAGCCAAGGAGACTCCAGCTGAGGCTTCTGTATGTTGATAATTTCCTTTTTGGTCCCATTGTTTTCTGGCAGTTTTGTCGATACATTACACTTTGCTAATCATAATCTTGTTAAGACCTTGACCGAACAGGCTACTGCTGCCGCATCCACTGCCGCCGCGACTGTCACTTCTGCCGCTACTGGTATCACTGATAATGTTTTCTCGATGTTCGGTGGTGGAGCCAAGAAGGAGAAGAAAGAGGATGAGGACCGAGGAGATAACTCAGGATCTGCCAAGGCACAAAAGGCTGCCGCTGCTGAGGAGAACCCAGAGGTATTGTTGGACAGCATGCATACACAAGAACAGAACTGATCATATCATAGGATGAGGCCCCAGAATCCGAGGACGTTCACTTCGAGCCAGTTATTCGTTTGACCGAGAAAGTCGATGTTAAGACCAACGAGGAACTCGAGGAGCAAACCTTCAAGATGCGCGCTAAGCTCTTCAAGTTCGTCAAGGATACTCAAGAGTGGAAGGAGCGTGGTACTGGTGATGTCCGATTCTTGAAGCACAAGGAGAACGGAAAGACCAGATTGGTTATGAGACGAGACAAGACTTTGAAGGTCTGCGCCAACCACTATGGTATGTTTCCGGCATTGAACAGGATTATACAAAACTTAGGCTAACGGTTAAAAGTCGTTCCTGACATGAAGTTGTCTCCAAACGTTGGTAGTGACAGAAGTTGGGTCTGGAATGCCGCAGCAGATGTTAGTGAGGGCGAGCCAGAAGCACAAACTTTGGCTATCCGTTTTGCCAACTCCGAGAGTAAGCGCCCATGCCGCAAACGCAAATATTATATGGAAACTGACATTTACCTAGATGCAAACCTTTTCAAGGAGGCTTTCATCAAGGCTCAACAAGAGAACGAAGTTTTCTTCAAGGCCTAAACGATAGATCTGTCCTCGTATTTACTTCTACTTTCCAAAACGACTCCTCAATCGACACAGCATAATCCAGCACAGCACGTTTCCTGAAGGAATGAATTTATGATCATATTTGCATTCAGACGCATTTCTTCCATACCCCGTTAACCATTTACGCGCACGTTGTCGAAAACCTCTTTTGTAAACATCGACAAATCGATACCTAGACATTCTGGTGGTCCAGGTTTTCCCCAAAGATTGTATCATGATGATGATGACGATGATGGAGGATAGGAAGACTTGATCAGTACTCATTTTTGAGACTATGGCATGTAGTTAGACTAAAAATACCAGTCCTTCATTCACCCCCAAATTACTTATTGACTTGTATAATTTTTGAGATGTGAACATCAAGACTCTGTCTTTATTATGGACTTTTTGTGACTGTAGCTGTTCGAAGCATACGCAGAATAGACAAATTGTAATAAACCTAGCTATGTACTGTATTCTCGTTCCTTCAACTCTTCAAGAGAATGTCTTATTTTGAGTGAATGCCATACAGGGTAAGGTAAGCTTCGAAGTCTGTTATCCCATCAAGGGAACAAACAAAGCTGATGCCTACTAGTGCTCAAAGCCCTTAACCTCACTCGAATTCTTCACCAATCTGGATATTGATTCTTTTCTAATAAATCCCATTAAATTTAAATTGACAAATTCCTTCTCCAAGTACACGTGATTCTTTATTCTCAGTCTTGAGCTTGAACTAGCAAGGGTATCAGCACCCCACTCAAATTAGGATCAGCCAACTGCAGGCGCGTCGCAATTGAGAACGACATCATCAAGAATTCGAAAATCCGACAAAGCTTATACCATCGACAAACCGTCAAGATGGTGGCCGAAGTGAGTAATTTGAAAATACTCAGCTTTCAGTTCTCTAAAGGCACTTTCAACATGATTGCTAACTGCGGCGCAGATTAAAAGAATGATCAAGCTCGTCACAGAGCAGCGCAACATGTAAGTCGCGATCTAGCTTTCAACTTACCAATGTTATACTGGATCTTGAGAAAGTATGCTAAAACTCGCTCCGCAGAGACAAACCAGCGCTTCAAGAGGGGTTCCCAATGAAATCATGGAACATCGAAATCTTTATGTTAGATGAAAATGGAAACGAGAGGCCTGCGACCTGCTTTACTAAGGCAGTTTACAATCTACATCCTACATTTCCAAATCCAACCCAAAGTAAGTTAACTGGCGATGAATTTTTCTTGCACAAGAAGCTTGCCAAGTTCTCGATTTAACGTTTGCCATCACACAGCTTTCACTGAGGCTCCCTTCCGCTGTGAGAACGAAGGATGGGGAGAATTTGATATGACGATCGATTTATTCACCACTCCAACGGGCGGCAAGCATAGCATTGCACACGATCTCAACTTTGCCAAGAGCCGCTATGAAGCTAAACATCCGATTACATTCAAGAACCCAAGTCGAGAGTTAATTAATTCATTGAGAGAGACAGGACCAGTTCCCGGGGATGAAAATGGAGCCATTAGAAAGAAGGATGTCGATGGAAAGAAGAGGAAGAGGACTGGCCAGGTAGATATGGAGAAGTTGGCAGAAGGATTAGTCAAATTGCAAGAGGATGACCTTTTGCACGTCGTGCAAATGATTCATGATAACAAGAGCGAGGAAACATATACAAAGAATGATGTTGACCGTAAGTTTGAGCCCGGGCGCTATCAATGAAAGTTGAGGGAGAAATGCTAACATAAAGAATGCAGTGGGAGAGTTCCATGTCGATTTGTACACATTACCAGACTCATTGGTCAAGATGCTTTGGGATTTCATCCAGACCACGATGGGAAAAGCTTACTAGATAGGAGATGATATTTCAACGATTATGGAGGAAGCTAGCGATAATACACACATTTGGGGGAAAGCAATATTGGTATTGATCTTGGATCATGGGTGATTGATGGATGCATTCATTTATGGCAGGTACTTCGAAAAGCGTTTTTCGCAGAGCTTTTACGCAAGCAAAGGAAGGAATTCCTGTTTTGGACCGCTCATCATTCACAGGTCCAACTTCCACGGCGTTCCAATTTTCATCATCGGGCATAGGATGGCATTTCAACTGCTATATTTTTTTAGTTACTTTTTCCCGTCTTCATTGAAGGGGGGCTGTAGGGCGTGGGCGGGGTGGGCGTACTTCTCTGGACCCATCTTGCAGAAGGTTGCGTTACATGACTTGCTTTTGGTCAATATTTGTCTAGGAAGCATAGTGGCTGGGACGGTGGATCAGATCAGATCATGGTGGTTCATGGAATACATAACTGGTAAAATTGAATGAATGGATGAACGAATGGATGGATGGTAGGAGGGTATTGAATAGGAATGAAATGGAATCTTGATAAACCGCTGGCATATTTCATTGTGATTTTATGATTTTATGATTTCATGATTTCATGATTTTCATGTATGATTCTATACATTTTACCAAAGCTACAGACCTCCAGAACTAGGTAGGTTGGCTAATCGATAGTAGCCGGGTATCATCCCATTCCCAAACGCCATTTTCCCATAAGCCCCTCTTAAATGCTTTATCGAATAACTCCCTTAACATTCCTTCAAGATACCCGAGTCTATGTCTTCTTACTCGTCATCCCCGAAACTCAACTTGATCTTTTTACCCTTCTTCGCCGCAGCTTTAGGTTTCGTCTTCGATGCAGCTCCAGTTTTACCACTCTCATTCTTCTTCTGATTCCCAGCATCTTTTTTGTTCGAGGGCTTGTTATTATTCATTTCCTCCTCTTCCTCCTCCAACCCTCCAATAACCTTCCCCACCTTCCTCTTCCTACTCCCTCCAATCCCCACCTTCACATCCACATCCCCATCCCCATTCTCTTTCTTCTCCATCTCTCCCTCTCCCCCTCCCTCTCCCCCTTCATTTTCCTTCGTCTCCCCATCCTCTCGTTCCTTCTCCCGTCTCTCCCACTCTTCTTTACTTATCGTTTCGCCGCTCGCCTCGTCAAATACAACAGGTTCGCTTTCTCGCTCTGCGTCTTCGTCGATGGGTTTGCGCGCGCGCGGAATGCTGAATTCGTGGCGGCCGGAGGAGGTGGAGTTGTGGTTGGATTGTAGGCGTTGGAGGAAGGGGGGGAGGGTGCTGTTGTAGGAGAGGTTTTTGGCGGTTATTTTGGACATGGTTGGGGAGGGGGGGTGTGGTGGTGGATGGTGGTGCTGATGCCGGTGCTGGTGGTGGTGGTATGGATATGCGATACTAATAAAGATACCTCACCTCACCTATCCCCGGAGCTTATTAAAAATTATACGGCGGGGCAGAGAGGGCTTTGATGCTGTTTTGATACGGATGTCGAGATTGCTGGGAGTGGTTGTGGAAGTTGATGTTGAAGGATGGCACGGATGGGTGTACGGAGTATTATTTTTTGTATTAGTAAGAAAGTATCACGATTGGCGGTGGTGTGAATGGAAAAGGAGAACTGGCTTTTTTAATAGGGTAGATGAAGATGCGTTATGGTGGTTGTGTTGTATGTATTGATATATTCAGTATATCACAGTAGGTAAGCTATCTATGAAGCCCGCGACTGAGTCAAGCATATCAATATCAATAAGAGGATTATTATGAATCTTCCCACTCTTCACTCGCATTTCCCTTTCTAACCTTAACCTAAAAAATCATCCTACACCCACTCACCCACCACCCACCACAATCTGAACACTTCTCTGACCCTGACAAACCCTTCCAGAAACACTCCACACCCGCAAATAACCACATCCCTTTCTCTAAATCCCCAAGTCGTTCTAGCCCATCCATTGCATTGCAACACAGCACAACACACGACACTTCACTGTATCGAATTCCTCTGGAAATTCTCATGTCATAATATTTTCAACTTTCGTCTCGCCATCAACATAACAGATTTGTTTCTTTTATGTTGACGGCAGAAACCCCTCGCAATTAACGTAGACGCGTTGAGGTTATCGCAAAAGTGTTTCTATCTTCGAGGACACCCAAGGTCCAAGTCGCTCGTTATTGGAAAAAGTATCGTCGGTTTTATTGGGAAGGAATAGCGACTCTTCCAAAGGACATACATACCACTTAGGATCATTCCGATTCGAGATTCCATTATACACTTTACTCCAATTACTTTTTGTAATATTATCAGATAATCCAGATACGGCACACTGGGTAGTGTCCTCTTCTTTTAACGGCCTGGGGTCGACATAAATTCCCCCCTATCTCGAAATTTGGTCTACGGAGGAATCCTCAATTACCTCAACCACAACCACCATGAGTTTCGTACAGAGGGTGATGAAGCGCATGCCTTCATCAACACAATTGCCATTGGATGATGTGAAGGAGAAGCCAAAAACCACATCCAGATTGGCGTTTTTCAGGCGGCCGCTTCGATTAAAGGGCAATTCCAGCATTTCGATACCACTCGGCGTCGTTCTCTTATTTCCATGTATCGTCGTTGTGTTGATTTTGGTGCTTTTCGTTCGCCATCCTAAATCGGGTGTGGGAATTTTAATGCCAGCTGGAGCACCACCAGCCATCAGGTACGTTTTGGGATCTATCAATCTCTCTTTTTCCATGCCATGGGCACTAACGTTTGTGTGTGATTGTAGGAGGATCAGTGAGCAACATGATAAGGTCTTCGTCACAGGATGCGCGGAACCTGATACAAGTCAACCAAGAGCCAATGCAGCATTCGTTGTGCTAGCAAGAAATAAGGAATTGGAGGGAGTCATTCAATCAGTCAAATCTATCGAAAGGCATTTCAACCGATGGTATCATTACCCCTACGTTTTCCTCAACGATCAAGAATTCAACTCGACATTCAAGGAAGTTATTCAAAACTACACCAGTGCACCATGTGAATTTGGAACCATCGACCCTAAACATTGGGGATTCCCAGAGTGGATTGATCCTAAAGTTGCCAAAGAGGGTATTGCAAAACAAGGTGATGCTGCAATTATGTATGGTGGTATGGAAAGTTACCATTCTATGTGCAGATTTTATTCAGGGTATGCCCACAAACCACAATCATGAGCTTGAGGAATATGAGGAAATACTGACAAGAGGCTAGATTCTTTTACAAACATGAGCTTCTGGCTAAATATGAGTGGTACTGGCGACTTGAACCAGAAATTAAGTATTTCTGTGATATCACATAGTATGTCTTACGTTCGTGGAGCATCCATAGATCAAGCTGACAAATATATAGTGATCCTTTCCTTAAGATGATCGACTCGAATAAGACTTATGGTTTCACTATTGCCGTCAAGGAATTGAAAGAAACAGTTCCAAACATCTTCCGTTACGCATCTGCATACAAACGAGTCAATAACATTACATCTCAAGGTCTATGGGAAATGTTTGTCGAGCCTCCTCCCGAGGAGCCCAAGGAAGTTCCTGAAGATGATCCAGCTTATAAAAGACCATTACCTGAGGAAATTCTTCGAGGCGACCCATCTCGCGCATCTCTGCCAGAAATTGATCCAGAAGCTATGGAAGGAGAAAAGTACAACATGTGTCATTTCTGGTCGAATTTTGAAATTGCTCGACTTAGTTGGTTCAGAAGTAAGGAATATGAAGACTTCTTCCAAATGATGGATCGCAGTGGTGGATTTTGGATGGAGAGAGTAAGTTAATATCCTGAAGGTGTCCAGTGTGAGACTAATAATAAATCAGTGGGGTGACGCACCTATTCATTCTTTAGCCGCTGGTGCTCTCCTCGCCCCTCGCGATATTCATTACTTCCGTGATTTTGGCTATAGACATACAACTATTCAACATTGCCCGGCAAACGCACCCGCACGTCAAAGAGCGCGCGAACCTTATCTTGAAAAGACAACATTAGACGAGAAGAAACGAAAGGAAGAAGATGAATACTGGGACAATTGGGATCCAGTCAAGGAAAATGGAGTTGGATGTAGATGTAGATGCGACACAGATATTGTGGATGTAGAAGGCAAACAAGGAAGTTGTTTGGCAGAATGGGTAGATGTTGCAGGAGGTTGGGCTAGCCCTTGAGAAGGCTAATTGAACGGTGAACAATAGGATAGGATGTATTGAGGAAATCATGTCATGAATGATATTGGAAGGGAAGGTAAGGGAAGGGATAGGGTTTTTAAAGAACCCTATTTTGGGGATAAAACCGGGAATGGATGAAGGGTGATGATATGGGGATTGATGGATGGCTGGATGGATGGATGGGATGGGGAAATGGAATGGGAAAGAAATGGGATTGTAAAGGATGTGATGTTGCATATTATCTTTTTTTAAACTGTTCATTATTCATGATGAGAAATACAAAATGATTCCTGGTCTGAATTTATTGGGATTGTATTTGATGTTTTGGGAGGGGTTGTGTATTAATTGGGTGAGTAGGTAGGTAGGTAGGTATATGGTTTGTGAGGTGTGGAGTGCGAGGTGTGGAGTGTGAAGTATAAGATATGAGATGTGAGATGAGTTGTAATATGTGTGTTAGGAAAGGATATGATAATAAATGATTGGGATTAGGGTGAGGGTGAGGGAGGGGGAGAGAGAGAATATGATAGGAATGCTATTAATGAATATAGTCATCTTTTTATACGAGCCTGCGAGAAAACCATTGTATTAAGATTTGGGTTGAAGGTTCTTAATTGAGTATTTGTATTTGTTTTGTTTTTATATATTATTAGAGCTGATTGGATGGAGCTGGGTGGATAAAGTAGATGAGATAGATTATAGTAAGAAGAGGGGGTGGGGGTTTTGTAAGTGATTTTTCTTTATATAATATATTAAAATTATACATTTTGTAATATTTGTATTATAAAAGAATAAAATTAATAAAAAAAACAATTATTATAGGAGCTATTTCTAAGATTATATGGAAATATCTAGAGATCTCTTAAGATGATTTATTAGATTAATAAGATTTTAAGTAGGAATCGAAAACTAATAATCGTTTTGAATTGAAAGTCTTGTATTGTAAGAAAATCTTCTTTGTTTGTTTTTTTTAAGAAAAAAAAAAAAAATATATATATATATATATACTTTTATTTTGAAATCGGTTAATAAATCGAATGGTTTTTAATTATATAATTTTTTTTTTGTTTTTATCATTCTTGATGATATAATTATTATTTTATCTGAAAATTAAACTTTTCGAATATTATTTGCACGTTTGAAATCTCTTTGATTATTTTATATTTTTTTTTAATATTCTATAATTGAATTTCTTTTTTTGTTATTGTTATTGTTATTAGTCTTTCTATTATATACTCTAGATATATAAATAAGAATTGATCTCTTTAATTAATTCTTAAATCAATTTAATAGATTGTTAATTATTCTTATTTACTAGAGTTCCATAGTAGGGAATATATCGGATACGTTCTGAGTGGTTTATCCCCTAGACTGCTAACTAGTACAGACGAATCTTATATATATATATATATAAAAGTGGCCGACTTATTAATATAGGCGAGGCACTAATAAACCAAGTTATCCTGTTTATTGTTTCACGTAAATATGAGTCCAGTTCATCGCCGATATAACACTCTAGATAATTAGCCCAACTATCTTCAGTCTATAATTGCATGTGGCAGGAATTGCCAACTTGTACCCTCAAGCCCACTATGAGGTTTCCTCGTCGCTCCGCTCGTCGGGAAAAGCAACGATTAGACTAAGAATGCCTCAAGCCCTCCTACCCATGTACCTTTGTACCACCAAAAAAACCGTACCTCATCCAAATATCATCAATAGAAAAATATTGAAAGAGAGATTTGAAAGCGCTGCCACAACGCCACTGACTTATATTGAAGCTACCTAGCCTTAACCTATTTACCCATTTTAAGTCTCGTCCGATACTCTCTTTCGGGCTGCAATCTCCATAGTCTGTTCGAAGTCAATGTTAGAGCTTCTATGTATCTTCGTTTCATCACATGCTCTGAATGCCCGAAGCTTTGTATTACTAATTACTGGTTGTTTGTCGGACGTTTTTGGTGGCAAGTATAGTGTCTTTTTAGGACAAAAAGTGATAAAAACCAGCTTTTTAATTTAGATTACTAGATTTTTTCATATAAATTACTAATTTTAAATATAGATTATTAGTTTCAATTATATAATCACACAATCGCATAATCGCATGATTACACTAATAATTTTTTAGAATTTCTAAAAACTATTTTTTAAAAAAATTCTAAAAAAATTCTTAGTGTGATTATGCGATTATTTAATTGTATAATTAAAATTAGCAATTTATATTGAAAAACTAGTAATCTATATTGAAAGACTAGCAAATTATATTAGAAATTAGCAATTTTTGTTAAAAAGTTGGTTCTTGTCACTTTTTGTCCCAAAAAGACGCCATAGGCAGGGATAAAGTCAAATTAGAAGCGGCGAATTTGCACGACTCATTTCGCCAAGGCTAAGAAGAGCTCTTTCCCTAATAATGCAGGATAAGATTCTAAAAATCTAATTTGAAGTATTATAAAAGTGGATCAAGAACTGAAGATTTGTTCACTCGCTCTCTTGATTCTTCCAATTGGAAAAGAGAGTCAGTGTAAACCTCATCTAAAGAGGGAAAGTGTGATCTGAAGTGTTTGGATTAAAGTGGAGTGCTGAATATCACGAGTATTGCTACATGGCCAGCCCCAAACGCTGCACACAGTAATATGTCGAAACCTGCCATCTTGCCCTTTGCTATTTTTTTCGAGACCATCCTGCCAGATTTAAATACTGCATTTCTTCTCGGCTCTTGTCTTGAAAGAGCTTGGCGGGGCACTCCTTCATTGCTTCTTCTACTTCATCAAGTATATGAGCATGAGTTCCTCCTCAGGACTGGCTTCAGGCTGGGGAGTAGGCAATCAAGTTGGAGACTTCTCCTTCATTACCGGACTTCCTGGAGCTTCCGGGAAGTTGATCACATGTATGTCGTGTCGGCAGCGGAAGTCGAAGTGTGACAGACTGCAGCCAAGATGCAGCACCTGTTCGAGATTGAGCCTCGAATGCAAGTATCCAAAGAGGAAAAGGAACGCAGGAGGTCCAAAAAAACGAAATATAAAGGATTTGGAAGCAAAATTAGGCACGTGCCCCGGCTGGGGAAGTAGTAAGAATGGTATAAAAGAAGCTGGCCGATGGAAACCTGCAGCACAGCTCGAGACACAACTCGTCTCAGAGTCCAAGAATACATCCACGATCACCTCGGTTTTCAGTGAATATAGCGCCGGAGTGAATGATAACTTTAGTGCAACAGAGATGAACCTCTACCGAGAAACTATGGCCCACATGAACCCATCCTACGATATGCCACCCTCCAATATCGATTTTAATGCAACTGGCCCTAATATCCTAATCAATGACGCACTTCCTCGAGAACTGATAGAGCTAGGCTTACAGGAACGCCTGCCCTCTCAAGAGTTGATGAACGAATTGTGTGCCTTCAACCAAAATGTTGGCTTTTCAGAACACTAACAATGCCATAGAAATCAGATATGCTTTGATAAATCTCATCCCACCATTCCTATGATTCACAAAAGTCTTTATTTTGCATCTTTAGATAGAGCCCCGCATGCTCGTCCTCCGGTCTGTTTGCGCTATGCAATGTGGGCGATTGCTGCTACGTTGTCGGATAAGTACGGACATTTAGACGATCTGCTGTACAAACGGGCGCGGTTCTACGCTAATACGGCTGAGATGAAGGTTATTTTGTCATTGGGGCATGGTGACGCGAGCTGACAACATCTAGGGCGTTGGAGAAGCTTTTGTATCGGTGTGTCATACCCAAACGTGGAGTCTGATCGCTATGTTTGAGGCGAAAAAGACATAATTCTCGAGGTCATGGATGAGCGTTGGCAAGGCGGTCCGCTTGGTACAAATGTTGGGATTGTATAGGGTCGATGTTGAAGTTGTGGAAGTCAAGCAAATCTTACCGCCGCCACGAGATTGGATCGAAGTAGAAGAGCGTCGAAGAACATTCCGGGCTGTATTTTATAGTGATCGATGGGTGAGTTCGATGACAGGCTGGCCGATGCTAATCGCCGAGAATTAGGTGAGCACGCCAATTTGCTAACATACCTGGATAGCGGCTGATTACTTGGCTACCAGATTTTAACGAATCTCCCTGCCTCCGAAGAGTCTTTTGCGCAGGGATTACCAGAAGAAACCATCTCACTTGCGCGAGCTCTCACTCCTGAGGCTGTGGGTATTTTCTTGTATAGCGGGGTTCTTGTGTCAGTCACTTTATATGGGCAAGTCCATCAGCACCTCCATAAGACAGGTCCCGACGAACGCCCGGAGGAACTTGTAAATGGTGAATTTTGGAAACGTCATCGGAGAATGGGCAGTATTCTCTCTAATACATTCATGTTCCTACCGGATCACTTGAAACTACCCAGTGGCCTCGAAGACATGAATATTATTTTTACACATATAAACATTCACGCTTCAGCCATTGGTTTACATTGAACTGCCGTTGCAACTGCCATTAAACACAACATCGCCCCGGATGTTATTCGTCACAGTCAGCTTCGTCCTCAAATAGCTGCTGAGGAGATCACAGATATCATGAGCCATATCAACCATGTAGACGATGAAAGTGGTGCGCAAGCTTCCTTTAATCATGAACCCGCTGGCAATGGTTTGAAAGATATTTTCGCCCGAGCTAGAGCTGTTCCTGGTGGCACTCCCTATAATGCAATAACATCTGAAAAGACTCATAGGACAAGCTCTTCAGGGATTTCGATTGAAACTTTCGAACCAATCTCTTAGGCTTCCGAGCTCAACCACCCCTACGCTTCGGGTCAGGATCCTAATATACACAATCCAATGTTTGACGATGCGGTGACCAACTTCCAGGAATCCAACTTTCATACCTTTACCGAAAGTATGACGGGATATGCAAGTGGAGCTACTGGGTCGAGTAGAACGTTGGCAGCATATGAATCATCCGACTGGACTACCATGCAGTACCCGTATCGCACTGCTAACCCTGTACAAAGCAGGCATTTCGAAGCCTATGGCTTGTCTTCGGATCAATTAACTGCGTCAGAATTGAGAAATGATTGGTCGGGGCCAGAGGAATTTGCTGACCCTAGAAGTTTGCCAGAGGCCGATATTGATAATGTATCTCACTTCTATTCACAGGGATATAGCTAGAATACGATATTCACTCTGGAAATTCCTCAAAACTTTCGCAATTTGTCAACCTGGCTGGTTGAGATCTTGACAGTTGAACTCCCTCCATGATTATCTGAAGTCAGTTTTATTGCCAGGCCTCTATTAAACCTCATCGTTCATTCCATCGACAAAGGTAAGGTACTGGAATGCGCCGAAAGTTAGAGAAGACCACTATAGGCATGGCTGAACTGAGTCTCAAGTTTTGACCATTACTCCTACCGGGGCAAACCAAATACCGCTTAATTCTTGGTGTATCTTGGCAATTGAGAAGAGAGGGAAATCTGCTGCTGCCGATGGAAAATTTCAGACTGTGAGCTTTCCTTAGAGTGAGCGGCTCTATTTTACGCCGAGCTTTTTGGGGGAGGCGATGTGTCCCACAATTGTGTTCATGGGTGAGTTCGAATAAGATAGGGAAAGGAGGTCGACGAATTTCAGATTTCTACAATGGTTTCAGTCACGTGTATAGAATCTATTGATAAAGTCGGTTATAATAAAGGGTTAGTATATTATATAATATATTTATAAAGTATATATTGTAATTATATATTAATTAAAAGCTGCTTTCGATTTTTCCTTTATTATATAAACAATTAATCTAAAGAAAAAAAGAATACTAATATTTTCAATAAATATATTCAATAATAAATTGATAATTTAAAAGAAGGATTAAAATTTATATTATTTTATATAGATTATATTCATTAATATTTCTTTTGTTAATAATAAAGATTTATTTTTCTAAATAGAATATATTATTATATTGATAAATAAATATAATAAAGCTAATATTAATTATTAATTGTTAATTAAATACAAAATAGTTATTAAAAATGTATTAGCTTTGAAACTCTATAGAATAATTTTAAGATTCGATATTAGTATAATAGTCAAAACTATAATTAATAAGATCTTTTTAATATATAAAATACTACTAATTATATATATATTGATTTTAAGTTATTTTATAATTATTTTACAAAATTTAATACTATCAATAAAAAGATATTAATAATTGATATTGTTCGTATCACTATAGGGATAGAGAAGTCAATATAGTACTACGGTTCACATTGTTGTAATATTGCTTAGGGTTCTAAAAGCTAGAACTATGAAACGTATTGCTGTAGCGCCGAAAGGCGTTAGCGCAAGCGCTAGCACGGTTATATGATCCCTATCCCGACAGATTGAATAAGTTATGTTAGTTGAAATCAGAATCCGGGGAAATCCCGGGCGACAACTATCTGTGCCCTTAGTACTATAATCAATAGAGAAATTTTCGGAGGTCGTGGCGTATTAAGATTCTTTCGAATTATAAAGCCTCATCTAATGCACTACCGTATTCATTCGAAAAACTCGCCCAAAGCTAGCAAGGATTATTACTTTAAGGTTGTCTTAGAGCCAATTGGCTTCCCTCTAAATACTTCAAAATAGAAGTATTTAATAGAGATATAAGGAATTCTATGAATAATCCATTAATATAACGAATCAAATAGCTCCGGCGTTTTCCACAACCGTAACCCACGATGAGCTTAAATAATCAATCTTTGCTAGCTTTGGGCGAATTTTTCGAATGAATACGGTACTCGTGGAGAGCGGTATGATTAATTGCTATACTTCTGGAAATTTCTTTTGCATGACTTGCTGTGGATCTCTCGAGGGCAGGTACAGCAACCTCGCAACGTGCATATCCCCTAGACTGCCAGTTACGGTCGTATTCGCTTATAAACCTTATCAGCTAATCAAAGCATTATCTCCTAGACTGCCAACTAGCGGCGCCGTCGTTTGATAGGCACTTATTGCCCAATTATATCGTCAGGATTCTTAGAATTTGATCAGATATTCATGTTTAATCTTTGATATAAAATCTATTTAATATTATTTCTATTTCAAAACTTTGAATGTAATGATATATATTATTCCTAATCTTTTCTCTTTTAATAATATTTAGGAAATCATAATTTGAAATCAATATTCTATTTTATAAACAGAGTGATTAGAAAAAGCATTATAAAAGCTAATTTAATCAATTAGATTTCTTTATATAAGATATATTATACGGGCTATATCCGGTGCTGCTAGTTAGTAGTCTAGGGGATAATTATAGAGTTCTTGAAATCGTAAATTATATTTATTTTGAAGATTAAATATAACAGGATTTAAAAACTTTATATGATTTGTTTTTGAAATAAAATATACAAATTTATAACAAACTTTTTAATTATTATTATTCCAATAAATTCTAATCTTAAATCTCAATTAAACAGTTTTTATATTTGATATCATTTGTGAAGTTATTAGTGTTCTAATTAGTGTATAGACTATCTAATACGACAGTAACTAGCAGTCTAGGGGATAGTAGAGGGAAAGTTAAACTTATTAATGTCGGGCGCAGAAGTTGAAGGCTGGAGGAAGAATCATGCTTAGAAATACCGCATTCATTTGGAAGATTCGAAGATCACTAGTAAGAACTATTACTTTGAGATTAATTTAGGGCTAATTGGTATGCTTTTATATGAGTAAAAGTCCTCAAAATAGGAGCATTTGATAGAAATTCTAGGTATCTGATGAATCATTTATTGAAATAACGAACCAAACAGTTTCGGTGTTTATTGTAACCCTAACTCACGATGAGCTTAAATTGTTAATCCTTGGTGGGCTTTGCCGAATTGTTAATCATTGGTGGGCTTTACCGAATTGTTAATCCTTAGTGGGCTTTGCCGAATTGTTAATCCTTGGTGGGCTTTTCCGAATTGTTAATCCTTGGTGGGTTTTCCCGAATTTTCCAAATGAATACAGTGGAGTAATAGAACTAAGAGTTGTGGCCATAGCTCGTTATGCTCTTTATTAATTCGTAACAAAATCCCTGTAAAAATGATATTTTACTATACAAAATTAAATATTAAATAGTTCTTCCAATTGTTATATAATAAGTTTGAAATTTTGATATAATATAATTTGATAGATAATAGTTTAAAAAAATGAGTGAAACATTTTTGATAATTTTTGTGATTGAAATATAGAACTTTAAAGCTGAAATATTTTAGAAAATTCTAATATATAATGCTTTTATTATATAAAATAATTAATTTTCTGGAAATTTTTGAAATTTTTAATTTCAAGACTTTATATTTCAATCGGAAAAATTCCAAAAAGAAAACTCATTCATTTTTGAAGCGATTTCAATAATTCTAATCACTTTTAAAAGAAATTACAAAATTTACTCAATATTGTATCAAATTTTCAGGGGGGTGAAAAGTTGAATAAATGATACTTTTTGGTGTATTTTAGCTAAGGGTGCGACGAGCTATGGCCACAACTCTTACAACGAAGTCCGACTTTGTATTTGTCCATGGAAGAACTTGTGATAAATTACTTGTACCAAAGACAGGATTGATGCCGACCGCTTCAGCCCGAAGTCGTGGCTGACCAAGATGACACCAAGACAAGCCCCAGAGATTGTAGAGGTTGGCTTGCTCGTACATAAGAGTCGTTGAAGCCCCAACTTGGGGACAGGTCCTCTCTTCCAAGCAACAACTTTGCAACATTTTTGACATTCCACTTCAGACCATCATGATTTCCATCGCTCAATCATCCATCTTCTTTTTGGGAAGTTTTGCAGCTCTCCTAGGCACGTCTTACTGCGCCCCAGCAAACTCGCCGTTACGAGTAGAAACATTCATTCACCAAGATGTTTCGCTCAATATGGTGTCTTCTCTCATCATCGGCTCTGAGGCTGCTATGCTCATCGATTTACCGCTCACCATATCAAGCGCTAAAAGCCTGAATGCCTGGGCGAGAACCAAGACAGACAAGCCTATTGTTGCTGCCTTCACATCGCATAATCACCCAGATCATTACCTCGGTGCCCGTATTTTCCTCGACGAGTTCCCAAATGCGACATTCTATGCTAATCCCAACGCTGTTGAGGGGATAACAATTGGGGCTCCGATAACAGTAAGACTCTTCTGTACTCCATTTGTTATATGATCTCAAATATTCTTCCTCCGATCGGTTGTGTTAATTTCTCAAACTTTAGTCCGCATACTGGTCTTCGGTCGTTGGCGCCTCCGAGGTGGTCCAGAACGCATCGGTCCCCACGCCCTTTCCATACTCTTTCTTTACTCTTCCTGGAGACCCTGAGTATCCTATCCACCTAATTCAGCCCTTGACTGGCGACACTGTTGACGAAACATTATTCTGGATACCATCTTCACGCACACTAATTACTGGCGATACCGTATATGGTGGCAAAATGCATATTTTTATGGCGGACATGCTCACCTCGGCATTGACTGCCTCTTGGATCTCGACGCTTGATTTCCTCTCAAACATGAAGCCGAAAGTCATTATACCTGGGCACTCGCTTGCTAATGTGTCATTTGTCGGGACCGAAAATATAAAAACTACACGAGAGTACCTAGAGTTTTGGCAGACCGAAGTAGAAGCGAAGGGACCGGACTATTACACCCCTCAAGAGTTGTACCAACTCTTAGATCAGCAGTTTCCTGGAAGACATGATTCGACATCAGAAACCTTGTTGAACATTACAGTTGAGAACTTTGGGAAAGGTGGAACTAGGTTCGCGCATTTTATAGATTTCACCGTGTACACCGATGAGAAGGAACTGGACGGGTGGGAGATCTAGGATCATCAATGTTTCTTGTCAACAAGAGAGCTTTCCTTGCCCAAAGCCAACATTTCAGAGCCACCGAGATTAATGAACCAGACTAGGCAACATCTGGCACTTTCCTGACACTTACGAGTCCAAGCTTGTTAAAATCCAATTGAAATACTAAATTCGCTTTAAATTTTGAGACTTTTTGAAAATTGTGGTCACTTCTATTTTTTCTTTTTTTTTTGCACGTTGTGAGTCTCTTTAATGTTTGAATCAATTTTGCACATTAAAACTTCATATGTAGTCTACCAGTCCGGGCTATTGGGAAAACTGGCTCAGAGAGATAAGGACAAAGAGGAGAGCTCCTTACACCTTTGTAAATCCAAGTAGTCAAAAGCCCCTAGAAAAAGCAACCCTTCAGCTCTTGCCGAAACGATTTCATGGAATATTCAAATCAGGACATATGGACGAGTTCAAATTGGGCCATGGCGATACGGGCTTTCCATACATGAAATGACCTCAGCCCAGCTGATGCTATATTGATATCCCCATCAACATGAGAGCTTTTACAGAGACGTAGAACCTCGATTTATTCTGTTTCGGCAATATAGTTGATTCATTATCCCCTGTTTGTCAACTCTAGCAACAAAAAACCATCATATTTACGAAGCACTGTACAAGCTGTGTTCGTGCCAAGTAAATTTTGGCTCTTGATCGCAATTTATTTGAACATTTTTCACTCCTATGCACTCACAAATTTGTATAAGAGACGTGCGGTAACACTTTTCGAACTCTGTCAGGTGTTACATTAAGTGGAAATTTTAGTGCGAAAAGAGTCGATTGACAATTCTGAACAGAGTAATTTTTAAAGCAGGATCCTCGTTATGAATGGCTTATATGAACAGGGCTGATTGATATGAGCATCATGACAAAGTCAACTCGATGCGCACTTCGCTCTAGTGTCATTTGCACCCGCACAAAATAATACAACCTCAGAAGACCATGCTAATTAAACAAACTGCGCTGGCCGCATTCAGGGCAACTTGACGACTGCTTTAGTCGCACTCAGACCCGCTTTATTCTTCTCCAAAGCTTCCTGGATATATTGCAATCCAGTACCTACAACCAACGGCTGCAGAGCGGGCTTGAAATGGCCACTCTCGAGCGCCTTGGGGATATACCCCCCCCAAACAGTCGTAGCAACTCCGTTACTGAGAATAGTAGTCACGAATACGCTCCCCGTAGTAACTTCCTGCGGCAAGCCATCGGTGGCCGGAAGGACCAGGGAAAGGAACTTACTGGCTGCTTCACTTTTGCAGAGAATTTCTGCACAAGCTTTCTGCGTTTCTCTTTCAGAGATACAATCAAAGGCGCCGACGATCCGCTTGCCCTTGAGCGCAGCAACAATGTCATCTATCACGCTTTTGCTACGATGATCAAAGACCTCCGAAGCCCCCAAGCTCTTGACAAAGTCATGATTATGGGCACTAGCGGTGCTAATAACCTCGAGCCCCGATGCTCGGGCTAGCTGCACGGCGGCTGTGCCAACACTAGAGCTCGCACCCCAGATCAGAATTGTATCACCAAGATGCTTGGCCGACTCTGATGGATAGGGTAGGTCTAGTTGATCTTTCTGATAGAGACCAGCAGCGGCTGTGCTAATTGCTAAAGGAAGCACGGCTGCTTGTTCGAATGAAATTGAAGATGGGATTGGCGCAAGGGCGTCCACCGGTATAACGGTGTATTCTTGGAATCCGGAGTACCTTGAGTCCTTGTTTACAGTGCCTATGCAGAATCTCCAGCAGTAATCAGTAACAGATTAAAATCTATAGCACAATCTAAATTTGAACGAACCCCATAACGCGCTGACCTTTGGCCACATTCGTGACACCACTGCCAACCTCAACAACCTCACCAGCAACATCCGAGCCGAGGATAAAGGGGTACACAAGTGGAATGAAAGCATAATCCTGTAGCTTCCAGTCGACGGGGTTGATGGCGATAGCATGATTTTTGACGACAACAGTGTGAGGGTCGGGAGATGGATATGGCGCCTTTCTCACCTCCAAGGAATTACTCTTGACTTCTACGAGGTAGGCAGCGTGGTTGATAGACATGATTGATCTGAGGTTAAAAGGAACGGATTCGGTGGACAGGCTACTTGTGACGGCTAGATGACTTCAATGAACTCGTTATAGTAAAGTGATTGTGGGCTTGAAATGTACGGAGGTAAGAGTACATCTTTATGTTTCGTTCCCCACAGGTCGTTGTACCTTGAAGTGTCCGTTGTCATATCGGAAGGAATGAGGGGAACATTGACGACTCTGCAGTTTATTCGACCTTGTTTGTAATCAAGTCGAGGATCGGACAGGGCTCGGACTATCGCTTATCGTACGGACATTTGGCGAATTCACACCAAAAACCATTACCAAGGGTAGCTTAGACCGCCACTGGTTTCTGGTTAGTTTCTAGCGGACTTCAGATGGCTGCAATAGTCCGAAATAAGTGGCACCGCACTGTGATTTCATTCAATACACCGTAGACTAAACGGTATTTTGACTAATCACGCTCTGGGAATGGCAGGGGTGGCTTGGGGGGCTAACACTGCAGTCAAGCAGAACGTCATGCGGAGGTATCGCCCCTGAGCGTTCTCGTTCATATGAGATAAAGCTAAATCGTCGTATCTGTTACAAAGGCATCAAAATTGATTAGTGTCGTCCCAGGTTCTTAAAGCAATTTTGGAATTCTGCCGCAACCCTGACTTGGAAATTATTTTCATTTTTCTATTTAAGCTCGAGTTGAATGTCTCAAAAACTTTAGAGAGTCAAAATCAAAAGTTGAGAAAACACACTTTTATTACTTTTAAATATACAGAAAGGAGTTTTCGTAAACTAAGATAATAGTATAATTATTATAATTTAATCTTTGAGAAAATATTTAATACTAGACGTCGGAGAAAAATAATTTTCACACTACGGATTCGTATAATTTCTTCTTTCTTTTTAATTTAATAATTTTGAAATCCTACCAATTTATAGACTTCGAATTCCCTTTCCCCAACGGCTAGTATCAATATAATATAATATATAGATTCTAATTTCAATTCTAATTCTGATATATTATAATTTAGTTTTCGCGGGAAAACGTGATCTAGAAGTCACCTGAGATTTTAATTTAGTATTTATAGTATTTCCTCCTATAAACTAAAGAATATATTGATTCTATACTCTCTTATTGTTGGTATCACCATGGGGATGGTGAAGTCAATATAGTACTATGGTTCACACTGTTGTAATATTGCTTAGGGTTCTAAAAGCTAGGACTACGAAACGTATAACTGTAGTGCCGAAAGACGCTAGCGGATGCGCTAGCGTAGTCAGATGATCTCTATCCCGACACTTATTTTTGATCTCCTATGTTTGTATACTTTATACTTCAAGTACGTTATTATATTTCGTTATTATTATATAATAATTTACTTCTATTTATTATATATAGTTTTTAAATTAATTATAATATATACAAAGACTTTTCTTATATACAGCAACCGTGCACTTCTACTTGGTCGATTTCAAAAACATATCAAAACAAGTCATTTTACTACTTTTTAAAAATTAGATTATTATTCTTTTAAATAATTATATTATATCGAAATCGAATAATCCAATGTTTTATGTATTGATAATATTGAGAGTAGGATTATATTTCTTTTAAAATATTTTAACAATATAATAGATATTTTTAACATTTTATAATTAAAAAGTTCTTTGAAATTTGCTTATTTTGGTTGTAATTTCTAATATTTCAAAATTCTAAAACTTTAGATAAATATATTATGATGTGTAAAGTTTCTAAAAATAAAATAGTTATTTTTTATTAAATAAAATATAAAAAAGAATGAATTTATATAAATGTTTTTATAATAAATATATTATTTTCTTTAAACTAAATATATTCAAATGATGAGTTTTGGTGCAAAATAGCTGTCGACCAAATAGAAGTGCCCTAGTACTATAACTAACCTCTACTGCTTTCTACTCTCTTTTAATATCTCTATAACTATTAATTTTTTTGAATTATTTTTAAATCCTTATATAGATTCAAACTTAAAACTTTTATAAAAAAATGCAGAAAGATAAATTATAATGTAAGAATCTATTAGTATAACATAATAGATTTTAAATTATTAGATTCTTAATATTTTTGATTGATTGATTCAATTATTATTAAATAATATAGTTTTAAAAGAATGAATTGAGATGAAAGTGATTCATTTATTAATATAACTCACTCACTAATAAACAAGGTTTTTGAAAAATAAATTCAAAAAAATAAAAAGCTTTAGCGAAGGGGAAAAGGGGGAAATTGGTGAAAAGCAAAAGTAAACCGGATATTCTTGAGAGAGAATAGAGGCTTGTGGAGTTAAGTGTGATGAGGATTAGCGAAAGGAATTAGTAGATGGGTGGGTATTAGTAATGAATAGGGATAAGTAGAGATAGAATAAAGAAGGGGAATGTTGATTGGCTGGTTTGTATAGAAGTGGAAGTGGAAGTAGATTAATTAGTATATAAGTAAGTAAGTAAGTAGATAAAGAGGTGGAGTAATAAAAGAAAATGAATACTAGAGTTATAGTATATAGACTGTATAAGTGGAAGTACCTACTATTAAGAATATTGAGATTTTAAGAACCTAGTTTTTCAAAAGATTGAAATAGTAATATGTGTGTGTGTATATGTTATACTCTTTTTCTGAATCTTTTCCGAATGTGCTTTTTTAGGGATTAGTTGGTTTATTATTTGTTTATTTATTTGAGAGTGAAAATTAAAAAGTTAGAAATTTAGGAAGGTAGAAAGTGAATCTGTATATTTATATATAGAAAAGTATTAATATATTAATTAATCAAGTTTAGAAATATATATATCTATACAATTAGATTAAGAGATATCTTCTGGGTTATAAATATACGAGATAGTTAATTTATCTCTGAGGATTTTATAATGTTCTGAGAAGAGTAATAAGTTACGAGATATATTATTAAGTTATTTCTTAGCAAAATAAAGATTGATTCATAGTATTTTGCTCCAAAATACTTATGTAAAGGAATTAATTCTAAAGAGGAACTTTTGTGAATAAAGTAAGAAAAATTAATGAATGTTTTCTGGAGGTCTTTCATTTCTCGAGAGGGAGAATTGTTGATGACTGTTTTTAAGTCTAATTAATACTGCGAAAAACACTATATCGTATTATTGTATGAGATGTTTGGATATCTTTTATTAGATTGAAAGATAGGGGGATTTTGTGGGATGAGTATATATATACGAGGGACTTGTGTTTTGAGGATTTCTTATTTTAGGCTATATTGATAGGAGGTTGAGTTGTAAAAGTATACTCAAAGATGGGTTTGAGGTAAAGGATTTCGATAGTTCGGAGCCGTCACTACAGTCCGAAGCTTCCAGGTCTCTCGGAAGTTGAATGGTATTGAAGATCCAATGTGATAAGTTTTATTGTTATATTATATTGCTTTCGAAATCCAGACATTGAGAACTCATATTCAGTCTGTGGCTGGTAGTTTGATTTAGACTATTTGATCAATGGAGATAGTTGTGGTGTCCAATATCCCGTCTTGCTGGTTTTTTTTCTTTCATACCCTGATGTCAAGCAAGAAAATAATCTGAGCTACTCATAAGTTTCAAATACGGATCTTGAGAAGTGTAGATGTTAGAACAGTTCTAATGATCAACATTATCTTTTAGTCGGGATATGTAACTAGTCTATTATTCGGCGAATTCGCTGTGAGGCACACTACGCTCTAAGTACAGATACAGAGCATTTGAAAAGTATAGGGATTAAATAAATTTAATGTGTAAAAGGAAAGGAAAAAGTAATTAGCGGAAGCTAATGAGTATACTAGAATTTTATAACTTTGTACAAGACTAAGAAAATAAAGATAAAGATAGCTGAAATCTGTATATGATATTATAGATGTGAGAATGAATCAATTTCAAATACTGTAATGAAAAATTAGAAAGTTCACGTAAACGAAACTTTAATTCAGCATTTCTAAATTGAAGTGAGGTTATATCTAGAGCCTTTAAAGACTCTTGTTACCGATTATATCCACAAGCGAATTTTCGCCTCATTCTTATCGACTCCGGTAGTAGTTCTCTGATCCCCTAATTTTGATTTTAGTCTCGAAGTAAGATATCACAATTCCTGTTTTAGACATTCGCTCAGGGAACTTGAAAAGAAAAAAACACAGTAGATAATTAAATGTTGTTATTTTCCTTTTATTCTTATACGAGCTCGGGAGTAGGTCGAAAAATGATACGTATGAATGGAGGAGATGCTCGAACAGAGTAATCATTTTCATAAATTTAATATTAAGTATTAAGACAATATTACTCATATTCTTGGAGATTGGAATTGAAGCTCGATGATATATGATCTAGTCTGCTTAAGATAAATCAGATGTATTTGAGCCTACTTTATATATATTTCCGGCGATTCGAGTGCATTTGATTAGAGTAAATAAATGGCGCATATTTATAGACGATCTTCTAAAAAATATAGAGTATGGATATATTAGATACATTGAACACCTAAGCCAACTCTAAGGAATCTTCTCACTCTAGAACTCCTTCGAAGTCACAACATTCTGGGTCCCTTTTTGTCTAAACAAGCCCTAACTTCCCTCATTCAACAAGATAAACACTCTTAAACAACGATCCGCTAAACAAGAACTAATCATGAGCTTGTTAGGATGGACCTCACAATACCCGATTGCAAAAATGCAATGTATCCGAACACTCCCCGATTCAAAAGCTCATCGCAAGGTATCATGAACAACTCGAAAGCTAGTTGAAGCACTTGGAATTACTTTCCTTCCGACCTTTTGCTTTACTTCACTTCAGGATCTCTCACTATTCACCGATCAAAAGAATGTAATCGTGAGTCAATTCAGCATTACAGATGTACAACACATCCAAATCACTCTTCCAAATTTTCGAGTAAACGATTCCATAGAACGAAATGAAGCTATAAATCTCAGAAAAGCTCTAAGTTTCTTTCCAAAATATAATCGAATAATATAAATTAATAACATCCACAACGATGATAAAATATTATGGAAATATAAAACTAGCCCCAACAAGCCTCAAGATATAGATCACTCAAAATCACATTCTCTCGCCGAGGACTACAGTCCCAAAACGCTTCAGCCAACACCTCACATAATATCTTTCACAAATACTTTCCATCAGTCTGATATCAAATGAAATACTTAACTACTCCAGTATCTTGAATGTAAATCCAGCTCCCAACACGAAGACAACGAAAAGATGACTACACAATATCCGCAGCACTCGTAGAGCCACAGAAAGAAATATCCATCATCCAATCAATTCCACCAAGGAGAAGAAAGAGACATCCACCTCTACTTACACATCTGATAAATTTTCTCCACTTGATGATTACTTTCGCGTTTTTTATTTACACACACAAGATAATCTCGTAAACATCCATCTGCATTCTCAAAGCTGGTTTGGAAAGGTTTAGCAATATATTTATTTACCTTCCTCCCTACCTTCCTTCCTTCCTTCCTACCTACCTACCTACCTACCTACCTACCTACCTACCTACCTACCTACCTACCTACCTACCTACCTACCTACCTACCTCTACAGATCGCCGTCCCTCTCCTTACCACTGCCTCAAGATCCCAAAGCCAAAAAACGAATACCCATCCATCTACCTCCCCATCTCCCCATCTCCTATATCCTTAAAACCACATAACCACAAGCAAACTTCCCAACTTCATCTCACCTCACACAACACACCAACAAAGCAATCAACCCCACCCCAAAATTATTCTACAATTTCACACCTTCAATTTCTACCCTCCGCTCTCTATATCCGCTCTAACCTCTAATTTCTTGCTCCCAAAAATACACACTCTTAACCCCCTCTCACAAACTGATATCAATCCAATCCAATCCAATCCAATCCAATCCAATCCAATCCAATCCAATCCAATCCAATCCAATCCAATCCAATCTAATTCAACCCCCCAATATCTCACACTAAAGACCCTCCCCAGCTCACCTCAACCTACTCAACCATTCAAAAACTCCATACCTCTATCCCAAAAATCCCTCCTCATCTCTATTCTCTATCTCCTCCTCTTCACTCTTTTCCCTTATAATTCAAAACCCACTCCACAATCTATTGAACATTATTATTATTTATAAAAATAAAATAAAACACTCATACCACTTTCCCATTTACAATATTAAATTTAAATTATCCATTATTCATATCACTCTCACATTACTTCAGCTCACTTCCTTCTTCTTCTCCTTCTACCTCGATCTCGCTTGCACGCTCTTTCCTTTACCTCATCAACCCCACTCCACCTATCCTTCCAAACCCTAGTTTCTTTTTATACCAATCGCACAGTCCCTTTACTTAATTGATTCTTTTATTTTTTATTTTCTTCCACCATCACCATTACTATTAATATCATTTCTTTTATTATACTATTTGTGTTATAATTGACTATATTGTTTCCTCTTCAAATCCTAATTCTGTAAAAATATTATATTACAATTCTCTCTCAATACTTTTCTAATACCTTTTTCAAAACTCTTTCTATAATTATCAATACCACCATTAATATCATCATCACTCTCTCCCTCCTCTCCCTCCTTCTCCATCTCTCATTCCCCTCCTTTCTTTCAATCCCCACCCCCCAACCCCAATTCACCCATCCCTACCCACCCCTCCAAATCAACATAATACAGAATAAGAGTTCAAAATAACCAAATACAAAACCTAACTACAAATCAGACAACACATCACACAAACAATCTAATTTCAAAACTCAATTTTTCAAAATTCATAATATTCATTTCTTTCATCTCATCTACGAATATTCTCCTTCTTCTTTTTCTCTTTCCTCTTCATCTATACCATCTCATCTAATTTCTAACATCAAACAATAATAGATAACTCGATATCCATCAATCCATCAATTCCATCATCAATATACCATACAATCCCATCCATCTTCATATCATAACCACCAATTCCAATACTAATGGTAATTTCATCGTAACATATACACAAATAATCCTCCAAGAAGTAATTCTTTTCAACGCCAATTCGCCTTTATCCCACTTAAGCTCCAATCAGCTTATACTCCGAAAATACCTATACCCATAGCCATCTATATGATTAAGACTTATAATATAATAAAGATATATATCCTTTCACGCCCACTTTCCTAATAACGCCATCAAGCCTGCTCCTGCAACCATACATCCAAAAGCAAATAGCATCATTTTCATTGAACTCTTACGCATCTCTTGATTGAACATGAATTCATGCGCCATCAATTCCACTAATCCGGTATAGATGAGAATTCCAGCACTAATGGAATCGAATACACCATTGATAATCATAGTCTTTTGACTACCTGGGGCAAATGTTGTACGAACACCTAAGCCAATAGCAATTGCGATAGGTGTTGTAAAACCATAAGCAGCTCCTAAAGCCCATGGCATCCATCCCTTCTTTTTAGGCCAGTGAGCCGTAGCAAGTCGAGCTCCAAGACCAAGTCCTTCAAATGTTTGATGGAATACAAGGACAATGTAAAGGACGTTAAAATCATCACCTGTGACGGCAAGTGTGAGACCTATGAATATGGAATGAAATATGACACCAAATTCAAGAATGAACAGTGCGGTCATTTGAGCAGCAAAATGGTCGCCATCTTCATGATGTTCTCGTTGATGTCCGAGATGATCCTCACCTCCAGGGGGGTATGACAAATCATCAGGTCGACCTGGAATACTTGATCTACCTCTGGATGGCCCTTCTCCAGATGTTGGTATCCGGGTAATTGAACTCTCGTGATCATGTTGTTCTAGGACGGCGTTGGAAGCTTGAGGGCTATCTACAGTTTCTCTGTAACTGTTACCATCTGAAGGCGAAGATGTTTTTAATGCATCAACCTTCTCATCTCGGGTATTTCTCCGGATGAGATCTCTTGCAGGATCGGCAGCTTCTAAATCATGATCTTCTTGTCCAAATACATCAAATCGTGATGCCAAGAGCTCAATAAAGAACATGCTGAAAATAGTCATAAGGCAAATACCTTCAGCCCAATCATAGTCTGTGATTGCGCCCTCTAAACATGGGGAGGCTAAATTGGCTGAAGCGGGAGCAAGTAACTATAGTCTGATTAGCACAAATGTGTAGGAAATACCCGAAGCGCATCCCAATTCGACATGAGAGCAAGAGAGCAAGAGAGCAAGGACGAATACTTACATGTATGAAAGCGGTAGCTATAATAACACCCGATCCGAAATATTTAGTGATAAAGAATGCCAGAGGTGGAACACTCATTCTTTTCGTTCTTGCAGCCGCGATTGGTAGAAGAGCACCTATGAATTTAGTTAGTCAAGGGATTCACACAACATGCGGGGTCCTATATTCCATCACGGAGAGACATACCCATCATGGAACCAAATCCAATGACGAATATGGAAGATATTCGCACACCCATCCGTCCATCATAATCATTTCCACTCCCACACGTAACTTCAACTGTGTATTCCGACATGATCACCGACTGCAACTCCTTCTGCCACTCGCAGATATCCTATCTCCCTGGACGATCGTCTCACTGATATCTGCCGTCTTCTGGGTATTCTCGTCGGATGTCTTTAGGGGAATGCCGTGTACCCTGCTAAGCTTGGACGTCGAAAGTAGGGTTGGTGATTTGAAAAGCGTCAACGGGATTGAATGTCGTCCAAATGGAGAATTGCCGCGGGTAATGATCGAGTAGACGAAGTTGGGTACAATCGTGTAGCGGTAGAACCAAAGGATGTATGGTCGTGGGGATGTCCACAGCTAGTGGGAAAAGTTGGATTAGCAGATTATACATTTATATGGGGTACTTGTCGAGTTTTCAAGAGAGATAGGATTGGTAATGAAAAGAAGCATGAGTACCTTGTGAGGTAGCTGAATGAAATGTTTGTGAAAACTGGAACAGTTCCAACTAACAATCACAACTGTATTCCATTTATATCACGGCTGAAAGATTTTCAAGGGGAGGAGGAAGTGTGATATATGTGAATATATGATATATAATATATAATATGTAATATAGAGATATATAGATGTGCAACAATGTGTTTATTCCATGCGATGCTGAGGGGTCAAAGGATAAAAATATCAAAGTATGAATATATCAAAGCACGAAAAAGTAAGTATATACAGAGTGGCGTGCACAAGTGAAGAAAGAAATCGAGACCGGAAAGGGAAGGAAAGGAGAGGGAAGGAAAGGAAAGGAAAGGAAAGGATAGAAAAGAAAAGAAAAGAAAAGACCATGCATCATCTACAGTGCCAGTAGTCTTCATTGAAGAGAGGAGCGAGGGAGGAGGTACGGAGATACAAGTGGGATTGTGTCATACTGTACAAACTCGAAGGGAAAGTGCGCGAGACGAGACGAGGGGGCCAAAGGTAAGATTCATGAAAATGAGAACCTTGACGGGTAGAAGTCCAAGTTGAGGCAACCGGCCCATCCACATATCTGAAGCGTCTAACCCGTACCAGCCAAGCGGCATCTCCATCCGTCCAAAACCAGCCTTGGAATTATATGATCACTTCTGCTCATGTTGATTGGGTGGCGGGATCCCAGAAATGCACAAGCGCTTCACATCTGACGTCCAGTCCCTGAAAAATTCGAAAAGCGAAAAATCCTTTTTTCCTCTCGTCAGTACTGTCTGTGTATGTCATGTATCGATACCTGTCTGGGTACTTCCCTCGTGCGCCGTGACCACGAATGTATTTCTGCGACTCGGACCAGTAGATGGATACCGATATGATAGTATCGCATCGCATCACAGTCCCCCAGACCAACCTCAATCTCTAGGAAATTACGGCGCGACTACCAAGAGACTTGGATGACATTGGCCCGATACTTGTCATGTCAAAATGCAGGTGATCCTGTCAAAAGAGAGACATTGATTCAAAGATAAGATCAACTTTCTTCCAAATGACGTTGCAACAAGGCTCAAGGTAATACTAACATGTACAAATGTCTGGTGGTGCCGCGTGCACGAAGCGGTCCGTTGCATGTGCCTCGCCTTACGTCGATTATCATTATATAATTGCTACTTTCTAGTCTACGCAGTGTGCACAAGTTGTAACCATTCGGAACCATCTCCGAACTCGGGAGACAACAAACGGAGAAAGGTTGGTATCACGTGAATCACATCGATGGATTGTTCTCCCTCCATCTCCGTATCTCCATTCAGAATGTGGAATTTAACAGCATTTCATTCTCGTGTGGATCCTCTTATCTCATCATCCCCTTCTCAACATCGGGGTGGAAATATCTTATCCTACAACCTTGCCTTTTCTATACTTCGATAATCTGCTAGTGACATAACAGCCAATACTTTCATAGATGGATCATCTTATCAGACATTACCGTTCTGTTGCGTTCACAGCCATCCCGTTCGCGTACGACTGTCGGATGGCTCTCCATAGCATCTAATTACCGTGTAGCGTTTCGGGCTCAAGCTATCCCTAAAGATGGTGCGAGGAAGCCTCGCATTCCGATATTCGATTGAGATCGAGGAATGATTGCAAAGGTCGCGATACCATAATCCGATGTCGCCAAGGTAGTCTTCCGAATGACACACTGCCATATCTCCTGTGTCTTAGTCGAGGCGTTTCTGTACGAGTCTAGTTCCTCTCGGATTTTGCTTGGGTTTCACAAGAACATTACCCAATATCCCAAACCTCGCCTGATCTTCCCGAGCTCGCCTAAAAGAGGTGGCATTAAATCAGCCCTGTGAAACAAAAGGCGTTGGTACTACTCGAACAACCAAAACATTCACGAAGAATATTGCAATTCTAGTCCCAAGGCCTTGAACGGTTGATCTCTCCTCTTCATATCAATCGAAGTTCCCAGCGTAAACAATAACTCTTTGACTCTACCCTCCCATACCAAACCAACTTTCAGGTTCTGGTCAATTTTTGCTTTTAAAACTCCGGCGACCTCCTCAGGCTTCTTCTTCTCTTCTAAATCCACTTCGTCGAGTTTCCATGCAAGCTTGGCTTCCATGCTCCTCACTCTGCGCTCTTCGACCGGCGCCTTCATCTTCCACAATTCGCATCCAAGGACCAAATCACTCTCGTAGCTATAGACGTTGAAGTCTAACCTTGAACATAGAGATAGGTTCTTGCCTGCTTTTACAGCATACGTCGAACTAATATTTCCCATCAATGGATTGAGCGTCAAAGTGGCTGTCAAAGGTATCCCCTTATGCGCCGGCAACGTGGCAAACCTTCCTCCAACACTAACACCTCCTGATTTGTTCAAAGTTCCGTAATAAAGCTCCGCTCCTGCGCTGAATCGTCCATAGAATTTATCATCAATCCTTGACATCTGTTTTGGCGGCTCCGTAATTTCTTTCCTTGGATCCGGTCCAAAGTTATACAACCCTCTCAGTCCCAATAACCCCCCATCAGTCGAATACAAAGTCTCGGTACTGTATTTCCCTGTATCGTACTGATGCAGAGCTAACATCGTTCCTCCATTTCTCAGCCTGCTATCACTAACAGCTGTAATCCTCACTTGCTGCGTCGGACTAATCCTTCTCAAATATAACGCCTCAAGCGTACTCTGCGGCAAATAAAGTCGTCCATAAAGTAATGTATCCCGTTGATCAACTCGTCGACCCCCGTGCCATTGCTCCCACATCCATGATTCATCAACTTTTCTAAGCTCCTGGATTTGTCGATATCCTCGTATTATCTTATATAAATCAATCTTCGCGCTCTGCGAAGTGGTATGGAGAGGCAACGAGGAATAAAGGTAGGAGAGAGAGCCATCTACAAGCCCGACACTACCCAGTGCATACGAAGTTGCGAAGTTGGGAGAGCTGAGTGACGAGAGATTGAATCGCAGACCGCCTGGGGTTTCGAAGTCAAGAAGTGCTTTATTTCAAAATATGTTAGTGAGTTGAAAGGCAACAAGTTATGAAAGGAAGCCTTCAAGGTAGGTAGACAAATTGAGCAGATACCTTTAGCAGAAGCAGTCAACTGCGAATATGAATTCTCATAATTCCATTTCGTCGCATTGTAAAATGCAAACTGCACATAATCCATGAACTCCAACATCTCCGCACAAGCTTGACCCGAAAATCAACACATTAACCTCTAATATATAGAGAAGCAGAGGAACAAAACTTGCACCGCTTCACAAACAAAGTAACAAATAAAACCAATCGAATCTCCTCTCATCCATCCAATTGCAGCTCCAAACACAAAAATCCGGAACAACGTTAACCCCCCACTCCGACCCCTGCGTAATTCCACCCCACTAAACCTCGATAAGTCTAGTCTGAAATCTTATCAACTATCAATCGCAAGCTTGTGAAAAATAAAAAATTACCTCCATCCATATCGAAAACCGCAATCCTCTATTAAATTTCATCACCTCTTCTCAGCTACACCACCCTTTCTCTCTCCCAACCACCACCGCCACAACACATAATCAAAATGCCTAAATCCAAGCGCGCGCGCGTCGTTCATCTCACCAAAGTCGATAAGAAAGGAAAGGAGCTTTCGCTCAAACTCTTTGCCAATGTGCGCGAATCGCTCGATAGTTATCAGCATTGTTTTGTGTTTAGTGTGGATAATATGAGAAATACCTACTTGAAGGACGTCAGGAATGAATTGAGCGATTGCCGGTATGTATTGCATTGTTTTTCTGGTTCTTGTTTTGATCGATTTGGAGATTCGAGGGATGTTGTCGCTTTGGGGATGGAGATGATATGATATGGTAATAGCGGACAAGTCGAGCCAAAATAAGAGAAGAGAAGACGAAGAAGAAGAAGAAGAAGAAGAAGACATCCCATGGAGAAAAGAGAAGAGGGAACTTTAATTGAAAACCTGAGCATCAGGAGTCAATTGAATTGGAAATTCTCAACCACCACATCTACCACTTCAAAAATGACACTAACACTTATCCCCCATCAGACTCTTCTTTGGAAAAACAAAAGTAATGGCCAAAGCCCTCGGCAGCGACCCCTCCTCCGAATATCAACCCAACACCTCCCTCCTCTCTCCTCATCTAGTCGGCAATGTTGGACTTCTCTTCACCAACCGCGAACCCTCCACCATCATCACTTTCTTCCAAGATCTCTCCAAAACAGATTTCGCTCGTGCCGGCACAGAAGCTAGCAGAAACTTCACTATTCCCGCAGGAATAGTCTACAGTATGGGAGGAGAGATTTCCGCTGAGAACGATGTCCCCATGGCGCACAGTTTGGAACCAGAATTGAGAAGATTGAATGTACCGACTACGTTGACCAAGGGAAAGATTACTTTGGAGAATCCTTACTGTGTTTGTAATGAAGGTGATGTATTGGATAGTAGGCAAACAAGATTATTGAAGTTGTTTGGTGTGGCTACTGCAGATTTCAGTGTTCAATTACTTGCGTAAGTCTTCATTCTCTTCCTCTTCACATAATCGTCTTCTAATTCTAGAATAGATACTGGAGTGCATCCAATCAAGAAGTAACAGAAATAGAGGCTACGGAAATGAGCGAGTAAAAATATTAAAGAAAGCAAAAAAGGCATTTCGGATCGTCGTTTCTGTTCTAAACTATCATACAGTCAAAAGAAGACTAGACTATGAGGCGTTTACCGGCGCCACGTTTTTGTTATGGAATATATGTGTACTTCAAAAATTAAAACAGCAATTGCCTGAGTGCTATGCCTGAGCTATCCATCTTACCCCTTGAACTTCATTTTTCCTTCTTTAATCATACAAACAGTATTCCCAGCTAAATGACAAATTTGCAAAAGCACTAAACGAAGATGGTCAGGCAATACCTTTTTCTTACCTCTGATCGTGCCTCCCATGATCAAAGTAAGCCCCAAATGCGTAAAAGGAAAACCAACCACATCATACCAAACCATTCAAGAGAATTGTCCGATTGCTGAGTGCCGAAAATGTTGTGAAGACCTTTGTAACATGTATGTATAGTTATCATGTGGGAAAAGGTTGGTCGTAAGTGAAAACTGCTTTTTGTGCGTACTATGAAAACGCCGTCGAGAAGCATGCAAGTAGATTAGGCGAAAACACTACCTTGGGTGAAAACTTGAGATCGAAGAACCGCTTACCCCTGTTGAGGAAGGGAGAAAAGATGGAAGATTCGAAGAAAACCCACCACAAGACTGTTGAACCCACCAGCCAGTCTCATTGTATCTAATACCTTCGCAATTTGCGAGGATCCTCCTCATAACCATTACTGTCGTAGGGTCTCTTTCGTGAATCGTCTTCGCGTGGTCTTCCGCCATATCCTCCATCTCTAGGTCCATCTCTGGGTCCATCTCTGGGTCCATCTCTATCACGGTATCCGCTACCATCTCGGGGTCTTACCGGCTCCATATTACTGCCACTACCTCCACGAGGAGGACCTCCATCGCGATCACCATAGCCACGATTGCTGTTGCCACGGTATCCGCCGGATCTGTCATCATATGAGCGGCCTCCACGAGATTCATACCCACCGCTGGATCCTCCAGGACCATTACGATCTGGTGATCCTGCTCCAAAGCCTCCACCCCCTCTTCCACCATAACCACCACCTCCATTGAAACCTCCACGACCACCACCTCCTGGGCCAGCTGGTGCATTAGGGGGAGCATAGCCATTGGATCCTCCACCCCCATACCCACCACGATCACCTCTATCACCAAATCCTCCCCGACCTTGGTAACCGATTCCTCCTCGTCCACCACCACCACCACCACCACCACCTCCAAATCCACCTCGATCAAACCCTCCTCTAAATCCACCACGGCCTCTGCCTCCATCAAAACCACCTCGGAAGCCGCCTCTGAAACCACCAGGGCCTCCAGGAGGACCGTTGAACCCACCTGGACCCATTGGTCGTGAAGAAGCAGACTTTGTATATCCACGACCTCCAAGGCCACCTCCGAGACGACGTGGTAGCCAGCCTTTTACGGTTCGACCTCTTTCGACATCTACCTTGATTCGACGATCTTTGATTCTGATACCGTCACAATTTTCTAAACCAGCTATTCACGAAGCGCGAGCAAGGCGCATTTGTCAGTCATTTACCCATATTCATATACCTTGATCTGGGTAACAGGAAGAAAGGAAAAGCGAAAACAAGAAGTGGGATAACCAAATCTTTATGCCAATTGTGCATTTAAGCAATTTGTTTATGGGGAATATGGGGTTATGTTCGGCTTTACCTCTCATGTCCTTCTCTCGTTCGAAAACTACAAATGCGTAACCACGATGCTTCTTGACCTTCTTTCCGGGCTTTTCATGTTGGTGAGTATCAACAACTATGCGGATCTGTAAAACGTCAAGGTTAACGTAATGTACTAAGCAGAATAAATTGAGTGTACTTACTCTCTCGATGGGTCCAAACCGACCGAACTCGCGCTCCAAGTCCTTTTCAGTGGCATCATAATCCAATCGACTAACAATAAGTGTTTTGAAAGCATCTCCTCGAATGTTGGGATCCTCAGATGGTTTGACTACACAAGCAAAAACGTTAGCATAAATTCAGAAAATTCAAGGAGAATAAGAGGATGATGAAATAGTGATATAGGACATAAAGGGTGGCCCTCACATAATTTTGGGGCTTCCTGGATAATATTTTCGTGTGTGGCCTTCTTCTCCAGCTTAACACGGTCTTTCCTCTGAAGCCAGCTCTCGGTTGGCTGGTAATCGTCAGTCTCCTTGTACTCCTGAAGAGCTGGGAGAAACGCAGCAAGGCCAGAGATATTGGCAGTTTTGCGATCTTCTGGGGCGAAGTCTGAAGGCGGAACCCATCGCAAAGGGGGTCGAGGCGCGAACAGCGCAAGGAGATTTGGTGGGAGTTTATCGGTCATTGTGGGCTATTAACGGTTCCCAAAGTTTTCGCAATGATGAATTTACAGTCTTTAGGATAACTGCAAAACGATCCTGCTGAATTGTATGATGGAGAAAATTGTGAGGAACTGTGTCGCGTCGCAGCAGTGAGGAGCGCCTGATGGTGACCTGAGATTTGAGCTCCCAAGCTTAAATTATCACAGTCACGTGATTAAGAATTTATTTCATTTGAACCTCAACATGTCGAATGCTATCTAAATTTTGGAACTTGTGTTTTGACGTCAGCACAACAGTCAATATGAGGATCACAGGATTAAGGAAAACAACCACTGGTCAGGTATGCATATGATCAGTTCTTGCAGGCAATTCTAGACTGCTAACATCTGATCCAGAATGGTGTCGGCGCCTTCATTCTCCAATGTACAAAAATGGATTTTCATTACTGCGATTGGGCTGGCAGTTCTAAGGGCATGAAGTAAGTAGTATTCTCGAACTTTGAAGTTGCTCCAATACTCATACTGCCACAGTACCTTCATCAAAAACTCCTTACCGGGCTTCGCGAAAGCCAATCCTCAAATCGAAATCACTGTCTCTCCTCGACCCGCCAAACACCCAGTCATTATCGGACATTATATCAATGGTCGCGAGAAGGCCATTTGCGTCAGGAACCTAGAAATCGGACAAATATTAAAAAAGGCAGAGCTTCTCAGAGATGCAAGTGGAGAAAAACTCAAGAGAGTCAAGAAGCCCGTGAAGAGTATCAACGAGAGTGTTAGAGGTATATGGAGTCCTTATCATAGTGGTGGAATTAAGGTTTGAGGGGGAGATTTAAAAAAAACATTGGTGTATTATACATAACAACATTACTGGCGTTAAGGATAGGAAATCATGGGTTCCGATAGTCCTATGTCGAATATTTCGGCTGTATGATGTTATGGTTATGGTTATGAGTTGAGTAACTTATTAAAGCTTTGCTTTTCTACAGATTATCGACATTCTTGTCGATGCTAGCGTCTGTTCTACCTCTCTGTCTTCCCTCTAATTCATTTCTCGAGCTTCATTGTCACAATAAAGATTGGCAGTGAGTGCAAGTCCGGTTATGTCAGGAACTAGTGCCCTCAGAAATATACAAGACACTTATCATAAAAATAGACATCAAAACATCGAGCATTCAATCACCAGCATCTGATCTAAGTGAAAAACATGGGTGCTGCCCAAAGTATGAAGAGTGCTGTGCATATAAGCTTGCTATGATAGACCCCGTCAAACTACCTGCTAGATTGTAGATTAGATATTCCGAAACCTTGTATAATAATTCAAATCTTACTGTCACCTTTCACAGATCTATCGATGTATTAGAATTCTCACATATAACAAGCATGAGACTAGAATTGGCTTTGAGGTAGTGGATATTTCCTGAAAACATATCATACTGCTAGGTCTTTTTTTATTGCCTGGTAGGGTTGAATCCCCAATTTACAATCGTAATTCATGAAATCCTAAAACCACTTACAAGTGGCTGTTGATAATATCAACGAAAGCTGGCTTCAATGAAGCACCTCCAACCAAGAAACCATCAATGTCCTCTTGCTTGCTCAAATCCTTGCAGTTCTTCTCGCTAACACTTCCACCGTAGATGATTCTGGTCTCCTCTGCAGCCTTCTCGCTAACCTCCTTCTTCAACCAGGAACGGATGGCGGCGTGTACCTCTTGTGCTTGTTCGGTGGAAGCAACCTTTCCGGTACCAATAGCCCAGATTGGCTCATATGCAATGACGATCTTCGACCAGTCTTGAACCTTATCCTTAACAGCCTTCAATTGTGCGGTAACAACTTCGATCGTCTTGTTAGACTCTCTTTGCTCAAGGGTCTCTCCGCAGCAGAAAATAACACCGACACCTCCATCAAGAGCAGCCTTGGTCTTGCATGCTACGAATGAATCGTCTTCTTGGAGAATGACACGACGCTCAGAGTGTCCGAGAAGTGTCCAGGTGATGTTGCTGTCCTTGAGTTGCTCAACGGAGATTTCACCAGTGAAAGCTCCATTTGGCTTGTCGAAAACGTTTTGTGCTGCAACCTCAAGTCCAGGTCTCAAGTGCTCGCGGGTAAGGAGAAGGTAAAGAGCAGGTGGAGCAATGACAACCTCTGATTAAACAGATTGTTAGCAAAATCCCAGAATGACGTGCAGAAGCTTGAAAGAGGGGTGTGTAGGATCAACAGGTTCCCCTTCATCCCCAACAAATGGATGAATATAAGCCAAGGTAGATACATACCGGTATTTGGGTCCAACTTAGCATCGTTCAAGTTTCCAACAATCTTCTTGATGGAATCAACAGATCCATTCCTGATGAGAGCAAAAGTTAGCTGAAATCCTTTTTGCTTGGTGGGGGGAGAAAGTAAACAAAAGCTCTCACATCTTGAAGTTACCTCCGACGAAGAATTGACGAGGCATGGTTGCTAGTTTTCTGGTGATACGAAAAATAGTTTGGAGGGGTTTGGGTATAAGTTGATTTTGGATGAGATGGAAATTATCGTTTTGATATGATTGTTTTTACTTATAGAAGTTTTGTCTGAATTGATATCAAACTTCTATTGAATCGGTAGGACTCGGAGTGGGGTGAGCTCTCGGCGGGACCTGACTCTACAGAAATCTCAAACCCCGCCAGAAATCGTCATTGGACCCAAAAAAGGGACGGAAACTTGCACGTATTATGTATACCAGGCTCAATTCTCTCCCGTCGGTAACCTCGACATCAAATCGAAAATGGTATCAAGACATTGTTGGATCAATGAGACAAATCAGCCATTCATCTCTTGCCATCTGTATCATTCTGCCGCCATGGTTGCAAGGACCTCTGCGAAGCACATCAACATACTGTTCAAAAGAACCAGGGAAGTATTGACGGCATCGGACCTTCTCTCGTCTTAAACATACAATTGCTATCCAGGCTGTTTCCTTCAAATCCAATTGCAAGCTCGATAAAAGGACCAAGCCTTAATGAAACAACGCTGCTTCAACAATTGGTCACAGTGGCATGGTGGCCAAGATTGGCTTGATTGATCTCACCGATACTGCCAATGAATTGACCTCTCGTGATGTTTCAATGGACCGAAATGCATTGACTCGGGACCACTGATTGTACAAAACATTGGGCATAACTTTGCTCAAATCATCTCACGGCGTGGAACAATCAATGCAAAGATGCAATTCACATAAGAACTCAGCTTGCCGTGTGGATTCAAGGCTCACAATTAACGCCATTCACTTATACTTCATGTTGACAAAGGCAGAGGACTCCAAAAAGTAGGGATTTCATTCAAAAACACTTTTGATGCCACGTGTATCTAGTACATAGGAGATGCACTTTATTGCCATCAGTCGTCAAATCATCCATTGTCCTTCCAGGCCAGAGATATAAAGTCCTGCGCCGTTGGTCCATCCATTTACCATAAACCAACACCAATTTCCCAGCAGCAATCATTACTAACTCATCCATCCATCTTCAAGACTGAAAACATCAAAACATAATATAACATGGATTCCAAATTTAAGAAAGCAAGGTATTCAAAAGCATACAGCTAAAATAACGGATCTCTCAACTATGTGTACGCACCGTCGCTGCTATGACTGGAAGCATATCGATGTCGTGGTGGACTTCTTGGCGCGAAAGGATGATGGCGAAATTGAGGAATTTGAGGGCGAAGACCTGTGAATGGGATTCTAGTTGTGGTTGAACCTCGATCGATGTAGCTCTCAGCGTCAAGAAAGCGACGTCTATAAGTGGCCTCTCGTGGGACTGCTCTCACATTTCGGATAATAAGAGGTGGAGAATCATCCTCATATACATCATCAAGGTGTCTTTCTTTGTATAGGTCATCTTGATATCGAGGTGAGGACCGAGAATATTGATGTTCTCTATATCGAGGAGCTTCTATCATTGGGAGTTCTGCGTGTTGACGCGCAGAATATCTCGGCGCTATGGTATCATATTCAAGTTCGCGACGGCCGGCAGGTGTCACAGCTCTTGATGGCTCATTAATAATGATTGGTCGGTGCGACCGAGAAAGGTAATACTGAGCAGCAGCTCTTTCTTCTTCTCTACCTTGTCGAAATGCTTGTGCAATGGCATTGGGAGCGGAAAGTGGGACCTCTTCTCCGACATAAGGAGATTCCGGATGACTACCCTTTCGAAATTCTTGAAATATAGGCTCGGGTGACTCGCTTCTGTGGCCGTAATATTTCTTATGGTGCTGCCGTGGACGACGTTTACTTTGACTACGGCCTCGTCTACTGCGTGAGCTATACTTCTTTGAGCGCCCGTCAGAACGAGAACTAATGCTAGTAACCAAAGAACTACTGACAGTCGAACCTCCAGTTGAGAACGTGTCGCTATCAGATTCAGATTCAGAATTCGAGTCTGACTGACAACGAGTCGGTCTTTGTCTGCTTCTGCTTCTTGATCGGCCACGATTGCCACTCTTTTGGCCAGGCGTATGAAGAATCCCTACAGGAACTTGAGGTTGCACATTTGGATTCGGCGGAGTGGTTTGCGGTCTGGGTTGAGGTTGACATTGAGGTTGGGTTTGGGCTTGGGCTTGGGCTTGGGCTTGGGCTTGGGCTTGGGCTTGAGGCTGAGGTTGAGGTTGAGGTTGAGGCTGAGGTTGAAATTGAGGTTGAGGTTGAGGTTGAAATTGAGGTTGGGGTTGAGGTTGGGGTTGCATTGGAGGTCTCGTCAAGTGTGCTGATTTTTCTTGTTTTAGCCTGTCGATGAAGGCAAAAAGAGCCGTGGCATTAACTTCGTCTCTGGGCGAACGTTTTACTATGATGGTGATCAAAACAGTTTCTCTCACTTTTTTGGAAGACCTCTCTCTTCTATCAAGCTGAACAAGGGACCAATCAAAGTGTTGATCCGATTCCTCAGTTTTCAACCGATCCAAAAGTTTATTTACTTGGCCCTGCTGATTCGGAAACAAAGCTGCTTTTTTATCTGTTATTGTTTGTGAGGAGTTCTTCAATCTTTTCAACTGCGTAACAATATCCTCTTGTGATAAAGCCTCTTCAGTTACCACGGCTTTTGCCCAGGTGGATTTTTCTTTTCCGGTCGGCACAACCTTTCTAATCGAAAAAACCGTATGTGTTGTCAGCAACTTTCTGTACGCTGCATCGTCAAGTGGTCGTTTCTCTGAGGCGTTCAGATCCACTACGTGGGAGGATTCATATCGTGGTCGCATAGGCATTTGCATTTGCGGCAGAGGTTGACCACGTCCGGCAGGTGGTGGACCACCCTGACCTGGATGACCTTGGTGAGCTGGATGACCTGGATGACCTGGAGGAGGTCCCTGAAAATTTGGAGGTCCTGATCTACCTCCTCCTGGAAGATGAGGATGGGGGCTCGGGGCACCACGTCCCATTGCTCCTAGCTTTTGTGTTAACTATGTCATTGGTTTGATAAATTAATCATTCAAGAAGCTTACCGAGAGGTGGAGGCGGAGGTATACCAGGTTGTGGGTGACTCATTTCAACGGCGCCTTAGTAATTATTTCGTGGAAAACTGACGTGAGTCTTAAGATGAGGCTTTCGTGAAAGTACCGATAATATCAAGATTCGATGAATTAAGATTGCGAGCTTTGAAAGGGAATGCGGGCAACAGCGAGGCTATAACTAGAAGTTAAGGGTCCGGGTTTGAGCCGCAATTGTTTTGGGACACCGGAAAGCTGGGTATGTAGATAGCAAAGTAAGGCTTTATGAAGAACTTGAATTGTAAAATGGAGGTGCGAAGATTTGCATTATTAGCATTTTTGTTTCCTCTAGGTTTAGTCTTGAAGTGGAGGGGTGGAATCAATGGGTGAGGTAGTGTTACACCAATGAACAGTCACCGAGTAGCAGTGCCACAAGACAGCAAAACAGTATAAGGAATTCATCATTCAATGACCCATTCGGGTTTACTGGATGCATTTTATTATCAACAAGGTATTTGCTATATCTAACGCCCGGTTTAACTCTGTCATGCGATCAGGCTCTAGCTTTCGAGCTTTTTTCAAGGGCCACGCAGAAGGCTATGCTCGCCCTTTGTCTAGGGCTCTACAATCTATCGGGGCGAAATTGGTAGGCAGACTTCAAAGAATCTTATATTTATCCAAGGTAACACCGATCTATCAATCAGTTTCGCGCATCATGGATTGTTACACCCGCAAATACGCTCCACGCTTTGCACACGCTCATACACAAATCGCATTCCCCTCGAAGATTAGATTAGATATGTAAAACATTTCGTACCTTTCTTATGCTGAAAGGAAAAAAGATAGCAGACTACCTACATCAGCAACAGATGCGTAGTTGATTGGAACCTTTTCCTAATCGAAATGTGGGGAACCGGTTTGACGAAGTTTTTCGCAAATTTAAACGAGGCAGGATGCGAACTATTTTACGAACCTTTTGCCTTCAATCGTATGAACAAACCACAAGATACCACACGACAAATCGAGTCACTCGATGCTTATTTTCTGGCCGGTACCGCGGAGCTTCTCGGTGAAGACACGGTCAAAGCGATAGGACAAATCGATAAAACCTGCTTCGACTTGGCTACAGCAGAAGGGTAGTAAACTGGGCGTTACTGAGAGGTCAATTGACGAATCATTACACTACTTAGCGCGCAAATAGACGATGTGTTGAAAATCATACAAGGATGCACCATGATTTGGGCTCGGATTAAGCCATGCTTGAGTAACCAAAGACTGTCGTTGAGTCTCTGACCTCTTTTTGCAGATGCATATGCAGTCGCGTTTTATATTGTCAAAGTCATGAAGTATGTAAAGGTATGTATGTTGTACAGGTAGCTTAGTGCCACGATATCACTGACCGCCTCATAGTTTTAAGCATGATATTTAGCACAGCCTGTACGGCGGAGCGCCCCCATTTCGAAGGATTGTGGCGTTGTGAAGCATTCGTCAATACTCATCCAGATGCAACGACGTGTTGTCCAGTGCAACCCTAGATATGCACCATGAATCTCTAAAGGCTTTGATCGATGGATGCACTGCAGGCAGATGCCATCGAAGCCACGCTAAATCTCGGGTTCAAATGCAAAAAGAAATGCGAATTATTGTTTTCCCCTTTGATTATAAACGCACTCAATGCTGACAGCAGGGTGGTTTGTGGGAAGTTATAACTACCCCGCATATCTTTCTCAATGTTGAACCACTCACGCCCCTTCCGAAATATCTCCTTGGCCAATCGATTCAACCACCATATGACCGGGTTCGATCCTGCTTGATCAATAGTGATTACAATCTTTTTTCCATTTTACCCATCCCACCGCTTGCAAACCGAGTTCTTAATTGCATAGCAAGCTCAGTGACTTCGTCCATTTGAACGTTGCACACATACATATCATGGTGGGAGATAGGTCATCCCAAGTTGTACAAATGCATTGGCCGGCGTAAGAGAGCCCAGATAAGATGACCTAGAGACCTGTTTCTCGGGTCTCACGAGATAAGGCATTGTTTGTGTCAAATTTCAACAATTTTGAAAAATGATGGATTTATGTACGGACATCCAAATCATTTTTGATCTGCATTAGCCATCGCATTTATCTCAGGCAGGTTGTTTCCTGCCGACGTTAGACAAACTGGTTTATTTGGGTCTGTTTTGAGCCTCAATAGATTTCAGCTCTCTCTTCCGTTACATTCTCGAGAAGTCGGGCGTTGAATTTAGTATTGTATTGTCCATGTCACTAAAGCCCTACCCACAGAGATGACGATGTACATTTGTGGTTTTCTAATTGGAAGGGCTGATGTTACATCGCTGGTGGCCAAATCATTTTCTCGTGTTTCTAATTGTTTCATGTCAGGCCACAATTTTTAACCAAGTGGTTCAAATCATCAGCGCTTTCACCATTGTCACATATTTCAACTACATAGGTACCCAAGTATCTATTAAAAATCAACCCTTGAATAAAAAATCGCTCTCCTCGTGTTCAAACCCTCCAGCAATTACATAGCGCTTAGCTCGATAGAGAAGTCTCTATCTACTTTCTCAGGAATACAGTAGCGATGCGATTGGATCCCATAGACCCATACATTAACTCCATGCATCTATGCGCTTTCCTAAGTCCAAATAGTCCATACCTACCTAGAGTACATTAGACACGTTGATCTTCTAAACACCAACTCACAAAATCATAATCCACAATCGAGAATACAAGCTGAATGAGGACTAATGGATGGCTCATGCAATGACGGGTGAGAATGATGCATCTCCCATGTGGTAAGTGGAGACTCATAGGGGGGTTGTAATGGCGTTTATGTCTTGATTTTTCTTTTTCTTTTTCTTATCTGGAAAAGAAAAGGTAGCTTACGTCTTCTCGGCGAAGCCGGTAGTGTCATATGGATAGCTTCCGATTCGCATTGGCGAATCTTCCCGCGCTGGCCTGATGGTGAGATGATATGATTTGGATGTTTAGTCGAGTCTGGTGAGTTATTGGGGCGTCGTCTTGTTCCTAGTTTGGTAGATGAACATCTTATTGGTGGTTGGTGAGAGATGAGATTTCTGCTTGCATTGTGTTGAGAGGCTCTGCGCTTATACGAGTCGAGTGTTGATCTATTGAGGTTGAATGCTTCTTGTACTATACACCGTAAGTTGTGAAATACAGCATGGAAAATGCTAGATTATGGCATCTCACGCATCTCACAGGAGACAAATTAGTAGATGCGAGAAAGGTTCTGTTGCAATCATAAAATGAAGTCATTGTTGCATTTTGCTAATTCAATCATTTGAATCTCTTACTTCCTTGAACTTTTCTGAATGATTTCCTGCCTCATATCTCATCCATGCCTGCTTCATTGATATTTCTCTCTCTCCCCCCCTCCTCTCTCTTCCTCCCTCTCTCTCTCGCTTCGCAACGAACCTATTTAAATAATCCAACCTGGCATCCCTGCTTGTTCGACATAGTCAGTGTCAACCATTCCGTGAAGGGGGTGTCGTCTCTCGCTTCGATTTTGGAGAAAGTTTGCAGAAGACGGATCGTGGTATATGATGCTTCTATCGTCGTTGTAAGTTTTATGTTTCATCTGGGATTGTGAAGCAAAGGATAATCCCAAGCTCAAAATCAAGATGCGAAGAGAAAGAGAGAGAGAAAAAACATACCCGCCAGTGCAAATTGCTGTCCAATACAAATACGTGGTCCTCCACTGAACGCGATATATTCCCAGCTTCACATCATAAGTTAGTGAAGTTTCCTATCAGTGAAAGTAGAGGTCAAGCTTCAATTACATACACGACTCTCAATTTCTCCCACCTCTCCGGTCGGAACTGATCGGCATCTTCTCCATAGATATCTGTTCTTCGATGCAATACGTAGGCACTCCATTGTACTAAATCTCCCTTCTTGACCATGATTGGAGATTTTTCATCAGGCCCGCCGCCTCGAGGAAGTACCGTGTCTCTTATTGCGACACGACTTATGGTTGGGACGACGGGGTAGAGTCGCATTGCTTGGGTATGTTAGTTTTGTGCGAAGCGATGAATAGACGAGGCAAATCAAGAAAAAGAAGAAAAAGAAACAAAGACTAACTCTCATTAATACACCATTTCAAATACTTCATATCCTTGATCTCTTCAAAAGTCGGATTTCTTCCTTCTAGACTCATAACCTCTTTCCTTAATTTCGCAAGGACATTTTTTTCGCGTGAAAGTATCATGAATAGAACGGTAAGTAAACTTGCAGTAGTATCACGTCCAGCGAGTAGAATGTTGAGTAACTCTGCTTGGATTTTGGTAGCGCTTTGGCCGGACTTGGCGAGCTCCTCAAGAAAGATGTAGCGGTCTCGATCTGTGGATTCTGATTTTTGAGGGGAGGAGATCTGGAGAGCGATGGCTTTATCTACGTAAGTGCGGACGTAGGAATGGACGTATTTTAAAGAATCTGAGTATTTTTTGTCGGGGAAAAAATTGGTGAATTTACCAACTAAATGTTGGTCAGTATCTTGCATGTTTCGTGAAAGCGTGACGGGTAAAAGGGGAGTGCTCAGAGATTCTGGCTTTACTTACGACGAACTTCTTTGCTGGTTTGTTCACCAAGCTGGAAAAATTAGTACAGTTACTTTTGATATATGCTAATAACGCTCACAACTTACATAATCGTAAGCTTCCGAGTATCGATGCCCAGGCGAATCAACCTTTGTTTCGTCCAACGTCTCAGTACTTTCACCGAAAAGGAATTCCGTAGCTAAATCTCCAACATCAGTACATCATATTCCCATCCTCCCATCATCCATTCCTCTCTCTGCCCCCAAAAAAGACTCACCCGAATCAAGCGTCAACATAAAAAACAACTTTGACAAATCCACCGTGTCGCCATTCGCCGGAAGTCTCTTGATCAATTTCTGAATATGTCTCTCGAAAACACCCAAATCAGCAACCTGACTCCTCACAAAGTTTGGCCGCAGCATCGCTCGAGAGTGTTCCCAGTCCTTTCCATCCAATGCAAAAACCCCCTTTCCAAAAACAGGCATCATGGCATTTTTCCTCCGCGATGTCAGTTCATAGTCTTTGAATCCGGTAGCCAATATCGTTTTGATATTTTCCACATCAGCAGTGTTGATCATTGTCGTGCCAAAGAATACAGAGGTGTAGGTATTCACGCCGAGTGATTGGAATCGTTTCTGGCCTGCTTCGATGAATTTATCTTTTCGTGCCGCGAGAATGTTGGAGACGACGAGGTCGAGCCCGTAGATGGGATCTATATGAGGGTAGAAGGCGGGAGGGAGACAGTGGTTTTGTTTGGCGAATTTCCTCCGCTGGTAAGAGAGGGTGATTTTTAGCATGAGAATGTAGAGGAGAAAGCTGCTGCTTAGGAAGAAGATGATACTGTCTCGGGTGGGGTTGCTGGTGGAGAATTGACTCATGATGGACGGCTGAATGATCTTCATATTGGCCATGTTGGTAGATTGTTTTGATGGTTGATAGATGATGTGTTATTTAAAGACTGAAGACCGACACAGGTAAAGTGCAAGAGCAACCCAGACACACCACACGCTGCTTTGCCCGGAATGTATCTTCAAAAGGATTGCAAAATCGTCTTGAATCAAGCATAGACAAGACACAAGTTTCCTGACACTTAAAGAGAAGAAAACTATTTCATACCCAAGTGCTCAAAGAGAGGGGGAATGGTTCCATTTATACGTAAAGAGTGTAGTAGCACTACGCTAACTCCACCTTTGTGTGATGTGGAAAGTTCTTATTATTTTAGACTTGTTACTAGCTGTACAAATTTGTGACAGCACTTGAAGACCCTCACGTACTGTGCGGAAGAATCGGGCCACCAAATCACTCAAAATCAAAGAAATGATGTCCTCACGACGTCGCCCCACAGAGGCCACTACATTACCGAGCGGTCCTCGGCAACAGTCCTTACGACGCTAGAGCAAGCCGGTCCAATGAACTCACATCTTTGTAAATCAAACCAACTCAATCGAACTAGAAGCTTTCTCGATAACATGATTTATCATCGAGTGGACTATATCATCAAATGAACTACTCCAAATCTATACAAATTTCGTCTGTGTATAACCGTGTACTTTCTTTATTTATAAGCAGAATTTCGAAAAATTTAAAAATTTAAAACTATAAAATCTAATTATATAAACATTATAAAGATCTAATAACTTATTAAAAATTCGAATTAAAATAAGAGTTATTATTAAAATACGATTTTGTATGATGAAAATTGTAATAATTTCGATTGATTTTTTTTGAAAAAAAAAACATAATAGAAATATCCTAGTTATTGTTCTTTTCCTTTCCAAAATAATAATAATTGTTTATTAAAATGTAAATATCAGAAAAAGGGTAGTTTTGATGTATCTTAAAGTGGTCCACTCAATGTCCACTCGATAATAAATCAAATTATTTCTTGTATTTCGCAGATCTTGTTATCTATTGATGGTGGCAGGAGTACAAGCGTTGCATGTTGAAGACAAGAGATGCCGATCGCTAGGAAACCAACTTCCGCCTAGGGTTACATCCGCCCAACTACATAAAGTATCACATCAGTTAACTTCCTCGAATCAGAGCCAAGTCTATCAGTTCAATTTAGATTACATTAAGTGAAACAGATTCTCATCATTTTCGTTTTCAATCTCAAAATTCATTTTATTGTATTTAATTCCTCTCAAATACACTTAGTAAAAGGTTACCCATCCACAACACAAGAAAATGTAGTTAAAAAAGATTTCCCTCATCCGTCCGTCCATTCCATTCCATTCCATCCATCTATCTACGCTCCGCATCCCCTATGCATTTCGGGGGAGATAAATTGATAAAATGCATCCCACAATACAAGAAACAATTTCGCATAGCACCGTTTGCCCACCCGCTATCACAGTGCACTAACAAGCCCCCCAGAGTCCATCGAAAAATAATGGCCAAAAAATAACTCCTTCGCCTGAAAAGATATCATAAACTTAACCCCGAAAGAACGGCAAACAATGGCGACAGTAGACGGAAGAAACTATGAAAATTGATAAATGGATGAATGGATAGACGAATGAAGAAAAGTATAACAAATGAGATAGGTTTGGAAGTTGTCCTGGCAGCCGTTAGACATTCTTTGCCGAAAATGAAGGTGGAAACGGGTCTTGTTTTTTTTTTGGATCGAGTTGGGCGAAAGTAAAATTCAAGAAGAGGCATGAGTTCGTAAAAGTTTTTTTATGATTGTGATTGCATCTAGACAACTGATCGTTGATTAAGAAATTATGTCTGTTGAGTTGGTTCACTAGGCCTTTGGCTAGTTCGGCTTGGAGCACGATGTGTCTGTCCATAAGAGCCTGATGCCGCACTCATAGTTCGGCGACCTTTTGGAGTCTCGTGATGAAGATGTCCAACATCATGTTTGCCTATCACAAAGTTAGATAGATCTTTGGATGCAATATTACATTTAAAACTTACCATCACAACATGCTCGTACGTTCTCTAATCTGTCAGATTCCCGATCCTCTCTTTCGATTTGTTCTCTCAAATCCTCAGCACTATCATGAACCTCACTAGCTTCATAAATGCTTTGGGCCCCATTAACACTTCGGCTCCTTCGACCAGAGAAAGATTTATTTCCATCACCAGGTAATAGGTAGCTGCTAAGTCGAGAGAAAGTGTTTGAAGCTAAAGTTGGCCTTGATGATCTTGAAGTCAAACGAGGATGCATGGTAGAATACCTTCTATCCTTGCTTATTGGCGAGTCATTACGAGTAGTCCTACTGTTGTATGAGGAAAGGGATGGAGCTCCTCGTCTGCTACCTAGGTGTGCATGACCATATCCAGGATTGAACTCATCAACATCTTCGCTTGTCAGCGCTCCCGAGACTTCAACAGTATCAGAAACGGCATCTTCTCCTGTGCGCAGAAGTAAGTATGATAATGCGTTGAACCAAGTTTCATGACGTTGTCCTGTGCTAGCAGTAAATTGGACAGTTCGACCGGGTGTTAAGATAACCAAGCTCTTACGATGTAATCCAGGTGGCATGGGATTATCATCAGTAACAACTCGAACAGCTTCAATCGCTACACTCTTTGCCTTTAGCTCCGAACGACCAGCAGTTGAAGGATCTCTATCACTCCAATACAATGTTCTTGTGTATGGATGAACCCAGAAATAGCGTCGGTGACGATTTTCTGACATTCCACCACGGCCAGCTTTGCGAGTATATTTCCAAAGATACTCACCAATCATGGTTTGAGTAATAGCATTAATCATCCTGGGATCAGTACTTGGTTCTACACCTTGTGGCATTGGAACTCCAGTACGTAGATTGAAGCGAGTATCCACCTCAGATGCGAATGAAGATACTGAGGAGTGTCTTGATCTTCCAGTGCCAGTTGGAGAGTGTACATCACGCTCAGTGGATTGGTTTCTATATTTTGAAGTTGAGATTATTTTCATAGATCCGTGAGCTTGAGAACTTGGGGTCTTGGGTCGATTCTTATGACTAGATGGTATTGGAGGGGGTCCCATGGTACCTGTACCCGCGCTAGTGGAGGATCCGGTACGTTTTGGTTGTTCTTGATGTTGTTGGTCTTCAGGAAGTGTAGTGAGTTGTCTGTGATCACCAGATCCATTTGCAGAACCTGTACGTTGAGCAGCAGCAGCAATGACTTGCTTATGATCTGAGGGTAGAGGTGGGTGAATGCTTGTAATTGATGCATTCCTACCACTCCCGGAGCTTGTGGGTCTTCTCGCAGTCATGAAGTCCACGGAAGATTCAGTGTCAGGACTCTTTGCTTTTGAACGACCAACGCTGCCAATACTCTCTTGTGACTTGTGGGATTTGAGAGCTACAGGGATGACAATAGAGTGTGGCGAAGATTGAACATTAGACTTCTGTCCGTCCTCTGTGAGAATGGTATCCTGCCTCGTACTCTTGTTGAGCAGTTGGTCGATTTGTTCTGCTGTCAATGCAGTTTGGGAACTTTCGTCTGTCATCGCAACACGAGGCTTCTTGGGAGATCGTTCAGTGGTATTGCCCGATATTGGTTTAAATGGTCGTTGAGATTCTGGTGTTTCTGCCACTGGCGATTGGTTTGGCGATTGACGAGTTTCATCTTCAGCAATAATTGGCGCACTAGGCTGCTTTTTATTCCAGCCACCAAAAACGGAACTCATGAAGCCGGTCTTTGGTGTATGTGGCTCATCTTTCAACCTGGACTCCTCTGACTTGGATTGAACTATAGATTTAGTCTCTACAACAGGAGATATGGCTTCTGATTTATCTTCAACAACAGATTTACTTCCCGAAGCTGGGAATCTAGAGAGCATAACACCGTCTCTCTTTGGACTTCTTGGAGTAGGAGGTGCAATGGGTTCCGTATCAACCGATTGGATGGTAGAGAAACCCAACCCTGGAGACATTGAAAAGTAATCGAGTCTTGGTGAGCGTTTTGGAGTAGATGGAAGAACATCAGGTAGAACAGCAGGTAAAGTAGATGGTTCTGAGCGAACATCCTCAATAACAATTGGCTCGACGTGTTCAGATTGAATAGTGGACATCGTCAATGGCTCAATCGGAATCGGCTCGGCATTGATCTGCTCTGAATGGATCGTGGATAATGTCAGTGGAGCAGCTTCTACTGGTTCAATTTCGGGAATTGGTTCAGCTTCAATATGTTCAGATTGAATTGTAGACATCGTCAATGGATTGGCACTCGAGATTGGAGGCGATGGGAATTTGTCTAATTTTTCATCAATGAGTTCATTGTCATATTGTGAACTCATATCGCTGTATGTCGTAGACACTGGACGTATTACATCGTGCTGTGGTTGAACCTTTAGTAAACCATCTGCTTGCTGTTTCATTTGTTCATCGTGCCATTGATGAGCAGCATCAGACATTGGTGGTCTGTCCGGATATTTGGAAGAAACAGGATAAGCTTCTTCCGTTGGATTAGACTTGGCAGCCTCGGCTTCTGGAGAAATCCCAGATGTCTGGGGCTCAGTGTGTGGATGTGAAACTATTGGCTGGCTTTCCTTTATCAGGGGCTCGTTCTTTGAAGCATCGATTGTAGGTTGAACAACTTGAGAGTTAAATTCAGGTTCAGGTGACATGGCTCGATCATGTTCTTTATTAAAACCTAATGCAGCGGCAACACCACCAGCAGCTCCAAGTGCGGCACCGGTAAGGCCTGACAATATCGGCACACTTGTCGTTTGTGTATTTGGCTCTGGCTCCCAAGGATCGGTCATCATAGCAGAATCGATCATTGGTATTCTTGGTACTGGCGGTATATTAATCGCAGCAGAAACATTCCTAGCGGTGCTTGGTCTCGATGATTGTGGAGTGTTACCCCTTGATGCATAGCGACTAGGAGGACCAGAAGCAACAGATTCATCATCACTTCCTAATTCGCCTAATTCTGCAAACAAGCTTTGTCCAGCCGGCTTAGGAGGACCGTGATTATCATCGACAAAGTCAATTGGACTTTCCGCTTTAGCGTCATCGCTAGCAACACGTGAACGACGATTGCCATTTCGGCTGACTTTGAGTCTTAATCGTTGTGGATGGATACCAGGCGTCTTTGCATCTTCGTACATGTATTCGTCCTCCGATGTTGAAGCAGTGCTTAGGAAAGAATCACGATTACCAGCCTTCGATAAAGCAATGGATTGACGTGAAGCCTTTGCTCGAATAGTACCGCCCTTCTCTGTTTCTGTGTCTGTATCATCCGCTCCAGTCATATCCTCTACACCAGTCTGGAAATCTTCTGTCTCTGTAGAACGTTCATTTGCCGTTTCAAAAGCATCGCTTTGTTCGGTGGAGCTTCCAAAAAGGTCATGAGATGATTTGGCAATGCCAGCTGCCATAGAAGCTGCAATAGCAGCACCAGAAATAGCACCCATAGAGCGGGCAGCACGACTAGGACTTGGTTGTTCATGATCATCCTCCCAGTCAATGTCCTCAAAGTGATCTTCTTGATCCTCTTCAATCAAGACTTCACTTCTACTATTCCTAATACCACCAAGTTGGCCCACCTTGAATGGCTTCTTGGCCTGAATAGGAGCATTCTTTCGGGCTCTCCTCGGTCCAGGGGAGTCTACCTGTGGTTCGCCTCGTCGCGCCACCTCAATCTCATCTCTAGCCTCTTGCAACATACGCTTTAGTTCCAACTTTTCGGTTTTCTCTCTGTGAATGTTACCCTTAAGGTTTTGAATCATTCTATGGGCATGATGAAGAGAGCTCTTTAAAGTTTCGGATTCTAGCATGCTATGTCTAGGAGTCATTTTGATCGGCGACGGAGGTGGGGAGTGTTCAGGGGTGTTGTTATCGGTTGTTGTCTGAGGTTCTTCCTCACCACTGCCATTAGACGCCTCACCCTCTTCTACTCGTCCTCGATGATGTGCTACTGCTCGCGCGAGCTCTGAATTTTGACCCATCAATTCTTCAACCTTCTTCTGAAGAGCCCCCTTTTCGGTTTCGAAGATCGTCAAGCTTCGCTTAGCAGTTCCCAATTCGACATCAAGATGCTTTACTGTGGACGCGTGTTGATCTTGGAGTTTCGCATGAGTTAACTTGATCTCGTCCAATTCCTTTTGCGTTGCGCTCTTTTCGGCCTGTAAAAGGCTTAGGTTCTGCGTTAACCTCTTTTCGCGTTCCGATGCCTCTTTCTGCGTAGCCAAATGTTCATGAATTTGGGTTTCTAGGTTCCAATTCTCATCTTTGTATCTATTTTCGCTCTCATCAAGACTCCTCAAACGTTGAGTAAAACCTTCAGCTTCGATTTCCAACCTAGACTTTTCGAGAGCAACAGTCTTGAGAGATTCTTCCTTCTCTGCTAAAAGTGATTGCAGATGCCGCACTTGTGCCAGCAAGGAAGTACTAATTTCTGTCGCGAATTCGATATCATGTACCCTATTCGCAGGTTGGTTTCGCTGCTTTCGACTGGGAACACTGAATTTGGAAGGAGAAGCAGTAGCAGTTCTTTCGCTTTCGAATTTGGAAGGGCTTGCGGAACGCTACATTGTGTTAGTAATGGTAAATTTGATGTAACCATGAATCTATCTATACCTTATCAGTAAAAGGTGATGACCCCATCTCGCTGCTGGGTACTCTTGACTTTGGTAAGAAGGCTCTAGCTGTCTCCCTTCCAACTTCATTATATTCTCTCTCAATATCAACCAATTTCTGTCGCAACTCGGGGGTGATGTCTCCTTCACTCTGTTGTTTCTCAACTTCCTTCAAGCGCTCTCCCAAATCTTTTCTCTGTTGTAGAAGGGTTGTGCCGAGGTTTGAAGCCTCCTGGATTCTCCGTTCCGTCTCTGCAAGATGTGCTTCTAGCGCCCGTTTGGCTTGTTCGGGGGATGTTGAAGGGCCAAGCGCAAATAGTTGTTTATCGAAATGAGAAAATCGGTGGCCGCTCAAAACTGAAGGAGGGGACAGGAATGGATCATTGCTACTGCTGCTATCTCCAGCGTCGGACAGTATTGACGGATGATCCGTCGCCAAAGAGGTCGACATTATGGTGGCCGCAATTTTATGTGTAGGAAAGGATAGAATGATTTTGAATTAAAGACAAGTCTTGTAGATTGAGAAACCCTCTGCGCCCAGGTAGGACTTGGGGCCCCTCGAAAAGTGCCGGACTAATTCGTATTCGTAGATCGGAGGAAACAAATGCGGTACCAAGATTAATCTGTCCGACGAGAATAAATGACGTTGCACCACAGGTAGGGTGATGTGTAGGGGTATAAGTAGGAGGAGAAGTAGAAGCAGAAGCAGAAGTAGTATAATGTATGCTGTATGTTGTATGTTGAACCAGTTTAGTCCGATCTTCGATTTGTTGATCGGGGAACTTGAGCAATCTTGGGGAAGCCAGGGGCAAGAGGTTCGCGTGTTGATATATGAGCGGTGCCGTACGGATTTGAACCGCCTGGGTACAGAATATCGGGGGTTTTCTTTTTTTTGCTTATCTTGACGCGACTAAAGTGGTAAATGTGCAGTAAATCCAGCAAATCCAGTAACTTTAAATCTTCTATTGGCACCTTGATTTCAATGGTACGGATAGCAGTTGAAGAAAAACCGTCAAAGCGATCCGTTCAAAAGAAGTTTAAACAAAGGTATCTTGAGCTGGGACTGGACGAACAGGAAGACGCAGAGGAAAAGAAGGGGAAAAACTAATTAAGTAGGAAAATAATGAGAGGACTGTGTTGTATGAACACGCAAGATCACAACAGAGGTGAGAATGTAAGGTCTCTCTCTCTCCCTCTCTCTCTCTCTTTCTCTCTCGCGCTCCCAGTTGAATGTCGTGGTTCGAGGGGGAGGGATGAGCGAGGTTCAAGTTCACAAGTTCTTCTCT
>JAHXJK010000024.1:0-364156 GCA_019395245.1 Botrytis pseudocinerea
AATACTATATATTCACATTTATTATCATATTCAAGCTATTTAATTCAATTATTAAATATTAATTGTCTTAATAATTTGAAATATTTATATGATAATCAAAATAATAAGCTGATTAAAGTATACATCGAATACATTTCGAAAATTTAATTCTCTATAACTTTTAAAGTCACACATAGGGAATCAATTTTTTTTGGAAATATAAAGTCAAAATTTAAAGAAACAAATTTAATTCTCTTTAATTCTAAAACTAGACTTTCAAAATTAAATATTCAAATTCATATATTTATTTCTTACTTTTTTAATCTAAAGTGATAGATCTTTCAAATCTTTTATAATCTAGTTGAAACTCTTTTTAATCAATATTAAATAAATCTAAAATAACTTATTATTAATAAAATAATTTTATATTTATATTTAAAACTACATTAATTTTAATTAAAAATATAAAAATATTAATTTGTAAAAATTTACTTTTAATAATAAAGATTAATAATAAAAAAAACTCGATCATATCCCTAAAAAGAATACTTACCAAACAAAAAACTTTTAATATATTATCTTAATAAAAAATTAATATTTAAATTTAACATTATGCGGGGAAAAATGTGACCTATAGATCATGTGACAAGAATATATATTATTCATATTTCTTTTTTATAAAATGAAGACACAATCTATTTATTCCCTCTTACTTTAGCTCTATATTATATATTTAGTCTAAATACATCCTTATATCTCACTATCGCTATATAATTGTTCACCTCTAATTGCAAGGTATAGCTATTAGATTGACTATAGTATATACGAAGGCTTTTCTTGTATAATCTCTACCACCTTCTACTCTTTTATAATATAATAAATATTAAAAAGTAAAGAGATCTAGGAGTAAAGAATTTTTTAATCAATATTATAATAAATATAAAAAAACAAATTATAATACAAGAACCTATGAAAATAATATAATAAACTCTAAATTGTTAAATTCTTAATTAATTGATTTAATTGTTATTAAATAACATAGATTTGAAAAATGAAGTAAGGTGAAAATAATCTATTAATTGATATAACTCGCTCATTAATAGCCCACATTATATCATACGGATGTATAATTATATAATTATATAAAATAGAATTCTATTAACGTGGTTTACTATCAAGCAGATTATATCACTAATTGAATCACTTTTACTTTAATTTACACTTTTAATCCTATATTATTTAATGATAACTAGCCGTCGGACAAAAAGAATTCTCAGACTTTGAATTCGTAGAAGTTTATTTTTTCTTTTTAATTGTTATAATAATTTTAAAACCCTACGAATTCGTACACTTTAAATTCTTTTTCCCCGACGGCTAGTACTAATATAATATAATATAATATATAGTTTCTGATTCTAATTCTAATTCTAATTCTAATATAATATATATAGGGGCCAGCCCTAACGCCCCCGATCCTCGCTACGCTCGAGTTTTTTTATTATTATTATTATTATTATTATTATTATTAATCATAGAAAAAGAACTCAACGATTATAAATTTAGTGGATTTTATAATCATTAGTAATTAGATTTATAAACGCAGTTTCTTTTTCTTTAATGATTAATTTCTATATGATTTTAAGAAATTCAAACTAATAAAAGTAATTAATTTTTTTATAATAAAAATTTATTCAAAATAAAAATTTATTCAAAAGTAGTAATTAACACTTCATTAATAAAGTTTTAATGATATAAATACCAAGTAGATTATTTTAATTTCTTATTCTTTATATTTAATAGTAATAATCTTATGTAATAATACTCTATGTATGAGATTTAGTATATATTAATTTAGATTATTTTTTCTTCGAAATATTGATATTCTAATTTTAGTATAAAATATCAAAATTTTTATTTAAGGTCAAATTAATTATATTTCTGATATTCAAGGCATTAATATATAGAATGTTGCTATATAAGGTTATCATTATATATTTAATATATTTTGTAGTAGAATTTCGAAATGAAAATATAATAAATAGAATCTTTGTTTTTTTTAAATTAATTGAAAACACACTCAAAAGTAATTTTACCGAATAGTAGAAGGTTTTCAAATAGTTTAATAGTTTCGATTGTCGGCGTCTATATATATCATTTTCTCTCGCAAACAGCAAGAGTATTCAGCGAGTGGACCTCAGATCAAATTCATATTCAGATCATGAATACGAGACTCAAGATCAATTTCCATCTCTCCAAGTCTATTTTAAATTATTCCAATGATATTACATCTTTTCAAACTATAAGGTCGATCTCCCCCCTTTCTCCTCTCAGCTGTTGATTGACTTTTCATAAAGCCAAAACAGATTTTCCAGTGCCGTATACCAGATCAAAAACTGGCATTGAAGACAATGGTGTCTGCAAGCCCAACTGAGATGGACAGACAGGGTTGTTGCTTGTCTTTAAATCCAATGTGCATTCTTCATCTATCCCATATGTACAAGTACTTGTTGCAATGTTCCATAATCCGCTATTCTGTGAGATCCAATTTGGCCCCGCAAGTGTGCAGGCCGAAATGTAATTCATCGAGTTCCCGGCGGAGAATGGTAGTTTCTTATCTGGAGACAAAATCAAATCCGAGCAAGCCGACATGGGCTGGGTGATGTATGTAGCGAGTATACCCCCTCCTTGTTCCGGTTTTACTGTAGCAGACTGTCCTGTGTAAAGGTAATTCCACGCATCATAAGATATATCATGTGCTCCACCTGAATGGTCGATATGAAGCAAGTTGACGGAGCGTCCACCATAAGATACTTGCACACACATACTATCGCCGCAGTCAGGGTAAGTAGGCCAGTATGCAACTGTTAAAGATTAGGAGTCAGTATTAGTAAGTGACAATTCACTTTCTGAGTTGTTTACATACCTCGATTAGTGTTAATCATACAGCCAAGAACTCCGATTGAGCTGCCAAATTGTGCATGAGGGGTTATAGTAACCGGTGTCCCTGCTCCTGGAGCTGCCACTACAGCAGAAGAGCCGGCTGGAACGACAACCGCTGATACAGCGCCCACAAGTGCGAAAAGAGAGGTGAGATAATATTCCATTTTTGGAACCAATAAATGTTGTGATTCTGTAAGAAGTTCCAAAAGACGACAGCAAATGTTGTATTTCTTGCAAAATAAAGATGTTTGTTCAAAACGAGTGACTAGAAAAATAGGAACACAAAAGAATGACTAAAACGAAACTAGTATTGTAGTAGGTAATGAATAGAATTGTAACTTTTAAATTCCAAATTTTGGAAAGGGCAGAAACGAAACATTTAGTAGGAAATATGGCCACACCTATAAATACATCTTCCAAGTTCATGATACCATGAATGGAGGCGTAGCAAGACATTCGATGTCCTTAATATCATTGTAGGCTAGATGTAGCCTTCACATTAGGTATCTTCCCATGGCAGGTCAGATGTAGGAGGTTGAAACCCATGGAAACAATCCTGTTGCGACATCGTTCGCAATTTGAAAGGGACGAGGAGTGCCCTGGGGATTGATCACTAGACCCAGGACCTTTAACTGGAGGATTGTACAAGGGCCTTCTCCCACATAATTCTGTGATACGACTGTTTCATAAATCATTACCCTTGAGTTCCCTGTACCGCAAAGAAAAGCTTACTTGATATGGTGCAAGTTGCATAATGGTCCATGGAGTTTTTGATGGTCAATTGCTATCGATGTCTTTAAACCAGTCGTGATTTAATATTTTGATGATCTATTAATATAACGTTCATCTAAAATTAGCCAACAAGATGACGTAATACAGAGTGTGTTAATCTCGATGCCTTATTGTTGTTGGACCGTGAAGGATGAGGATTAGCGAAGGATCGGCCGAATCAAAAAAGCACGGACAGAGCCACCTTCCCAGCTAGAAATAATGTACTATATCCAGTCAGGTTTGGTATTCGCTCTATGTTCTCGGTCAGTATTCTAGATTTTGAACAAAATGTCCTCTCATCACCAAAGTAAGGCGGCCAGCTTTTTTTGTGTATCACAATATATTCCAAGAGATACCATATGTTCAATCGGCGCCCCCGAAAAATAGGAAATAGAAGATTCGCACAATTGCAATTTCTACAATAGTAAATTTCCCCGAGTTGATGATTTACCATTAGATTTAGTCATTTTATCCTCCGAAAAGTGTGTAACTAACCCTCAGTATTATGCCTCAGCAAAACAGCACCATTTTCCGAGTTCATATATGCAAAACCGTATGCTTTCGTACCTATGATCTATAGCATTGGCTTAAGATCTTCTGCGACAGCAAATGGTGCATCTGTCTTGCTCTTGACCTCTTCCACTGTCACCCCATCTGCAATCTCAATCAAGGTAAGTCCTTTTGTAAAGTCGACATCAAACACTCCCTACATATTTGTTAGCACATTTTGTTCATCGTCATCCACCACCATTCGACAGGTGATCACTTGATCATCGGTGCGGGTAACGGGCCACTCACCAGTTCAGTAATAATCCTCGAGACGCAAGCTTTTCCTGTTAGAGGAAACTCGCACTGTTTGACAATCTTTGCATTTCCTTTCTTATCACAATGCTCCATTGTTACAACAACCTTCGTCATTGAAGGGTTGCTAACTAAATCCATAGCCCCTCCAAAGCCCTTAATCTTCCCGGGTAACATCCAATTCGCAAGATCACCATTCCCGCTTACTTGCATAGCTCCCAATATGGTCAAATTTACTCTTCCAGATCGAATCATACCAAAGCTCTCCTCACTACCAAAAACTGCAGCACCAGGGTTCAGTGTCACGGTCTCTTTGCCAGCATTGATGAGATCCGCGTCCTCAAATCCCTTTTGAGGATAAGGACCTAACCCTAAGATACCATTCTCTGATTGTAGTTGTACTTCGACTTCTGGACCAACAAAAGATGGCGCAAGCATAGGCATTCCTATGCCGAGATTGGCATACATACCATTTTTGAATTCTTTGGCGGCGCGCCTAACGATTCTCTCTCGCTTGGTAGCGGTATCACCACTACCAAGTGCACTCTTTGCCGCTGGATCATTTGGATCTTTTGCAAAGGTGAATTTTTCGATGTTCTTGGATGTTGTAGATTGTATAACTCTCTTGACATAAATTCCCGGGAGATGTACAGCTTCCGGTGGAATGTCTCCTGGCTCTACAATGCTCTCTGCCTCCACGATTGTCATCTTCGCGTTTCTTCCCATTGCACCATTGAAATTGTTGGCTGCTAACCGGAATTGACAGTTTCCAAGTTTATCTGCTTTCCAGGCTTTGACGAAGGCGTAGTCACCTCGAATGCTCTCCTCCAAAAGATATGGTTTGCCGTGAAAGACTTTTACATCTTTTGGATATGAAAGTTCCTTTGGTGTACCATCCGGATTGTTGCGAAGTGGAAGCTCGCCGGTTTGTACAACCGTTCCGAATGCAGCAGGGGTGTAGAAAGCAGGTATACCTTTACCCCCGGAAGCACATCTCTCGGCCAAAGTTCCTTGTGGTGTCAATTCCAACTCGACTTCACCTGTCAGGTACATCTTCTCAAACGTTTTATTCTCCCCGATATAACTTGCAATCATTTTCTTGATCTGCTTCGTCTTCAACAATTTTCCAAGACCTGATTCATCTGTACCAGCATTATTCGAAACCGCAGTAAGGCCTTTGAGCTCTGGTCTGTTGACGACTTCATCAATGAGGGTATCTGGAACACCACAGAGACCGAAGCCTCCGCACAACACTGTACTATCTGGCTTCATATCTTTGAGAGCCTCGGAGGCTGAAGGAAACACCTTGTTTATTTCATTGCGGCGGGTGGTCGATGCAAATGTGCGAGCGAGTAATATTGATTGCTAGAACCTCAATTAGAAAAAGACATATATGGACCAGAATGTTCCAGTAGACTACCTTTCTGCTGGTTCTGATATAAGCTCTCGCCGTTTTTAAACACAAATTGTTAGACATGTTTGTGTTATGGGGCCCAATGAATCAAAGAACCAATAAATAGTTGCACCGCCTGTACAAGTATCCAAGGTTTATGTCGATTTCGACCGTATCAATGGAAGTTAATTGAAGCAAAATAAAGAACGACAGTAAAAAGAACAAGAAATTCACTTTGTTGATTCAATTCATGAAGCTGTTTTATGAGAAACAATAAGTGAGATAATTCACCAGATCAAATTGATTATTGATAATCCGGAGTGTTCACAAAAATCCGGGGTAACAACATAACCCTATGCAAGCCGAAAGGAGGGGCCGTTGAAGCGGAAATGACACAGCGGAATAATTCCGAGATTCACAAAGTTCCGGTGAGTACTATCGTCGGTCACGTGGCTTACACAGCCACAACAACCTCATCATCTCACTCCATTTCCAAATAGATTACTGTCTTTGTCATTAAAATTCTGGAGTTCATTGCAGTGATGGATAGAATTTCAATTCATCTCTTCTCAATCTGCTTTTCTATCTTTTGAGCTGATATCATTGGCCACAGTGTCTCTATAGTTGGACTGGCTCGGCAGCAGATTTACGGACAACTGATCGTTATCTTGACATTTCGGAGAAGACGTTTCTATCTTATGTGACAGATTTATCTTTAATTTGGTGGCTAAATGAGCCAAAGGGTGATTCAAACAGGGTATATTGGGTCGAACACACTGTCTGATGGAATAGGACCTACATAAGGTGTTGAGAAAAGTTGTCAAGTAGAACACATGCCAATGCGATCTGACACCTCTCTATAATTGGGCATATCAATTGGTCATGGGACAGCTAATTCAACGAGGGAGTGGAAGATGATGAGGAAAAGAACTGGGTTGATAGCCTGGTCGTGACACAATCAACCAAGGGTGGTTTAAGAAACTATCTGTGGCTCCAGAGGACAGGACTTGAGAATCTTATAGCAATCTCAGAGTTATTAGTGATATCTCGATTGATTAACATTAGCCAATTGTTACTTCTTCCCAACATGTCTCATGTAATTTCCCGCATGTCCTCGTATGAGGATTAAGTCAAGCAAACCTTTTCAAGAAAATTGGAAATGCAGAGGATCTTAAAAAAATTGATAGCGTGTAAGGTCTTCATTCAAGATTTGGGATATGATAGGAGAAAATGAGGATGGAAGATTTGAAATACTGGAACTTCTGCCTCTGAGTATAACTCCGTGACTGTAGCATCGCATATCAACCACATCCATGGCGTGCTTGCTTCATTATTTTTACTCTTATGATGAGATTATTCCCCAAGAGTGGCACCATGGTGGCTCTAGATGAAACAGTGTCATCTACTCTCATTTCCATTCCTGGATCCATTTCAATATTGAAGTGGTACAAAAGCAAAATCGCAAACATAAAGATTGATAGCGTGCCAGAAGAATCTCTCAGGCAATATTTCGAGCCGCCAGCGAAGCGGACGACAGTTGATTATCTTCGCGAGCGATGGATCGATAGAAAAAGAGCTTTAAATTGGATCCATTAGCATTTTTGACAAGTGACTAAGCATTAGTATGCACACACAGGATTTAAATTAACAGTTTCTTGTCCGGTCGAAACACCCTGCTACCTGTTGTAACTTCATTCACTACACAAAACCCCGATGAAGAAAATTGTAAAGGGCACAATCTCACTGTAAACATAATTTGATAGAGGACAGCGAGTGAAGAGATAAGTCATACTGATGTCACGGTTCGGCTGTAATGCCGAGTTAGTCTCGGTAACAATCGCATCAAGACAAGATCAATCTTGCAGGCGGCGAAAAAGACACTAGACACAGGTTCGGTAAGTATTCGTGTTGATGAAACATGTCGGCTAGCAGCTTGTGGTCAGTGTGCTATACACCTCAGCTACCATGGACAGATTTGGCAGTTATCATTATCACCAAAGAAGTACAACAGTATTTACATAAGCCTTTGAACATAGATAATACGAGAAAGATATAGCATCGTTTCGGATCCTGTGTACAGTGAAAACTTTGCGTCTTGTCTCAGGCACATTGCCAAAATGTTAAATTTTTGGTCCTTTGGAACATGTCATTACTTCTGCAGGATAAAAATAATATGCATGCAACTTCAGCAAGCCATTTGATAATTAGGTCTGGTCTTAGATCTTAAAACGAACCGGTGATTATGCAAGAGACAACCTCCAGCGCAAACGGAGTTTAGTGAGAGGGCAAGATCAAATGGAGATAGAGATCAGTACTAAGTTAAATGTGATTAGCCGTTCTTGTAAAAAGAATTGCATTACTGGAAGTGTTTCCATGTCAAGATAATTCGAGCCGCCGTAAATCATTGGAATTAATGGCTCCAACTGTCCGGACCGTTGATTTCGAGGCTTGTGATTGGTGGTCTTGTCACACATGTGACATTACTTCAGAACAAGCACGGGAAGACAAGTTTAGGCGAATTATCTTGGATCACCAGTGACGTCTTTTAAGGGGAGAGAAGACGTACAGCGAAGAAGATAATCGAGCCGTTAAAGAACCGAAATAAAAATGTATCTATATATCTTGGCACCGCCCGATAGACAACGTCAATCCGAGATTAAACCACTCTATCCATATGCAACTTTACTCAAGAGATCATCATCACTTTCATCTATTGTCTTACTTATCTACTTAATTGCCAACCTATTTCTTCAGGCACCACATGTCAAAATTATTTCTGCAACTAATTCTGAGTATTCATAGGGGGTATTGCTATTTTTGGTGGCGGTATCGTTGGTACAATTCTAGTTTTGAGTCTTGTCAATCGAGGAATCCCTGACAAAATTTACGAGCGAAATGTACGAGTAAGGCGATATATTTTCCGAGATTAGTGGCAGTATTAGGACTGCTCCAAGCTCTATTCGCGCCATAAAAGCATGTGATCCCAGTCTAAATACTGCATTCGAAGTCATCGCAACACATAGCCTCTGGGAATCAAGATGTGCAAACATGTTCAGATGACGCAAAGGACCGTACTTTGACTTCTTGGGCGACTATCACGACAATAGCAGCGAGATATCTAAGCTCCTGTTTTCAATCTACAACGAAGAAGGCTCTAGTGGTGTACATCGTGCTCATTTTTTGATTGGAATGGTTAGGCTTGTACCTAAGGACATTGCCAAATTCCTCAAGTGGGCAGAAAGATTAGATGAGAGCGATGATCAAGGTCCGTTTACTCTTTATTTCGCAGATGGCGTCAAGAACCGTGTTTGACAATCTATAATGGGTGTTGAAAGCCATTAAAGTCACGCAGGCTATAGTTACAAGCATGTCTATCATGGTCTCATACTGATGGAAAAGTGATGGCAGAATTGGGTGAAGATATGGCCGCGAATGCTGAGATGCATCTGGGACCGGACGGTCACGGTCTAACTTTCCCTGGTAATGAAGGGGAAATCATTGAAGTAACTACTTTTACACGAACTAAAGAAAGCTGGCCAGATTCACATAATTCCACACGTGTGGCAACTAAGCAAGATGCACTGAGTGACTATGCTTGTTGGAGAAAGAACACCATTCATATCCTTAGCCTGCTCAACGGAGATGTTGTCATTTGGGCTATCTTTGATGTACTCGACCACCCTCCGTCCACTCACGCCAAAGAAAGAAAGAAAGATTATAATCGGGAACGCAGCACATGCAATCAGCTCTGACCATGTTTCAGGTGCAGGCTCTGATATTGAGGGCTCTACCTTGTTAGCCGAAATTTTCGCGAAACTTGCCCCAGGAACGCGTCAGGGGCTGCGTGTAGTGTTCTAAGCATTTGGACTACGCCAACATGTAAGAACGCAGTGTCTTGTGGCTAGTAGTCGACGCACCGGACGGCTTTCTGGTTGGCAAGCCGAGGGTGTTGGAGGAGATATTGATAAGATTGTAACAGAGGCGCATGAGCGATTTGAGAAAATTTGGCAGGGAGACATTAAAAAAATGACTGCTGAGGCGATGAATAAATGTCATGAGTTATTGCGAGAGCTATTTTTAGAGAGGTGATAAATAGAAGGTGTCTATAAATTGGATGTGAAAGCTCGTAAAGATTGTCATCCATATTTGTTGAATTGATAGCTATTTGAAATCATTGTCACGATGAAAGTACGTTTTTATGTATCTATGCTTCGATGCGGATGGTGTTTTCCGTTTGATAAGTTGGTTAAAATTAGTATGAATCAATCGTGTGCTACTGGAAAGGTATTTTCATGGGTATATTTAATTATACCTAGAACAACGAGATGATCGCATCGGCATTGGCAACTCAATTTGCTGGTTGAGAAGTACTTCGAATCTTCGTCTATGTAGTATTATTGAATCAACGAACGCGCGGCATAAGGACAAAAGGAACTCAAGCTATCAAAATATTGCTGTATAGAGAATCCATTAAGCGTATAAGCGAATAAAGAAAACAACTAAATTATCCTCTGGTACAGAAATAACGAGCCGTATTGAGCACTTAAAGTCATATCTTACTACTACTTGAAAGTCAAACCACCACCGAAGCTGTGCTCACTATTCTCACCACCCTTTGTAACTCTACCCTCGGTGACACCTGTCTCAAAGGCGCAGCTACCCATATCTAGCTTTTTTGCAGGACCAGTAGGGGAAATATCGAAATCAAAAATATCCATGGGCAAACCAAGCGTCGTACATGCTGGTTTCAAATTGTTAGCGGGCGACCTTGCGGCCTAAGAATTGTCAATTGAACTTACCGTTTGGAATATCTACAATTCCAGCGACGTGACCTTGTACTGGTGCACAGGACAACAAAAGATAGATCTGGTAGTCAGAGTACCCAAATCGACGTAGGTACTCGATGCAACGCAGAATAGTCTCGCGGTAGGCTACAGTGACGTCCATGTAGTGCTATCGTATCTCATTAGTAGCTAATATCATTAGATAAGCTTGTCATATCACGTACCTGCTTGCCATGGTGGTCTACACTGAATCCTTCAAAAGTAAGGTATCTTCCTGGTCCGTAATGGGGCTCGACGGGGCCGGGTAAGTAGAGTGGTGATTTCATACCAAGATCTGCCATACCATTTTTCATCACTTTAAAATTGATAGTAATGACACCAGACATCTCAATGGCACCGCAAAATGAGATTTCACCATCGCCCTCTGATTTTACAGTCATTATTTTGATAGAATGGACAACCAAAAGGACCACTTACGAGAAAAATGGAGATCCCCAACAGAGAACTTGGCTCCTTTCACATGTACTGGGAGGTATACCTCATCATGTCGTCAGCATTCATTTTGAACCATTCTGTTACTAGGTAACCTCACCTTGCTTCCTCTGCTCAAATTTTTGATGTCACAGTTTCCACCATGTTCGGGGCGACCTAACAAATATCAACATTTGGATAGCAATTTGGAATCAAATGTGAATTAAATACCCGGGATCGTTCTTGCGCCTTCGCGGCCAACCTTTGTTTTGATATCCTCAGATGCCGAACCTGCATGCACATTTTGAGGATTAGGTGGTTGAGCAACAATTCTGTCCAGCTTGTTGGCAGCGATCAATTCGCCCTCCCGTTTGTTCCATGTTGCTAGAACCTATAATCCATTATCAGAATATGAAGATCTTGAAGGGACAGCGCGAAATGGATGGCGAGTCAATCGGGATCTTTATAGTCTGACCATAGTCTGACCGTAGTCTAACTTCGAGAGCCTTTAACCCTAAGAGAGATCATGAGCTCTTTGGGTATAGCATGGCATCCTTAAATTGATCTGCTACATCCCGAGTAAATTCAACACGTGTACTAGATTCTAGGACCAGAAATATTTTGTACTGGGATTGTGGCCCCAACTATAGAACTTACTGAATCCAACTCTGTTGCTGAAGTGCTTCTGCGAGAATGAGGGAATGAGTAAAAGTGATAGCTTAGGAACCTACCTCTGCAGATGGCGCACAACCAAGAATACCAGGGTGAATCAATCCAGGGAATTTGACATGGGGAATATGTCGCGATGAGCAATAGATTCCCTCGAAATCCCAAATAGCCTTAGCTCTAAATCACTACCCATTAGTTCTCAATCCCAGAGATCAATCAGAATTAGACATACGCCGATGGGTAGAGTTCATCCAGGAAGCCACCTCCATTTTCTTTGGCGAAGACACCTAGGCAGTCAACGTCAATGACAAGTCAATTGAAACTCCTTGTACCATTTGTTGCTCACCGGTGCTATATACAATCATTAATGAGTAAACGATGTAGATTTGACATTGATGTCAAGAAACTTACAAGCCCCAAGGATGCTCTTGATGTGGTTGTACATCCATAATTTCAACAAGCAATACATCTCCTGGCTCTGCCGTCTCGATTTCGAATGGCCCAGATAAGTAGTGGATCTTGGTCAGATCGACGTTTTTTACATCGTCTGCACTGTCATCATTCTCTGAAGCAGGCATGAGTAAACAGCTACGAAGACAATGATGTGAGTCGAGGCTTACTGATTTGACCTCCAGTCCAGTCAACCTTTAGTAATGTGATTAGCCGCCATTTTGAAAGAAGTCACGATGCAAGGGTCACTTACACATTCTATCTTAACGGTTTCGCCATTCTTGATGGTGTCAGCGAACGGAATGTCTGGATGCCACCTATTATGAAGCTTTGGTTGACTTTCTGCAGGCTCATCGAGTGAAACTTTGCAGATATTGCGGATTTCTGATCGACCCATTGTATCTTGTTGAATGTTGAGTTCCAATAGTTACAGAAAGAAAGAAGTAAGGTGTCGATCACGTTCACACGTTAGTTGTAGAAAGAGTAGGTCAGATGAAGTTTGACGATGTGCTCAAAAGTGAAATGAACAGGGAGAAAGCACCATCATGTACTCTTATTATACTTTGGGTTAACTAGTAGATACTCAACCGAGAATGGGATACAATCCCTATCAATGTCTAGATACAGATAGATATACAAGTGGCTGATCATAAAAGAGACGTAAGAAATGATAAGCAAGAGGACGATTCGGAAGCTCTTATCGCAAATTACAAATTACAAATTACCCCTCCCCTCTCAAGTGAATCGAACCAATCATCTTTGCGGACCAATCTAAGTGGCACTCGAACCAGGAGAGTATAAAGACGGGGAGAAATGCGGGGTTCATTGGCTTTGGAAATATGTGTGTTGCTGAGAATTTCAAAAGAAATGGAATCATTCAGCTGCCTCTGGAAATTCATGATGGCTAAAGTGTGCCTGGCATGGAGGTCTGGAGTTTGGCAACAGGATGTGGCATGATTAATGTCTAGTAAGCTGCAGTATAAATGTAACACGAATATTTCTTGGTATTTGCCCACCATACGCTTGGTAACCGTAGAGCATGGCAAACGTTTCGGTCATGTCGTTCACATCATTGGGTGAGTGTGCATGCTACCGGTCATATGCTCTCTATTTATACCTTCCATCCATTACCGTGATCTTAACTCGCTGTACGGCGGAGGCACTCCTGTGGCCGATGATGAAGCTTTCTCGCTTGAAACGCCTTGAGTGACTTCATTTCTACTGGAAGTGTTCAGAGAATCTAATTGGTCGAGTTTGAGATTCAAGAATTCATGCTTGTTCTTCCACTTTTGTTGGCTAGCAGCAAAGTCGTCCTCTTGTCCAACAGGTGGTGGCGGGTCGGTAATTTTGGTAATAAGATATGCTGTGGATGCTTCTGCAATACCATAAACAAGTACACCAAGCAGAGGGATTCGAAGGAATATATAGAATCCGATACCAAAGCCAAACAAGAGTCCTTCTCGATCATAAAACCAATTCTTCTTTTGCTCCTTGGTAAATTTGATACGAGCGAAGTATGGCTCAAGCTAGACCAGTCAGATGCAATACACAGCACGACAGCGATTCAAAACTCACCAGTTCACGCATCAAACTGCGTGATGAGAAGTAACTCTGTAGAAAGATTACGAGATATCTACGAGGCAAAAAGATACCCGTGCCAAACACTATAAGGCCGGGACCAAGTCCTGCGGCTCTAAAGAGTGTTAGTATGATGCACACCATATTTCGATTGGTTTTCGTACTTATGGAATGTATAGAAACTGGCAGCCGGAAGCACGAATCTTCCCAGGATCGGAACGTAAGATAGAGCATATACTGCCAAAGAGAGCCCCGCCTTCTTTCCAAACTTCAACAAAAATATGGACGTGTTCTCAGCCGTGCTTGTTTTGTGAGTTGTGCCATCTCTCTTGGGATATCGTCGTAAATTTGGATAATATTCGTCTCGTAGTGTGGAGCGTTCCTCTCCTTTGTGTTTCTCGTAATATGTTTCGTCGACGAATGCAAGGCTCATCATGAACCTGTGGAGGTCAGTAAAGGGTCGCAATTCAATGGTACTTGTGTGTTAGCGTCGAGATACTCACATGTTGTCAAGGGTTGGAGTGACTCGACTTAGTATACTCATGAGAAAGAACGGAACTTGTAGAACATGATTCTGGATCAGATCTAAGCCCTCGACAACCCTATCATCGAAGGTAGAGGCTCCTAGGTCTACAACAAATGACATAAGCCATAGGAAGACTCTCACACCAAAAATCTGGAACATGTTAGCAAGCACCATAAAGTACTGATGTATGGCGAGGAATCGTACGGGGATCTCTATAGCTAGTCGAATTACGACACCTGCCAGAACGGCGAGAGCAGCCTGCTTGTAATGCTCCGAAGTAAACAATTGCGGATTTCGCAGAGCTCTTAGAGCTACAGAGCAAGCAGTCAGCACAGTATGTCAACGCATCACCAAGGTATTATTGTTGTTGTGCCGTGAAACTAACCTCCCACAATTGTCAATTGGGCTCCTCGCAGAATCGCGTTCAAATCGAAATGATCGATGGAAAGTTTCTCCTTTAATTCATCGCGATTTTTGAAAGGCTTCTGCAGCCTTTCCGAATCCATATTTGCCTTGCCGATACTTGAGTGGACGACGGCCCGATATCGAAGGTTGAGTAAAGGACGAGAAAGATGATGTGCAGGTATTGGCGGGTTTGTTTGCTCTTGTTTAGCTATTGGATATGTATCTACGAGTAGAGGCGATGGCAGGAGTAGTGTGTAGTCGTGGTACACTCTACACAATTTTTTCACTTCTCTCAATCCCCGTAATAAGTCTGCATACGACATACGACATACGGCATACGGCATACGGCACACGAGCTGCAACATTCCTGGTTCGGCTTATGCGACGTCATCATATTGACCCCTCATTGGCAGCAGGGAGGCATTCAATATCCATTGTTCTCCGAAGCCCCGTGGATATTTGTTTGCATCGTGAGTGGAAAGGAGTATGTACGAGCGGTGGACCATGAATGGAATCCTCCTGTATTTACTACCTCCTGTATATCTATTGCTTCCTATCTATTATCTACCACTTGCTACCTGCTTCCTGCCGTTTGCCACCTGCTCTCTAAATACTCATAAGTGAGGTTATTCCAACATCTTCTCCCGGTCCATCTGCATCCATTGGTCACCGATTGACTGCGACTACGTTGTTCACTGTTGGAGAGCCTTTGAAATTGCTTTGAAACAGCAAGCAAGTTGACGGTCCGGGGCACCTCTAAGAAGCATAACTAATAATAACTTGCCTTGACCACTCCACTGTCTGATCCCCCACCACAAGCTGCATTCTGGCTACATTACTCTGCTGCATTCTCCGTGCAATGCAATCTGCCAATGTCCGAACTTAAATCTCCAGGAAATTGAAACAATGTGACTTTGACTCAAGTGTATATCCATACCGTGTATACCGTGTATACTGAGTAAATACTGACTTTTAGGAGATGGCACTCTATGTGGGAGAGCAACATTGTAAGCGCGCGGTCTCGTCACAGATGTTCAGTGTTATATACATATACATATAAAACCTTCCTTGCTTTTTTGACCATAATCAATAGTCTCTTCTACTGTCCCATTGTCCCCGGCACACATCCTAACACATACTCGCACGTCTTTATAGTCTTACCACTTACCACTTACCACTTACTCTGCATTCTTTTTAAAATTTCATTGAAGAAACCGAATCGCCAGGAAGCTACCTTTGGTGATACATGGAACTGCCTGCACTGTCTTGAAACTCGCTGAATCTACCTGCGACAACTTGCGGTACACAACTCCATATCTCAAAATTTGCACTTCTTTACAACCTTCAAAAAAATTGCCACTTGTCGCGCAAATGCACAATACCATGATGGTCATACGACAGGACATATAGAAAGTAAACTGGCTCGAATTGCCAATGGCTTCTTCTTCGTTATCGGCACGCGCTGTGTCTGTTTCTGATCGATCAATATCGACTCCCGATCCCCAAATTGAGACAATTTATAGTGTCGATGGCGCCCGTATCATATCTTTTTCAATACCGTCGCAAACTTCATCGCGACCGAGCTCGAGTAATGGGTCTGTGGAGGATAATACAGAAATAGGTTCCTCTTTGAGGTGGTCGTCCCCAGGGGAAAGGACAATCGCCGTTGGTACGCGTTTTGTGGCAATTTTGTGTTCGCTCTAGGAATGAGGACTCGTACTGATGTGAGATTTGCAGGCACTTTGCGCATTTATAGAGCTCCCGAATCCGTCGCGTTTTTCAATTGTCAGAAAGCCTTAAAGCCAATATTACCTCGAAGTCAATGTTGGTTTGTCTCGGACGATGGATCTAGCAAATTTGTGTTGCAAGTGCGAAGGCTACAGGAGTACTGGCGAATCGAGATAAGCAATACGACTTCCGAAGAGATTAAGCAAGGAGAAGAGCTCAAGAAGATATTGGCGCAAGTGTTGTTATATGAAAAGACCCCTTGCCCGTTCCGAAGAACGTTTTCAGTTGATCTTCCGATTGCTCCGCAAATACCTACTACGCAAAAGCCGTGGAAGCCAGTACAAAGATCATCATCGAGGATTCCTTTACCTAGGGGTGATCTTTATCCTGTTGCTTTGAAGTCAAACTCGTTGACCCCAAACTCGTCAAAGCTGTCATGTAGAAGAACCCGCTCTTCTTCCCCACTCCAGACTTCTGCATTGCATCGATCCGCGGCCAGCCCCACAGAGACATGCATGTCAGACCTGCAATTCCAAGAAGAAACACCAGAAACATCTTTAGTCCAACCAACGGATCCAACTGTACACTCCCTAATATACCCAATACAAATTCGTGCAGCCGAACCTCATTCAACAGAATATAGTGTGGGCTCATCTGAATCTATAGTTACTGTCTTGTCCCGTATACAGGTAGTTGAGGGTGGTAATAGTGACACAACGGACGACTCTAATGCTACAGCCAAAACCCCTGCTCAATCGCCACGTTCGCAATCACTTCCTGGCTCAAGAAGTCGCTCAGAAGTGTTACATCACTGTAGTCGATCGATCACAGCCCCTCCTATCCTCTCTCTAGTCACAAGTCCACCTTCAAAGCGTCAAAATAGATCTCCAGTGAGAAATATTGCGGTCGGTGACCCCGAATCAGAGCTTTCATCAAGCGTCGATTCGTTTCACTCTACACAGTCATGGCACTCTCCCCTTGATGTACCACTGTCACCGCCTCTGTCCGGTCCACCTTCCCCTGTCACTTTTCCCTACCCCCACGATAATATTGTCCTTCCAAAGAAAGTACACCCTACGCAAGCAACTTCACAGCTCAATATAACCCCCGAGACACACGGAGTATGGCCCACACCTTCACTCATTAGTGTGTCTCCTCGAAGTTTGTCACCTGCTCCAAAAACACCGACTTTGGTCAATGATTGCGGCAAGTCTGAATGTGAAGCCTTTGAAGCCATTACTCCATCACCACCACGGTTGAGACAGTGTGGTACTACAGGTAGCAATTCACGAAGAAGAACACTGTCCCCTCTCCCTGCTGCAGTAAATCTATTTTCCCCACCACCGGGATCACGGCGACTACAAACTGCTCGACACCTTCCGACAGCCATCATCCAAAAGACATGTGAAATTCTTTTGAGTCCTCCAAGTCATCTACTACATGTGATGATTAATGTAGCATCTAAAATTGCAGCGGGTGAATGGAGAGGAGTGCTACTCGGTGAAGGGGAGGCTGTGCATTGGGATTTCACCGAAGACGAATATCACGGCGAAAGTTGGACTGAGGATGACTTTGGATTTAGTCTTATACCCACGCCTTCAAGACGATGGGAGGTTTCCTCACAATCCAAGAAGGACACGACCTCTAGCGAGAGTTGGGAGGTTGATTAGGCTTCTACTTGTACACTATAAACCCACCATTTGTGCTACTATGATTTTGTAATTGGGGCTTGGTATGATTTACATCAAAGGAGATTTACTAGGAGTATTAGTGGGAAGGTCATGCAGTCATCAATTTGGTTGAAGTGGTGCTTATGATTTTGACGGGCTTAATTCGGACATGGTTTGGGCGTGTATAGATAGTATGGATATAATGCATTAATATCATGGAATATCCCATATAATAGATCGTTTCGGCCATCTTTTCAAACGGATATATCTATTTCCTTTACAAAATGTGCATATTTCAATCTTGTGGATTTGGTATTACGGAAGAAGGAAAGTGGGTGTAAACGGGGTCTTGATTTTATCGAGGTCATGTTAGATTGGGAATTCGCCCGACGAGCAGTGAGCGTAAGGATCTCGACCAATAGGGTTTCTATTTCATAGCTGTTACTAACTAATTCTGGCTTTTCTACTCATAATTTGCGTTAGCGCACCATTATACTCTTATTACTATTGTCGTTCATAGCATGCTCTAGTCTACTGTATTCTCACGATCTCTCAATCTTTAGTCTCATTGGTTTCGCTTCACTTCCACGCCCCTCATTTAAGACCTTAGTTTCCACACTAACCACGGAAGTCGTCCCGTTTGAGTGAAGGCACGTACTATAGCACCATGGCATGTATGTGGATGACGATTAACAAGTCAATGGTATCGAGATTAATCTAAAGGTATCTATGCTTTTAAATTCCTTCCATTCAACCTTTACCATACTTGAAGGTCCTTTTCCACTACCCTGGGAATCCTCCTCTAGCCATTTTTCTCGCCCTTCCCTCTCTACGATTGTGATTAGCTCTCGACCCCTTATTCGCTTCTTTCCTCTGTCTAGCGACATCAGTCTCCTTATCACCACCTGTACCCGCCACGTTTCCATTGCCTCTCCCCCCTCTTCCCCCACCACCTCTTCCCCCTCTACCCTGTCCTCTGATTCTGCCTCCTCTACCCCTATTACCATTACCATTCCCATCTTCCTCTCCCTCAACAGCTTTCCACGACGTACTCTCCAGACTTGCTTGCTCTCCCTTAAACGTAGCGAATCGAGTTTCAAGTCGTCGCATTTGTCTAGGGTCACGAGAAAGCATGACTGCCCATCCCTCGAGTGCTTCGTCAGTCATGCCTGTATCTTGTCTTATAGCTGCTCTTTCTTTGCTTCTACGAGTGGTTGCATCTCTAGCAAAGATACCTGGTGATGACTTGTAGGCACGGAAGAGGGTTTCGTCATGTGCACTCTGTTGTGAGTTGTTCTCGGGGTTGGATTCTTCAGGGTTGGCAGAATCAACTGTTCCGCCAACATCAGCGACATCATATGTATCGTCTCTTTCATCATCATCAGAATCAAAAGCAGCAAGCGCAGAGAGAATTGCGGCTTTATTGGGAGCGGTAGAGCGATCTTGGAGCACATCATCTGCTGTTTGATCAGGGTTGCGACGGCCAAAATGCAGGCGAGATGCATCAACTGTGAGCTGGTCAAGTTCGTCATCATCAAAGATATTGCGGCGAGTAGGGAGCTGCGGGGGAGTCGAATGGGGTATTAAGTCGGCGTGACTTGCAGATTGTTCGTTGGGGAGTTCGCTATGGCAATAGTTAGAGCAGTGACTTTGGAAAAACGATGATACGTACAACTCCTCATGTCGATCAGCATTGTTTAAGCTTGGTGGTAAGGATCCATCCAGAAGATGAGATATGACTTCCTCCGTATTATCATTGTATTCTTCAAGTAACTTCACAATAAAGCCTGATCCAAGATCTGGGAACAAATCCTGAACCTGTGATATGAGACTCATCTGATGAACGTGTACATTACTATTTTCATGATCATCGTTGTCAGCCAATCCCTTGCCTTTGTTAGGTTTCTTCTTGACAAGGCGTAAAGGCCTTCCGCTACCTCCAGGTTTACGAAAGCCTTGTAGAGTAGCAATCACCGATTTTGCTCTGCTAGACCCCGAGCCACTGGCATCGATTCTTTGCTGAAGCTGCTTCAACACAGGTGTTACCGTGACCAACTCAGCAACCAAAGAGTCATTCACATTGGTTGGGCCTTTTTTATGTGCTTGAGCCGCAGCATTCAAGGAGTAAAGTTGGTCGACGAGTGATGAAATTCTTGGTTTAGGGCCTTCTGTAAGCCCGATAATACAAAGATAGATAGTAGAGATGATGACCTTTCGTAGTGGTGGGTTCATGATCTTGTAACAACTTATAAGAGCATCCACGAAATCATCCCCAGCCATGAAGAATGAAGCTGCTTCAGGAGAAGCGTGCAACAGTTGATTCAATCGTCTCAATTGTATTTCCGAGCCTTTCAGATCTCCTTTGATCCCAGCATCTAGTTCTTCTGTCAACAAGCTCTTGACACTGCTCAGAGAGCTCTCGATTATAGAAGAGTGCTTGCTCCATACTAATGTTGTGACTTTGCTGCCCTTTTCCTTTCCATAAACTTTACATACATCTGCGAGAACTTCCCAACACAGTAACGATTCAGGCGACTTGTCGACGCTAACCAGTCTATAGAACAGAAGATACGCTTGCTTGCGAATTTGCTTGGTCTTTGAGGGATTGGCTAACGAGTTCTCGTCATGTGATAGAGCTGTTTCGGCAAAGTAGGATGCTAGGAAGGTTGGTAGGGATTCATCTTTTGCTGATATCCGTACAAAATCCGGAGATGGTGTTGATAGATGTGCCTCAGTTAGAGATATCCAGGCATCTAAGCAAGCCTCCCACTCCGCCGGTAGCATATTTGACCTCCATGATAGTTTGGGATATGGAACTAAAGGTGGGAGAACTATTGATTTTGAAGCCATCTCTGAATTCTGATGTCGTATCGGTAGGGTGGGGGGTGGGTGTGGGCTCGTGAGATAGGATGCTACTTTGAGGCCAGGTCAATAGGTGGTAGGAAGTCTTATATGGCACGCCAGTGCTGTCCTCGTCTGGGCAATTAATTTGATGGGAAGTTAAATAAGCTATATGTATTGAGAAGCTTTGGTCGTCTGGTACTTTTTAAGGGAAACGTATTTGCAAGTGAAAGCAAGAAAGCGCAATTGAAGAATATAAATGTATCAAAATATGTACAATAAATGCTCTCGCCGTTTGACTCAACATGCAGTTATACCATTAAATTGCTTCCGCTGCTACTGCACTCGGCCACGCTTCTCAACTCGACCCACCTATCAAATCAATGATGATGGCATCTTGTGTGGAAAATATATAGATGCCTGAATTTAGAGTCGTATCCCGCGCGGAGGATATTAAGGCATCAACATTCATGAAACCTCACAGGTGTGATTTTCATCCAATAGAATTCATTCGTTTAACCCTGTAATGCCAAGACTTTCTCCCACAGTTTTCGTGAATCTTCAATTTTATCTAATCTTCGAGCCAAATTTCAGAATTCTTTTTCTACGACCACCTTCATCACTTTGCCGCAACTGGAACCATCGTTCGAGTCTTGAAGGAATAACATCAATCAATAGAATCCCATTCTATCAATCCATTCAATCTATCAGCAAATATGTCTTACAACAAGGATAAGGATTTCGCCGGTGAAGGCCCAGTATGTTTCCTCCAGATAAATTCAACATCCCCCCCTCGTTTGCGCGAAGTCCAAGTCACATATCGAATTGGAAATATAGATCATGAAACTAATCTATCGTGCCTCATAGAAAACCCACAAGATCAGAATCACCCTCACCTCCAAGAAGGTTGAGTCCCTCGAGAAGGTCTGCCGTGAGCTCATCGAGCGTGCCAAGGGAAAGGATCTCCGTATCAAGGGACCAGTCCGTCTCCCAACCCAAACCTTGAAGGTTACCACCCGTAAAACTCCTTGTGGTGAAGGTTCCAAGACCTGGGATTGCTTCGAGATGAGAATCCACAAGCGTCTCATTGAGTACGTCCCCCCCGCCTTCTTTACAATTGGATATCTGGCAGAAAATCGAGAGGCCTAGAGAAATCCACAGAGAACAATATACTAATTGCATGATAGTCTTAACGCCCCTACCGAGGTTGTCAAGCAAATCATCATCAACATCGAAGCTGGTGTTGAGGTTGAGGTTACCATCGCTGCATAAATTACTTGAATGTGATGAGAAAGGGAGCAAATGATGGTGAAGAAATAGGTCGACCACTTTATGAGGGTAGACAATTGAACGCTGTTCCTCTCATTTATTGATACTCTATGATACCTGTGACATTTAGTGACTGAGATATATGTTGCCAATGTGTATTTCTGTCGATGGACTTTGATGTATTGCTACAAATCCATCGCAGGCAGGAGAATATGTAGCATCCATCCAGCCCCCTCTTCCTAATTTCCTCTTTGAGCAACCCTATGTTATCGCAAGACCACATTCGACTTTCCATTGCCTGCAGTCAATATATACCTTTCCATAGACATCCTCATATCCACGCTGATATATATCCTCAACTCTTCACTATCTACTGCACCATTCTCCTCGGCATCGTCCTCACCATCTCAAGTTCCGATCTACTCAAACTGTATAATCATCTCTCCATCTCCAAACATCCCACAAAAACGAGTCAAAAAAAAAAAAGAAACATCTCACATTCAAAGCACAATAGCTTTCCAACAGTCCAACATTCCAACACAGCAATCTACATAAATCATCAACAGCAACCCTCACCCTAACCCTAGCCCCTATCTTCTTTCTCCTCACCTCCTCAGCCCCAAACCCCAAACCCCAAACTCCAATCCAGCCCAACCAACCACATAAACCTTATCCTCAATTCTTCCACCCTCCCCTCCCCTCCCCACTTATTTCCCACTACCCCCCCTCCCGTCTCCCATCTCCCATCTCCCATCTCCCAAACTCCCAAATAGATTACCCTCCCAAGACCTCCCTCCAAGATACCAGACCAAAAAAAAAACAGAACTAGCCACACATCAGTCAATCAATCAATCAATCAATCAAAAAGTCAATCCATCAAACACTATACTCATTTCTATACCCAAGTCAGACTAGTCAAACCAAATCAAATCAAACCAAGTCAAATCCACACACACACCATCCATCCAATCCCCTCATACTCACCCCCATCAACATACACAATAAGCCTAGCTAACAACACAAACACAAATACAAATCTCTCCACTATCACCTCCTTTTCATTCTGACATGCGTGAAATGGTTGAGAAGTACTTCCCATTCCAGCTTCCATAATCCAGCTCTTTACAACTCCTACATACCTAACTTCGAGTGCTATCCATATCTACACTTGAGATCTTGATATTTGAATTTAAGAGATATTGTCCACAGGGCCGAATTGACACCCGTTCCTATGTCGACTTCGATAAATGTTGAACCTCGAGGCCCAATTCACTGAAGCCCTCCCCTCCCAATAGATCCCATCCCCATATCACTCGTCACACGAAACAAACTGACACTAAAAAAAGAGTTCCCGATTATTGTATCATAAATTCAGGTAGGTATCGTCATTTCTCTCTTTTCTTCCTCCAAATAAAATCTACAATATGTACAATTGAAAAGTATCTTCATCCTGTTCATCAATGTCACCACACCCTTTTCCATCCCCAGCCTATCTAATGTTCCCCACCACGAACCGCGCGCAATATATACTCGAAGCCTAGTACCCAACAGTCGGCTCTCAACAGTATGAAATACATTCATGTTTTATCTCAGATTTCCACTCATCAATCCCTTCTACTTCCACTCCATCAAGTACAATAATAGCAGAAAAAAGTTTTGTATGTTCACACCACATGTATGTACATATTGGTAGTAACCCCCATAGAACGCCGTGAATACTCCAAAGGTTAGATCAGATCGTTATTCAGGTCTGCGTTAAAATTTAGACCAAGCCAGCTGCTACATCGGATGGAGAATTTCCAAGGTATCCCCAGGATTGTTCCGCCATGTAAAGAGCTGCAGTGTTGACCTTCCAGTAGTCATTGAATGTACTGAAAAGGAAAACGTTGGATGCGTTGGAAGCGAAAAGATCCTTGATAGCTGCCATAGCAGTGGTCTGAGCAGCAGGAGAGGCGACAGCCTGATCGTGAGATGTTCCAGCAGATGGCCATCCGGTCTCAGTGATAACAATGTCCATATCAGGGTTGGACAAGAGGGCTCTCAACTCGGAGATTTGGGTGCTAAGGAAGGTGCCAGCAGCATCGGCGGCGGTGTTGGTATCGAAGAAAGGATGGCAGTTGACAGCGCAATAATCAACATTGTCGCAAAGACTTGGGTAAAGCTTAGTGGCAGCCAAGGTATCAACAGCTACAACCTTTCCAGGGTAGTTGGCAGCAGAAAGAATAGATTTAGCAGTAGCGACAGCACTGGCAACACCAGCAGCATCAGTCACACCGTTGTTGACCCACTCATTTCCGATGGAGATGGTGGTGATCAAACTCCAGTCACCATCAACAGCGTCGACAATTGCTTGAGTTTCAGATGAGACCTCAGCGAAATCATACACACCAGCGAAGATGGTGAAACCGTATTTCTTGGCGGCTACCAAAGTAGTGGCGACTTGATTGCAATCTGTTCCATAGATACGGACGGTAGAGTATGAAGATGGAATTGCGGCAAAGTCCTCATTCACTTGGTCTTGAGTCTTGCAAGCGTTGTTGGCCATGTAAGGAGAGTATGCGAATCCATATCCTCCAGACGATGAAGCGACAGCTGAAGTGGATGCAGCTGCAGCGGAAGAAGTGGTGGAAGAGCTCGAAGCGACTGGGACAGAAACGACGGCACTGCTGCTGGAAGAGCTGACAACAGGAGCAGCAGCACTGGTAGAAGTAGTGGCAACGGGGGCAGCAGCACTAGTGTAAGCTACAGAAACAGCGACGGAGGCGGCGACTGAGACTTCGACACTTGGAGCTTGGACTGGTGTTGTGCTTGCAGCGGCGGCGGTAGTTGGAGTGGATGGTTGAACGGCAACGGCAGCGGCAGCTTGAACATCGACATCTGGAGTAGACGTAGTGGCGGCACTCGAGGTAGCGACAGATGGGTTCGATTCATAGACGGTCGTGGGTTCGTTGTCAATATATTCCGTTGTAGTTGAAAGAGGGGTACCGTCAGTGCTAACATAGATGATGACTTCTGGAATTTCGGTAGCTTGGATGACGACGGTATCAATCACTGTAACCAAATTTCTCTTGTCATGAACGGCCCGGTGAGCATTGTGTCGGTCTGTAGTGTATTAATACATGTAACAAGAATGGATTGCGCTGGCGAACACATACTGAATGGTTGAGCCAGAGTCAACTGGACAAGGGAGAAACCCGCGAGGGACAAGATTGCGCTCTTCATATTGAATGTGATATTAAGAGAAAGAATGTGTTGGGTTGAAAGTCGAAATAGATTCTTCTATAAGAAGGTTTAGTTTCAATCAGAATATCAACGACGACAGGAATGTTGTGTTTTCTTGGTAATGATCGAAATGAGTGAGTTGATCTCGAGGTCTCAAGGTATCAATGAGTGTTGGACAAATGCAAGCAGAAGATGCGCGGCAAATTTTGCAATTGTAAATGTCGACTTTATTTCTGAAAGACGTCTAGGTCCAAGAAATAAATGAAAAGGAAGGTTGTGAGATTTGACTGATTATCAAATCGTCGTCGAGGTACAGAGAGAGAGAGAGAGTGAGAGAGAGAGAGTGTGTGTGGATATTGAAGGATAGTGATGAGAAATCGAAGATCAATTCGAACTTCTAAAAAGAGATTAGAGACTTGATTAATTCCGGCGGTGGAGAATGATAATAAAATCAAGCGTAGAGGAAGGAAGCAACGACGGAGATGAGAATTGTTGTTGTTGGAGGAAGAGGAAGAGGAAGAGGAGGAGGAGGAGGCTTGTTTTTGTTTACGGAAGCACTTACTTATCTAAGGTATTCAGGTGTCTAGGGACCCAGAAGAGGTTGACGTTCCTTTGTTAATTTACTACTCCACTCTGTAATTCACTCCAAAGTAAGTGAAGTACGATGCGAAAGAAAGGCAAGAAGGGAGGAAGGGTAAGGAAGGAAGGAAGGAAAGGAAAGGAAAGATCACAAGATGATCCCAGCCAAAGTCAAATTCTAATGCGAATAAGGGTACAACGGTGGAGGTGGTGGAGATGGTGGAGGCTGACTGGGGATGATGAGAGAGAGAGAGATGTTACTTGACGATGAGATTGGACCAAAACGGAAAGAGACGCCCCTCCGTCACTATGAAGATCCAAAAGTCTAGAAGACGAGAAAGACCAACTTTCTTTTTTCCCCGGTCAAGGTAATCTGAGGAATTATACTGTGTGCTGTACAGTGTATGTTATGAAGACTGGAGCTGAAACCTGCAGACCGAAGATTGTAAAGAGTGAAGCTGGCACGACATGTATGGGGGACATGTATGGGGCAAGAGAAGCAGAGAACAAACAGAAGGGGTCTGGGTTCGGTTGTGGAAAAGGGAAAGGGAAGGGGAAAGGGAAAGAAAGGTTCATCCCAACTTTGCGCTCTCCCAAAGCCCTCGATGAAGACTCGACTCAATGTAATATCTCAAACATTGATATATATCCACTTTCTATATCATGGTCATGGTAATGCCACTACCTACCCTACCACCGAATTTGTGAAACTTACTATTAGGCAATATGTATTCCCGAATAACAACCTTTTGTAAATCATTCCTTCGACCCGAACGTGACCTGGGCATCCTCAGCAGCTATCCAACGGTGTGTGTGTGTATGTATGTATGTATGTGTGTGTGTGTGTGTGGCCAAGACTTCAACGCTTCAAGAGAACCTTTTTTTTCTCCTGCCCTTTCCATCCCCCTTCCCACTTTCCACTTTCCACTTTTCAAGCAACACGAAGCCATAAGTTATAACAACTCACCACCAACCACACCTCACCAGACCACGCAGACCAAAAAGCTTTTCAAAGTTTTCGTTCGCAGGGGCACCGATGGCAACCCTTTCCCAAGAAAATGTGGAGCCAGGAACCAGGAACCTTATCCACACCCGCCCACGATACCTACCCAAGAGATCCCAGCCATTGTCCAGGACCTACGTGGTCCTTAATCAAACGACCCCTTCCAACCCATCGGAGCCCTGATTCCTGAGCTCGCCCCCAAACCACAACCTATTGGATCAGTCCCTCACCACAACACTTCAGCCAGCCGCCGAGCGAGTAATCTCCAAATCCTGGCTGTCCGGTCGGTGTATGCGTGCGTGTGTGTGTGTGTATATGTCAGGTACAGTGTGCAGAACAGGGCTGCAGCAATCCTTACCACGTTCCTCCGATTGGATCGAGATTGGGGCCAAGAAGAATGGGTCTCCTTCCCTACTGTAAGACGTAACCGATGGATGAGCGAACATTGGCGATTCGAAATGAAATCACGGCGCGAGAAAATCTTCCGAGCCCGATTGCAAGATCAAATTGTGCAAATCTGAATTTGCCCCCCACAGCGTTGAGTGGAAGTCTGGTAGTACAATTGTCCATCTGATTGATTCTGACGGTATGAGCTGAAATGAAATGAAATGAAATGAAATGAAATGAAAGACAAACGTGGACATGAAAAGTCGATTCGTCGTAGTCTCGTTGCCACGAGCCTAACAGGTAAGCCAAAATGCCATGTCATGTCACATCCAACCCTACTAGAGTCTACTCTGCACGCTACAGAGGACTTGCAGTTTACCGGACATATCCGTGACAGCTCCTCGTTCCAACTTCCCAGTCACTTCCAACTCAATTCCGACTCCTGGCAAACTTTCATGCCCTGCCCGGCTGCCAGTCCATCCATTCATCCATCCATCCACCCATCACCCACTCTGCCCTAAATTTTCATTAGAGCGGCAATCAAACAAGCCACGAGGCGCCAAGTCTTCCCTTCCAGACTTTGGTTGATGATCCTCTCAGGCACCATCTGAATGTCACTGGCTCACTGGCCGGTACCTGCATATTTTATCTCTCAGCCTATTTATTCATTTATCCACTAAGTTAATCCTATTGACCGATTCTCTTTTTTTAAATTTTTTTTAAATTTTTTTTAACTTTGTTTCTACCCCCGGTGACATCGATGTCCACATCCACAACACATTCTAGAAAAGTCCAAGATTGCAAGAAGAGACAGAGAGAGAGACAGAGAGACGGTGAACCGGGTAGAAGTAGTAGCAGAAGCATCGCAGAAAAGCTAGTTTCCTCCAGAGACACTCTAATAAGATAAGTGGAAATCTACCACTCACCTCACAGAGGAGACAGTCCGTACAGACAAGACAGACGCCATCTCGATTCTAGATTCTTCTCACACCCTTCTTCTGCATTCATCATCTGTGCTGTGAGAAGTACACGCATACCCATACCCATACCCATACCCATACGCATCCATACCCATACGCATCCATATCCATATCATCCATTGTCCATTGTCTCCATGTCTCTCTTCTACCACTGAATCAATAATTTACCAACAACCCAACACCAACACCAACATCAACTCTCTGAAGCTGGAACTGCCAAAATCGTCTCCATACCCTCCCCCCCATTCCCAAATCCGACCCAGACAGCTCCTCCCTCCCTCAACAATTAATAATCAAGCAACACAAGTACGCAAGAACACAATGCTCATAGATTCAATTCGGAATTGATTCGATCGAGCACACACACCCAAACATGCGTGCTGAGCCCCATGCTATCCCGTCCCAATTTACTCAGGTACGAACATCCTATTCAAACTCTTGCATCCACCCGTCTATTTGTCCGCGAATGTATCTGATATATAATCAAATGAACATGGAATCTCAAAATCTAGGGCTATTTACGAACAATCTCATTCCTCGGTAGAAAATTATCACCCTTGAAATGCACGGTGCCATGAAAATTGCCATGTGAAAATATGCATTCGTAATCTCTACTTTATATATATCTGTGTACTCATCAAATACACATACCCCATTATTATACATTACAGCTCTTCCAGCCCCTTCACATCCTGTTCTCCCAACCCTTATTCATCTATCATCCATCATCTATCATGTAAAAAGAGACACCCCGCGACTAAAGATGCAGCTGGAGAAATATGTAATTTAGGCCAGTGGCAAAGCCAACTTACTACTCGCCTTTCTAGTCAAGACTTTCGTGATAGCATGTCGGATAACGACACCAGCCTTCTCAATCTCCTTTTTTGAGAGCCCTGTCGTAATGCATACTTTGAGTGCTGGTTGTAATTTCCACTCTTCATCTTTACCATTGCTACCCGAGTAGACTGGCATACTTTTGAGTCTAGTGATCATGACTCCATTGGCGAGTGTCTGTATACAAGTTAGTGAATAGAACCATTATTAAATGATAGAACTGCTTGCCTCGTCAACACATTCTTGCATGATACGTTCTTGTTCCTCGATACTTAGACGTCTGGAATTGACAATGTCTTGCTTGAGGACAAGGAGCATCACCGGGTTTTCAACGGCACTGGTGCAGTGAACCCAATCACTCCTTGGATCGAGCTGAGCTCTCATTGCCTTGATATTTTCTCTACATTGTACCAAAACCTCAGGATTAGTTTGTAGCATGTTGAGCGTTTCACTAGCGGTAGTAGCCAACATAGCTGGTAAGGCCGCGGAGAAAGTGTAGGAAGCAGCAGTGATACGCTGATGTTCTACCACATCGTTTGAGCCTGCGCAGAATCCACCTCCAGCACAGAGAGGTCCAGCTAATGATCCGATCAACATATCAATTTGTGATGCATCCACATTCTGTGCTTCCGTAAGACCGCGACCAGTTCTACCAAGAACTCCAAAGGACCATGTCTCATCCAACATCAGGCGGAATTTGTAACGACGTTTAAGTTCAATCTAATGATTTGTTAGTTATGCATACGAGCATTAGGATACAGTTTGAAATAATTACCAGTTTGGGCAAGTCCACGCAATCACCAACAGTTTCTGACAATCCCTCTGTAACAATAAATCTTCTAGTCAACGGTCTCTTGGCTTGTTCCTTAACCACCTTCTGCAATACCCTTTCCAAATCTTCCATATTATTGTGTTCAAAATACTTGACTGTACTTCTAGAAATCTGCAGACCTTTCCTGATCGAGTAATTGCTTGCTCGATCCGCCACAATAATGTCACCCCTTTTGCAAAATGCTGGAATCACACTCGAAATGGTAGAAAATGCATGAGCATACACAATGCATCCTTCTGTCCCCAAACATGATGCAATATCCGCTTCGGTCTTCATGTGTACATCTTGAGTGCCGTAGAATTGAGGGGGTCCGCAAGGTCCTACACCATAAGTTCGGAGAGTTTGGATGGCCTTTTCTTTGACTTGCTCGTTGCCAACGAAATTGTAGAAGTTATAAGATGCGAGATTCGTTACCGTTCGGCCATTTGAAAGCTTTGATTTTGGTCCTGACGGCCTTCTTTTCGTTAGCACACTGCATAAGGAGGATATTAGAGAAGGGAAAGTTGAACTAACCCTACGATGATGGGCGTTTTCTCGCTGTCGGCTTCTTCGAAAGGAGTCATTTTTGCAACCAATGGCTCTGGCTGCCACTCGTCCACCAAATCGTCGATTTCCTGGTAGTAAACTAGATCAGTCTCCATGACTTTGACTCGCAGACCAATTTCCTTGGGGAAGACCGCTCACCTCCTCCGTCAACTGGACAAAGTTATTATTATGCGTCACATAACTCGGTGCCAACAAATATCTAATGAAGAAGATAACCAGAATCAATTCAATAACAGATCTGACTGGATCATCCTGATAGCTCGATTGAATATAGCGGATGAGCATGGCAGAGCCAGGCACCTTTTGAAAAGTCGATGTGATCTCGTTCATGGACGAGACCATGTACGATTGAATATCCTGAAGGTCCATGTCGATAGCAATCGGGTTGGCCGAAATCATAGAAGAGAATTGAGTATTGCGTTAAATGGACGATTGGTAAAAATCGTTCCCGCTTCCGCTCGTACTGGCACAAAAAGTTGCTGGCTTGTTCAATGATGGTTATTGCGACTTGCTGTCGGCTTCGCGTAATTGAATGTCCGAGAAGTTCGACTTGAACAGGTGGGCTTAAGATAGATGATATACTGTCACTAATTGTATAGGTATCAACCAGGCAAAAGAAAGATGCGATTATTGTATTGTATCTTCTTCAAGGACTATATGCTTAGATTATCGATTTATGGGAATGAGCTGGCTAGAATGTGATGTGGGCTGCAAAGAAAATTAGTAAGCTAGTGAAATTCATGCTGCGATTCTCTGTGAGAGAAAAGGAGGCACGTCAGAGTTCACTCGTTTCATTCAAACATATTGGACTAACATTGCATGAATGAACAGAAAATTTGGTCACATTACAGTCGTCACAGTGATCAGCCACGTAAAGAAATTGGGATAACCAAAAAATTTACTCATATTCATTGTCAAGACTCTGTATTATCTTCGCGCTGTAGAACATATTACAGCCGTAATTTGGACTCTAGGTGATTGAGGCCTGAGCATCCAGTATTGCATTTGGGTCATTATGGAACAGTAAAGGAGGGAAAAGGAAACAAAAAAACAAATATCTAAAGCCGTTTACCATGCAAACACCCTAACTCAAAGTTAAAAAACACCCCGTGAAGTGACGATGGCCACGCATCCATTCCAAAGATCTTTTTAATGTACTGCATACCATACCATTCTATATTACAGCCCTAGCAGTCATCTATACAACACCATCATTCTAAAATAGCCTAACCTTGGCAGCAGCAGTGCTAGAAGCAGTTGCACTAGCACCAGAGCAAGTCACGCAACCAGTACCGGTCTCGTTGTAGCCACGAGTGTCGTTGTTGTCTTGGCCGATAGGTTGGAAAAGTTGGAATGGAATCTTACTGGTCAAGCTATCGGTCAGAATCTTCTTGCCGACAATAAGTGGACCGATCAACAAGGCAAGGAAGACGATGAACAAAGCGAAATAGATGACAGCGTATCTCCAAACGCGTCTCTTTCGTAGCTTGGATTGCTTCAACGAGTAGATTGGAGGACGAATTTGTCGACTGGGAGAACGTTAGCTCGGAACCTTATGAGAGATGTAGTGGAAATAGACATACCTTGGACGAAGCCAGAAGAGCATCACAGAATGAAGCTTGTCAACCTGAGGAATGGCGATGATAGGAAGCATGATGAAGAGAATGAGGTGACCAAGAACGAAGTCGCCAGCAAACATTCCAAGCTCAGTGATCTTGCAAAGAAATTCACGACCAGGTTGGGAAACTGAGTGCCAACCCATGGAGTACCATTTACCAGTCCAGAAGGCAATGTTGGATGTATCGGTCTTCAATTCTCTGGTCAATGTCAAACTGATTATGAGCTTGTAGATAAATCTTTGAATGGCGGCCGAGGCAATCATTCCTAACAAAGTCTTGGAGAAGTTAAATCCTTCCAAGAAGAACATGACCTCGAAGAATACTAGGCAGAAAACGACGGCGAGAGCGTGTGCAATAGCGGCGAGAACTGATCCAAATTTCTTGCAACACATGCCAAGAAGGGGTCCCATACAACAAGCCATACCAAACATTGCAGCCAATACACCAGCGTTAACTGCAATAGGAGCCCCGGCTACAATCGCTACACGAATCAAGGCGTTTGTGGCTTTGGTCTCAGTGCCATCGTTGTTGGCTGCAATGACACCTGTTTGAGCGTTGATGAAGAGATATGGAATCAAGGTAAGAGCGACAATCATGAGCGGTCCAACAATTTCACCAAAGAAAAGGTTGGAGAACGTGGCACGGGCGGTATCTCCAGACATCTTGGCCGATGGGTCTCCGAGAATTTTGCGTTTGTAACCTGTGATTCTGGTACGCGAGAGACGACAGAAAGCAATCCAACTTGATGCGTGGGAAAGAGAATTTCCGCGAGACAGCCATCTCAAGTAGTCTCTATAATCGATGAAGAAATCGTTCCAGGCAAATTGATGAGGATTGTACAAGAATGGTGAAATACACAAAGCAAGGAGAGTAACCCAGAAGTAGACCAACGCAGCTTGCCAGGCGGTGATGGTTGCAAACAACAACATCATCAACAATCTAGCTCCGAGGTAAATCGAAGGACCGGCAAATCGAGAGAAGAGAATACCGAAGGGGATACGAGCAGTAGCGAAACCACGACCAGTTCCGATATACCTGGCACCACCGAAGGAAAGATCTTGTTGAACAGCGTTGGCATAAATTTGACACACGAAAACTTCGAAGAAAGGTGACAAAGAGCAGAATTGCTTTCCGAGACGAGTAGCCGCACGCCAGAAACCACGTTCTGTCAATTCCTGAACCGTCAAAGGTACGAAGGAAATGAAGAACACAATGAAAATAGAGATAATGCAACGATAGACCCAGTTGGTGATAGGGATGATGTTTGCACAACCAGTCGGGAAGAGCGCATCGGTAATGGGGACGTTGGGGTTGTATTTACACTCAATGACCTGGTTCTTAAGGGCTCCCAAATTGATCAAGCAGATCATGAACAGATTGACAGACAACATAATGAACATGTTGTTCAAATGGAAACCAGGATGGGCGTAGTAAAAGGACAAGAAACGATCGATAGGCAGTTGAGTACCGAGGTAATAGTACTCTCTTGACAACATTTGTTCACCCATACCAGTTCCAATCTTTGTAGTGAAGTTAAGAATCGAACCAAAACCAAGATCACGACCTTTACCGCATTGATAGTACTCGCAATGCTTGATGCGACCTCCACGAAGAAGTGCAGTCATACCAGCGTAAATATCCTCGTTGAGATGAAGACCTTTCTGAGCTTTGGAAACACCACCTCTGGTAGTCATGAAAATACCGTTCAGGAAATCAGGATGTCCATAATGAAGCTTACCACCGATGGCAGTAAGAGTACGTGCGAAGAGTGTACCGAATGTTTGTTCCTTTCCGGCAGCGATATCTCCCAAAACACCAATGTTCTCAGAGAAAATATATTCACGAGCACCAAGAATAGCAACAGGTGCAACCTTAGGGTTGGAAACACCAGGAGTATAGGGAGAGACGTTTTCGGTTGTCATTTCCTCAAACTCAGCCAAAACACTGCGAATCTTCAAGCACTCTTCCAAATAGTTGTCCTGATTGGCATCAATGAGTTGAATGTACTCACCACGGTAGAAGATAATGGCATGGTTTTGGTTATCAGATTTTCCATCACCCAAAATTGGGTTACCAGAAAGTTGAATACGAAACTTGGGTCTGCGCATTCCATTTTCCATGATTTCGGAGTGACCATCAATGAGAGCGGAGTAGATACGTGGCTCTTCACCTTCGGCAAGAGGAGCTTCTTCATCCAGGTAAGCGATTTGAAGATCAGGGTAGGCACGGAGAAGGAACTCGGTGTTTTCCATCTCCTCTTTCTTGAATTTGGCATAACGTTGCATGGAAACACAAAGCTTAAACTTGCGGCGGGCCATACGCTCAAGTTCGCGCTCGAGCTTGTCAGAGTTACCACCGAACATTTGAACGACCTCAGGGTTCTCGACACGGTAGAGAAGCTTGATAGCACGACTATAGTTCATGAAGCCAGAGATCGTACGGTAAAGAGTTTGTGCTCTCAAAGAGGCCCAGATACGTGTGCGGAGAGTGTACTCGGGAGCGGCCGACTTGAAACCAATGCAGTAGAATGGAAGATCATCAATCTTACTCTTAGCAGTGTTCTTTTCATCCTTATCGTAATCGCCGTTGAATTGAGAGGTCTCGTCTGCGAGAATTTTAGTATCCTTAACGAAGCAGTCCCACTCGTGAGGGTGCAATTGCTTCAAGTACTCAAGCATAGTAACACGCGAGTATGGTTCGTCTTCACGAATAATTTCACGCAGTGAGAACAAGATCTTCTCTCCGTAATGAGGAATCATAACAGTAAAGGTTGGCATGTTATCGACTGGAACTGGTTCTGGGATAGGAGTGGACAAAGATTGGGCGAAGAAAGAGATACGACGCTCGGCTTCACTCTGACTTGGGAAGAATTCCGTTTTAAAAGAATGATCTTCTTGCGACACGAAGAAAGTTGGGGCTCGAAGAGTTCTCTTGCCTTCTTGTTCAGATGGAACTTGATGGTAGAGAAGCTTTTGGACGTGGTCGATAGCGAGAAGATGCTCTCTGTACATAGAAATAACAATGGCGTTCCAGATCTGAGAAATAAGGACCTTTGGCTTATACTTGATCTCCATGTCAGTAGTGGCGAGAACCTTAGAGTAGATACGCTTTGGCAGACGCGAGAAGATGTTCCTCCATGGTGTCCAGATAGAGACACCGAGGTAGAAGGACTGGGCTACTGAGTAGATAGTGTTCATGATGATGTACCACATGAAAGTATCCAAGAAGAATAACGTGAGATCAGTAACGAACATGATACCAAGGAGAATCTTGGGCTGCAGTTTGCAGAGAACGTCGCCAAAGATAGCATCACCGACACAATTGGAAATTTCCATACTGGCCAAGTATCTGATAGGGTCACGGAAGGACAGAGTCAAAAAGACGTAAGATTCAGCAAGTTTAGCTCCGAAGACCGTGATCCAAAGACCGTAAGACATCCACATGTTGTTGCCAGTCAGGCGAGGATAACTTGCGGTGAAAGTTTGACTGGCAACGTATTGTCGAGAGTTTCTGGTCAAGTAACTACCAAACAATCCTCCCATAGGCATGATCGAGAAGAAGAAATAGGTAACCAGAGCGATGAAGAATTGGACGATACCCAAAATCAAAGCAATCTTGTTCTTTTGTGTGTTTGGAATGATAAAGATGTAAACACTAGGAGCGACATTGATAGCGAGAACAGCGAGAAGGAACAGCAGCTTCTTGGTCAAATGTTGAGCACCTGCCCAACGACGAGGAACGTACGACCATTCGCAAATTGTAGCTATAACCATGATAAGACTTGCAACAGCACCACCCAAAGCGACTGCCGACCATTGTGCAGAGGCTGGCGGTTGATTGTTTTCTTGTTGCTTGTAATTCTTTTCCAAAAGCGTGGGGGAGTTCTTAGCAGTGAAGAACCAAAATGCACTGATGTGAATAACCCAGATACGATTGAAGTTGACCAGCATGTGGAACCAGGAACGAGTTTCGCGATACGTTTTAAAGAAAACCTTGTTCCAGTTGACTTCCTTGAGCTTGAGATAACGTTCCGCGGGAGAGAGATCCACTAGGCGAGACTTGTCTTCCATAACGATTCTCTCAATACCTTCGGGATACCAGAACAGTTGATTGCAGTCATCGTATCCGATAATTTCGTTGTGATCACGTTCTCGACGAACATATTTGCCATCCTGCACTTCGTAACCTTGATCTCTGCAGTATTGGTACAGAGGCGTTATAATTTGGTTGAGGTATGTAAATTCCTCTACCGGCTCGACCAAGTTTTGGCAAGCAGGCGAGTTCAGGTAGTCATCGGCACATTTAAAAATGAAGCAGAGAAGTTCGGGCATGAATCGTACTTGGTTCGCTTCACCCCAGCAGAGGAGATAGAGGGCCAATTGGCGTACTCGGTCATGTTGAGACATGCGGTTCATGCGAGTCTTCCATCTGTACTCGGCAGCTTCGAGACTGTTATCACCCTCCATCTGCTCCAGGGTCTGGGCCTCATTTTCAGGGTCCGGCGTTCCTTTCTTGGCTGCTTTACGGGCTTTGCGAGTACGACGGTCTCCTTTGCCAAGTTTCATGTTGGCAAATCCTACAGCATCATCAAGATCGAGATGAGCGGCGAAATACCATTTTCGGTAGTTTGCATTGTCACCACCAATATAATCTGCATGGAGAGACAAGAGGGCTTGGTTTGGAGTCATACGCGAAGCTCTCGAATCGAGCAGAGTCATCAAATGATCGTACACGTTCCTCATGCTATCCCGTTGAAATCCAAATTTGGCGGTCAAATCCAGAAAAATGTCTTCGATTTCTTCCTTCGATAGAGGGATTTGAGCGTCAGAGGTCCAGGCGGGGTATGGCTCCTTAGATCGTTGTCCGGCTGGAAGTACATTGTTGTAGTCCATTCCGTAATTTGGCGTTGATGCTCCGGATGATCTGTTGCCACCATAAGAAACCTGTGAAGATGGCGGTCTGTAACCACGACCACCCATTTGGCTCTCATTGTAGCTATTGTATCTCTCATCGCCGCGGCCATAGTAGTCCATATCGGTGGCTCGAGCCATATCTGATCTCATGGTGAAGTCGCTGAAAGTCTCAGAATCCTCCTCTGAATCGCCCCGACGCTTGGCTTGAGGTGCTTCGCCAGCTGCTGCACCACCCTGCTCGTAGTACTGGTCGTTGTAGTATTCATCTTGATATTGGCCTTGGTTTTGATCACCACCCTCGTAATAACCTCCCTCTTGGTGATACGGGTTGTTGGCATCAGCATTGTAGTAGCCTCTGTAATCCGTAATTAGCTTCCGATCTACGAAAAAAAAAGTCACACAAGCCCACTCACGATTCATCATAGTACCCTTCACCACCTTGCTGCTGATGGCCTCCGTGACCTTGCTCGTAGCCAGCATTGTTGTCGTAATATTGTTGACCTCCGTGTTCGTCCTGATAATAAGATTCCGTGTTACCGGGCTGATGGCCGTAGCCTTCGTCGTATTGAGCACCTTGTTGTGGGTGTCCCGACATGATTGCGTGTTAAATTATTTACTGGCAGATGGAATGTTAACATTGAAATCTTTCACAAGGTCTTCCGGGATGGTGAGGTGGCGCGTAAAGCACCGTTCCTTCGCACCGGCCTTCGTGGCGGATGTGCGAGATTTGAAAGGTGAATAGAACGAAGAACGAAATTGACACTCACAAATTAAAGGCACATTGGAAGAGTGAATGATTCCGTTGAGGTCCTTGAATTGAAAACGGGCTGGGCAAAATGCTTGAAATGCGGTCGAAAAATGATGGTCGTGACGTGAGGTAAATTAAATAAGACCGATTTTGCTCGTCTTAACAGTGAATCTTTCGAGGATGAATTGAATAAAATGGAAGTTACAAGAACTTGACCTCTTTTCGAAAAAGAGTTTGCTTTTTCGAGAGAATGTCGAATGAGCTGTAAAGAGTGACTATTCAATTAAAATAAAAAAAGATATGTTGATGGTTTGGAGAAGGAAGCAGATGGTGTGAGATTTCCCTTCTGACTTTTCCCCCTTTCTTTTTGGTGATTCGTTGCTGCTTTGGACTTGTTGATTTTCGTTAGGGCGGCTTGTTGTCCTTCCTACGAACTCGCACTACCTAGTAAGCTTTTGATACTGTCGCGTCTAAATGGAACGAAACAGGAACGATAGCGCTGAACGAGTGTTTAAAGATTTACAGGTAAGTATCCGGTTTACACACAAAGTAATAAACAAGAATCGAGAAAGGGAAAGAGAGAGAGAGAGAGAGAAAAGCACACGGAGAAAAAGACTTTCGTTCCTTTCTCTCGAGCTTCTATTCCACAGGTGTTGGTATAGTGGGCGAGGTGTGTGCGAGTGATCTTTCCCAAGAATGAGAGATTAGGGAGAGGAAGAGAGTGAAAAAGTTGTGAAAGAGGAGCAGCGAGGGATTTTTAGAGTGCGACTAGGCAATTAACTAATAATAAGGAAATTCGGTCTACGGTTCATTCAGAAAACCAATTTTGGCACTAAAAACAGGGTGACAGTTATTTATTTTCGTCAGATGGGAGAGCGGGGGGGGGGGAGGGAGAGAAAGGTTGTTTTCGTCAGGAAGATATGAATGGAGTGGATCTACACAAATAGCCAAATGCATGCTGGCTCGAGTCTGGTCCGGTGTGGGATTATGGCAGTCTGGCAGTCTGGTGCGGACTGTACAAAGTCCACCAGCAGCAGTATCTCGCTTTGGGGGGCGAGGGAGGCAAGAGACAAATGATATTGCACAGTATTTACCACAATTACAAGAGGCTGGTTGCGATGGTTGGTGGTGGCCTCGCGCGTTCATTGGTGCAGATGATCCAAATATCAGCATTCGCCCCAAATGAGTGAAGGGGAGGGAGGGTAGAATACTGCCTCATGCAGTTAAGACGTTTGGACGGCCAGAGAACAGCATTGCAGAGAGCGTCTAGAATAGACTTAGACATTCCCAGTAGAGAGATGGATGCACTAGGGGCGAAATAAATGGAACTTGGAAGCTTTGAAATGGTTCACTTTAATAAGTCGGATTGACTCGTCTGCTCCCTCGCTACCTCGACATTCAGGAGACCGATGCTGCTGACAATTGATTTTGATTGGGAGGGGAAAGTTCTAGAGTGCGGACAATCTCGAGTAGCCAGGGGCGAACGTGAAGATTTCTCCTTGCTGCTTTTGTCGTGCCATTGTCCACTCCATGCTATTCTCATTAATCAATTATTCATCTATTACGGAGGAGGGAGCTGCTGGTAGTGTAAATTCTATTCACGATTGTCCGTATGGAACACTGTGCTAATTCAGGGGCACGCAACAAGCTTGCGCGCCAATTGACCCATACCTACCAATAGATGCATCACACAGCTGAAAGCGTCGCCCATTGCTCCCCATCGACTCCTACCATATGCCGATATATATAGGCGATAAAGGTCGACGAAGTAAATATGGGAATGTGTGTTCCACGTTTCCTTTCCTTTTCCTTTTCCTTTCCAATTCAAGTCAAGTCAATTTAACTGAGCCATTGACTTCATGGCGTCTTTCTCTTCCCCGAGTCAATTCGTTGTCCAAAGCTTGTCTTCTCTTAAACCCACCGGTATTATCGATATCTTAATGCCTCATGGTATTATTCTGCTGTATGTCAATATTGCCATCGATTTCTAATTGCTTTTCAGAGGAAAAGGCCATGGATTATCATGGCACAGCATCATCGTCTCCTCTCCTGCCCCTGCTGCTTATTGGCCTTAGCCAAAAGCGTCGTATCCATAAAAGTTTCTTATCTGCATCAATCTATTTATTTCTCCTCAAGGGCTTCATCTGGATTTCAGATCATCACCTTAACAGCAATGATTCTGCTACGGTATCCTCCTGGATTGGCCGTCAGGCCGTCTTATAGGTACCCGAATTCACACCAACTACACGCATAGATATTATTGATAGCCATTTGATGTGATGAAGCCATTGACGACACTCAGTCAGATCCCGGATGGATCGAGATGATCCTCTTCCAAACGGTCCAGAGGAGATGAAAAGGGGGATAAAACGGCAACTGATCGATGTTGAGTGGGTGCGTTGAGTGGGTATGTGCCACACTCAAGTTGGAACAAAGGCGGTGCATGCATGCATGCATGAATGATACTTTGCAAATCGACCAGGATATACGACCACTTTTATTCGGAAAGATCTCGAGCTATCGACACGGAGTCGGATTCGATATTTACTTCCCTAAAAGTTGTATGAGATGCGGTGCTGCTTCAAGTGTTTGGAGGGTCAATAGTAGAGCAGCACTCTGGAGATTGTACCGGGTCTATTCATGTCTTTGAAAAGCAGCAGCAGGTATTTCGTTGTTGACCTGAATGGCATCTTAAATCCATTTTCGAAGCGCGTTAACAACCCACCCACTCAGAAGTTAGAAGAAGTACTAGAAATTTCTGCTAGCCTGGAATGCTTAACAACGAACTACCTACTCGGCCACCGCTAGATATTATTGTCCGTTCTTTTCTATCTGTTCTATGCTAGACTCCCGGGTTTCCGAAGGCTTCCCATCCGATCGACAATAAAGACGGCTTGAGAAAAAACTGATCGGGTTAGTTCACCTTGATTCGTGCCTGTTGCAGTCTCCTAAAATAGATCAGACTATGTTCCAGGTTGGGTGGCGATTCGAGATTTTGAATAAGCTGCCATTGGGTACTGTGACAACAATGTCCGAAGCTTAACGAGGGACAGGACAAATACGGCTGTTGATTGGTAAGGTTGAATTGATATCAGAGAATGTTGATAGGGACTACTGCAGAGCCAAAACTAACAGCAAATAACAACCTTTCGATAAGTATATATAGCCAACCATCTTCCTATTTTCTACCAAGATTGGCCATGTCTACTCGTATTTGATCCAGAATGTCTTTGAAGTTGAAGGTGGTGCACCAAGACGCGTTTTGAAGAGACAGCCGTTTAGATGACAAGTGAAAGTACCGTGGGGGGGGCTTGCTACCTACCAGTCGGTATTGAGTACTCTGCATGACTTTGGCTTCCAATTGAAGCATTATCTCCATGACAGCATGTGATGAAGCACTGTATGTCGGCAATTGATTGACATGAAAATCCTCAAAGTCCCCGGGCAAGCTGAGGTTTGAACGTGATACAAGACGTGTAACGTTCGCCGTGCTGCAGGCCAACAATTGGAGGGGACAAGTGACATGGCTCAATGTTCTCTTGCGGTGTTAATACGAGCTCACTACGACTTTGTCAAGGCGGCTGATTCGAGGGGTGAGAATGAGAGATAATCCTGTATCAGCGTCTCGAAAGATGTTGCATTATGTATACTCAGCCTACCAGTGATACCAAATCCAGACCGAAGCTGCTGGTCAAGTCTTCCAATCATTCAATAGAGGATGGGATGCGAGAGAGTGTATCGTATTCGAAAACTCGAGGATTGATGGGTATTTTTATGCTCGACCACATATACATGCAGGTAGGTAGGTACATCGGTGGGTGTCCACAACAATCTTAGGGAAAGCGCATCGATATTGCGTACTCTGGAAAGCCGAAACGAATGTCTGCTTCAAACAAAATCCATACCATTTGTGTGCGCTCTGGATATCGTCATATATACCCTTTTGACACGATGTGATATTTGACTTTCAAATCCATACAATTCCAAAACTACATGTCTCGACTGCTCACATCGGCACTTCTCAATTCACACCAAACAGTCCGAGATAGCAGGCCAATCAATGATTACTCCTTAATTTCTGGGTTGGGGCAGTGCTTCGAGAAGTATGCAAATTACGATCAACCAACATCCCAGACCAAACCATGGCCATGTTTAAGCTTTACGGAGCATGTTCAGATTATTTAACAGCCCCCCCGTAAGCGTCCAGAAAAAACACCGTAATTATTCGGATGGGGACTAGGCAGGTTTGTGAGCATTCTCCAAAGGACAGTACTGCATGCGGGCCACACATCCCAATTCACAGTTGTCGGTGCAGTGGTTTTGGGCTTTTGCGAGGCCTGCAGGATTGGATTGGCAGAGTTGGCGGAGTGTTTGCTGGTGGCAGTGTGGCAGTGTGGCAGTGTGGCAGTGTGGCAGTGTGGCAGCGCGGTGGTTTGCATCATTCTCTCCTCCTCCCTTCGTGTACTCCGTCGCGCATGTATCAGGAGGCGTGTGCGATGCGTGCACCACGTATGAATCTTACGAATAGCCAAGAGTTTAATTCAGCGAAATCCATTCGTTTCATTGGCGCGCTCCCCTCGTGCCGCACGACCCACAAGTCGGTTTGCTAACATGAAAGCGTCCTAGCTGGGCAATCGGGGGCAGAGGATTGTGGCCAACAGACCCAATCTAATCTCGAGCATCTCTAGTCCAGGAACACTTCTTTCTCTAGCACTCCTCTCTACCTCGTACCAGAATACCCAAATTCCAAAGTCCTTTCGTACCATCTCCACTCCGAATTCATACCATTGAATCATTCGCCCGTATCCCCTAAATTACGACGTATTCTTCCAATCCCATTCAAATCTCCTCGCCACACTTAATGAGACTGACTGACGGTGTTAATCATTCCACTTCCACACCATACTTCTCGACATTCATTTGCTGTTTTCCATTTCCTCTCGCAACCCCATTTCCATCTCACTCCAGTCGGAAGACAGTCATTCGTTAAACCCACAACTTATTTCTTTTTTTCTTTTTAACTAGGACATCTGCCGTGCAAGTCGTTGTTAGAGAAGGGGAGATTACATCACCAACACGCTCGTTCTTTCCTGTTCCAAAACGCACCTGAGACGCAAATATCTGTGGCTAGCAATTTGATTGGGCTTGGATTCTTGAGTTTTCATCTCATCATCAAAAAACCAACTTCTCACATCTATCTATCGTCAACAAAAGACAACATTATAACATACACACATTGGTATTTCAATTAGCATCATGAAGACCTTTGGCTTTGCTTCAGCAGCTGCTGCGGCATTGACCGGTGCTTTTTTCGCATCGTCTGCTGCTGCTGCGGATCTCCCCCCTATCGTCATTAAGGTATGTCGTGAATCGGTCCATCCGACGTTGCTGGAAGTCACTTCAAATGTTGATTCATATATCAGGGCTCTCACTTCTTCTACGAGAACGGTACCGAATTCTTCATTCGTGGTGTAGCATACCAACAAGACGTGAACGCCAACACTACCTCCGACGCTACTTTTACCGATCCCCTTGCAGATGAAGCTGGTTGCAAGCGTGACATTCCTATTCTTCAAGAGCTTGGCACCAATGTCATCCGTGTCTACGCTATCAACTCCTCGTTAGACCACTCCGTCTGCATGGGATTGCTTAACGATGCCGGAATCTATCTTATCCAAGATTTGTCTAACCCCTCATCCTCCATCGATCGAAGCGACCCAGAATGGAACACTGATCTCTTCGCTACCTATGCCGGCGTTGTTGAGTATGTATATCTTGTGCCTGTTACCCGTCGTCATATCCATCCTTCTGATCTTTCACTTTAATCATGAAGGGGGAGGGCTATCAATTCATCGCCATGCTTTGCGTGTGCTAACATTTCAATTTCAGTGCTATGGCCAACTACACCAACGTCCTCGGTTTCTTTGCCGGTAACGAGGTTTCCAACGATGTCAACAACACCGACGCCAGTGCTTTCGTTAAAGCTGCCGTCCGTGACACCAAGGCTTACATCAAGACTAAGGGATACCGCACTATTGGTGTTGGTTATGCTACCAACGATGATGCTAACATTCGAATTGACTTGGCCCACTACTTCAACTGTGGTGATGCTGATTCCGCTATCGACTTCTGGGGTTACAACATCTACTCGTGGTGTGGAGATTCTTCCTACACTAAGTCCGGATATGATCAAAGAACTCTCGAATTTGCCAATTACTCTGTCCCTGCATTCTTTGCCGAGTACGGTTGCAACACTGTCCAACCCCGTGAGTTCACTGAGGTCGGAGCAATTTACGGCGACAAGATGACTGAGGTCTGGTCCGGTGGAATTGTCTACATGTACTTCCAAGAGGCAAATGATTATGGTAAGATATGGCTTCAAGCCTTTGCAAAGTACAAGCTGACAGAATTTTAGGTCTCGTCTCGGTTTCAGGAGACTCTGTTAGCAAGCTTTCTGATTTTACTGCTCTCTCCAAGCAATTGGCCTCTGCCACCCCAAGCTTCACCAACTCTGCCTCCTACACTGTTACCAACACAGTAGCACAAGCATGCCCAGCAACCGGTACTGCTTGGGCCGCCTCTAGCAACCTTCCTCCCATCGCAAACGCCGAGCTCTGCGAATGTATGGTCAAGTCGCTGTCCTGTGTTGCCAACAGCGGTATCTCTGGTAACTCCAGTGCCGATCTCTTCGACTATGTCTGTGGTTTGGACAGCGCTGCCTGTGATGGTATTTCAAAGAATGCTACCACTGGAGTTTACGGTGCCTACTCCATGTGCACAGGCGCCCAACAATTGTCTTTCGTATTTGACCAATACTATCAAAACCAAAACAAAGCAGCCACTGCCTGTGACTTCAGCGGCAATGCTAAGACTCAAACTGGCGCCAAGAGCTCAACCTGCTCAAGTCTCATTAGCCAAGCCGGAACCGCAGGAACTGGAACTGTTACCAGCGCACCAACCGGTACTGGATCTTCAAGCAGCTCATCTAGCACATCCACCTCTACTAAGAAGAGCTCTGCCGGCGCTACTATCGTCCCACGTTTCGACTTGGGCTTGTTGCAGTTGGGTGCCTATGTCGTAGTTGCTGGAATGGCAGGTGCGGGTATGATCATGTTGTAAATGATGCTATTAGCATTTTTCGGCGGTGGATTTTTGGGTGTCTGTGGATGAACGCATTTTTATTCAAAAATTGATCGGATAGTAATATGTCATGCATTCCTCGATAGTCATTTCATGTTGCCTAGGCGTCATTTGGTTCCTCTTCTTTTGATACTTCACGGCGTCAATTGAAGATTTTAATTTGTATATTAAATGATAGACTGAAGAGATATTTGAGATTGTGAAAAAAAACTAAAAAAAACTTCCTACGGTGAATTTAAGACTGATGCATGATTTCTCAAAATGTGCTGACCACCAGACATGTACAAGCCCCTTTTCAAAGCGATTTTAGATGTCCTTCATATTGAAATTTACACACAAAGGCCTCAATATCTAGGCATACACACACCCAATCAAAGTTATCTAAGCGAAAAGCACATCATCGCTGGCTAGCTTACGACTCCGATGACAAGCGCGAATTGGTGTGTTTTTCTTTGTAGATAACAGATGACTTCAAAAAGGCAACGATTCTGTTAAAATTTTACTTGCTTTTCAGTTTGATTCATGATTTAAATCTCTCGCTAGATTTTCCCCTCCATTTGATTCCCAATCTAAAAATTGATTCAGTTATCAATTGGAGAAGCAGAAATTGGAAAAGTGTCAGGGAACGTGCCTGACATTGCGGGGAAAGGAACAGATCGAACAAGATGGCGGACGTAGCAGCGGAACTGGATGAGGGGGGCTTCAAGAGAACCTTGAAGGACTTGTTTGCCGGGGCTGCCGGGGGTGTAGCTCAGGTTCTATTGGGTAAGTGAGATGTTGCTTTCATACTGGGGGGTAAATGGGTGTTTTTGGGTTGGTTGGGGTAATCACGTGGGGTAACGAGATATGTTGAGGAGTGAATTCACAGATCAGTGTCTTCGAGTGATGAAAATGATCTGTGGATTCGCATGTGCCTTTTGGTGGATATGTTATGGTTATGAATGTCAAGTCTGAATCTTACTTCGGACTCTCTATAAAATGGGAACTACACAAGGAGCACTTCACGAGAAGTTGATCTAACCTCTTCCTCAGGTCAACCATTCGATATAGTCAAAGTTCGTCTTCAAACTACTACACAGTATGCAAATGCTCTTGAAGCCGCTCAAACTATCTACCGCAATGAAGGTGCTCTCGCCTTCTACAAAGGTACTCTCACGCCCTTAATTGGTATTGGAGCCTGTGTTTCCGTCCAGTTTGGAGCATTCCACCAAGCTCGTCGTTACCTTGAAAATTACAACACTACCCGCAATCCTCTTTCCCCAGGTCTTTCCTATGCACAATACTATGCTGCGGGTGCTTTTGCCGGTATTGCCAACTCTGGTATCTCGGGTCCCATTGAGCACGTGAGAATTAGATTACAAACACAGCCTCACGGCGCAGGAAAACTTTACAATGGTCCCGTGGATTGTGTTCGGAAATTGTCTGCCCATGAAGGTGTTCTCAAGGGTCTCTATCGTGGTGAGGCCGTTACCATTATTCGAGAAGCGCAGGCTTATGGTGTGTGGTTCCTTTCTTTCGAATACATGATGAACAGCGACGCGGCCCGCAACAAAATCGAACGCAAAGATATTCCGAGCTGGAAAATTGCTTTCTATGGCGGTCTAGCCGGAGAAGCACTATGGTTGGCGAGTTATCCGTTTGATGTTGTGAAGAGTAAGATGCAGAGTGATGGATTCGGCGAGAAGATGAAGTACAATGGTATGAGAGACTGTTTCGCAAAGACATGGAGAGCGGAAGGTGCAAGAGGATTCTGGAAAGGCATTTTCCCTACGTTATTGAGGGCCATGCCAGTTAGTGCGGGAACTTTCGCCGTGGTGGAAATGACTATGAGAGCTATTTCTTAGATGGCTGAAGGAATGAGAATAGTTGGTGCGCTTAGTATCTTGATGAAGTCATGAGATGATGAGAGTCATGCTACATGTCCCTTTACATGAGCTATCTTTGGACAGAGTGAGAGCGAGCATGGTATTGCATGCTATAGTACCAGCATTAGCATTAGCATTATATCGGCGAACGAGATAAACATCTATGTAAAGATCCTGTGTACATCAGAATTTCCAAATGCCCCCAAGTGCCCACTGACTCTCAATTTAAGTACGTAAATTCCAAACCAGGCAAAATCACGATGCTCGAGCTTGTTACTTCCACGGGCCTACAATTTGATATTGCAATGGGTACTTTGCTATGAGTTTAGAGAGGTACTCTGTCCTGCTAGAATTGGGTCATGGTCATAAATTGAAGAGAGATTGGAGTGATAAGTAGGTATATTTGGATGGTTTATCTCATTAACGATTCTATCACTGCTATGTTACAGTGATGAGAGAATGATATGTATAACTTGATGATGTGAAGTTTAATGAGGCAGTAAAAGTTATTGACATGAGGTCTGCTTGGCAGGAGCCGAACTGGGCATGTACTAGATAGGTAGGCCATGTGTGCACCATATTTTCCATCTTCAAATCTATCAAGTTTCTACCCTTTGGGAATATCCCACCCACTCAGATCTAGCTGGAGTTACTATTTGGAACCCCCCCCTTTGCGTGGACATTCAGTTGTTGAGTAGCTAGTCGATTATCTTTACGGTAGCTGATATTTACGAGTCGTACGAGCTGAGCATATTCGGCTGTAAATTTATCATTCGGTCTCCTCGAATCTGACCGCGTTATAATCGTAACCACAACCGCAGACTCAAGTATCAACCTCAGCCATGTTGTAATGACCCAACTGCTGCGCATGAGCTGCCGCTTGCGTTTCCCCATGGATAATCACGCCACAATCTTTACACTTGATAGCCATCCCTCCTGTATCAGTATAATAATGCTTTTCTCTTAATTTTGAGCATAATTCTACTGCTTTGGCAATTATGGTATCGTCGGACTTGTCGAAAACTCGAATATCATTTTCGGGGGTTGAGGAGAAGGGGGAAAGGGCTAGCATGTCATAGTGGATTCCAGAATAGACCAGGACACATCTGTTATTAGAGCCAGATTCGTGGAATTTGTGGACGGAGAGGGACTGGGTATTGTTAGCTTATGGGATTAAGATTGAGGGTCAAGTTGGACTAGAGGTCTCGTGGGGAATGGAAAAGTGGATTCAAAATTGAAAAAGGGATGACACACTTGAACATCGATACAAACAACTTCTATCCCAAAGGCCTCGGCCAAAATGCCCATCTCAATAGCTCCGCCCCAAGCATCAGAGGTTTGAATCCAGCGACAGTAGTCATCGGGTTCTTGTTCTAATACGACTTTGCTATAAAGTTCGGGCTTGCCTTGAATAGTAGAAGCAACGACGGATCGAAGCTCAGGCATGGAAAGGTCATCACCAGGAAGAACTGCCGTTCCAAAAGCCCGGAAAAGACATGAATTATCGTCTGGCATGACACGGAGAACTGGAAGATGTTAGTCGTGCGAGTAATCATCTTTGGATGAGATACTTACCAAGTGTAGCCTGAAGTTCCGGAATTGGAATCTCAGGCACATCTCCATCGATACCTCTCTTGCGCGAAAGAGACACAGGAGGTGCAGAATTCGATGTATTTTTCGCATCACCATGCATACCAGAGAAAGAAAATGACTTTGCCTCTGCGGTTTGTCTATCTTTTACTTGAGGGACAGATGAGGTTTTGGAATTAGAAGGTGAAGTCGACTTTGGTGACCCCCCCGATCTCCGTTCTTCTCTCGAACTGATGGTAAGTTGTTCGCCATTTAACTTGACGCTCAACTTGCTCAGAGGTAATGAAGGCTCGCTCTGAGAAAGGAGAAGTGGTTTTGGAGGGTAACCATATTTAATATCGAAATTCGTGAGAGATGTCTTTAAGGTGATCTCGGATACAAGATCACTGATTTTTGCATCGTCGGGAAGAGTTATGGTGGATGTCCCTTCGGGTCCTCGAACTCGCATGCGCGGCATCTTTGATATCTGGGTTGGTATTGGCACGTGGGTGTTGTCGAAAGCGATTAGGTGTGTGGTTTACATGGACAATGATTTCTTGAAATATACATGAACTATAATGATTTAAAATTGTCGAAAATCCGTGAATCTTATGTATCTATAAATACTTATCGTATAGAACCGTTTAGAACCGTATTTAGTTCAGAGAAGAATGTTGTGGCAAAATAAGTGAATGATTTCCAACATTTCCAGCTGTTCGCTGTTCACTTCGGCATGGACAGGAGTCACGTGGTAGCATCCTTCGCCGACTAGTTTCCGTTGCTTGTGGGGATCGCGCTCCAACGCGATTACTCGAGCTCCCTCAAAAAGCGACCAAATCTTTAGCAACACAACCCCGCGATATAGTTGCTAGATTCAATAAAAAAGATGGAGTCGCCTGTATCGGCCCCGATTCAAGAGGAATCAAGCGTCAAGGTAGAAGAACCTAAGACTTCCAATGATGTTGAAATGACCGATGCGCCAGCAGCAGAAGCAGAACCTGAACCTGCACCCGAACCTCAACCCGAAGCAGAAGTAGAAGCAGTAGCAGTAGCTGCAAAGCCAGACACAAAAATAACGGGAAATGCGCCAGAATCTGTAGGCTCTCTTGCGACGGTCGACGGTGTTACAAAGGATGGATATATTGTTATGAATGAAGTTGTTCACAAATTATCGGAATATCGCACGGAAGAGTATGACCATTGCAGTTTGCGCATTTGTTTTTCAAGGGATGCTAATATGAATTTAGCGGCTACGATATCTCACAGTTGTTTCAGCGCATGCTCAACAAGAGGTTTCTGCCAGATTACTTCGAGGTGATTAAAGAACCGACCGCATTCAGCACCGTTAGAGTATGTCATTTCTACCTATCAGATGCGCGCGAATGCATTTGACTGACGCACTAATAGCAAAAAATCCTCAAGAGACAATACAAGAGCTTCAAAGAATTCGTCCGCGACTTTGCTCTCATATCTCATAATGCACAAGTTTACAACCGTCCGTCTGCAGCTGCATATCATGACGCCATTGCGCTTAGAGAGTTATTCAAAAAGGAAATGCAACAATTGGTAGATGGAAAGGTTGTTACCGCGGAGGAAGCAGAGATGCCGTATCTAGGAGAACTCCCGCCCGTCGAAGATTCACCACCACCTGGCCCTGAAGACGAAGAACAAGAGGAAGACGATGAAGATGACGAAGAGGATGACGAAGAAGACGATACCGACGATGAGGGTGGGAAACGAAAATACAAACGCAAAATTCGACGTTCGAGCGTAAACAGGCGCGATGGTGGTGCTGATGAAGCAACAAAAGAGCCCGAAGTGCAGAAGAAGCGTGGCAGACCACCTAAGGTGCATACTCCTATGGAAGCCCGCATAAACAATATTCTGAAGGGATTAAGAAAGTTTAAAAATCCTAGGGGAGAGCTTAAAATTGCACCATTCGAAAGATTGCCCGATAAAACAAACATGCCGGAATATTACCAGGAAGTCAAGAACCCTATGGCAATGGATCTTATTAAGAGGCAGGCGAAGCGCAAGAAGTATGAAACTGTCGGCGAAGTTTTGAAAGATATAGAGCTCATGTTTGAGAATGCCAAGGCATTTAATGTGGAGGGTAGCGAAGTCTATAATGATGCAGTGTTCCTTCAAAATGAAGCTAGAGCCCTAGCCGAACAAGAGAAGAACAGACCGGATGAAGACTTTGCCTCTGAAGATGGACGAATACCTCTCAAAGAGATTCTTTACAAGGGTGAAATGTGGAAGGTTGGAGACTGGATTCACATAACCAACCTCAACGATGTTACGAAGCCAGTAGTTGGGCAGATTTATCGAACCTGGCGGGATATCGCAGGACAGGACTGGATTAATGCTTGTTGGTACTTACGACCCGAGCAAACAGTTCATCGTTATGACAAGCATTTCTACGAAAATGAGGTCGTTAAGACTGGACGCTATATCGATCATAAGATTGATGATGTTGTTGACCGTTGCTTTGTCATGTTCTTCACAAGATACTTCAAAGGGCGTCCCCGTAACTTTCCTGCGGATAAGGAAATCTATGTTTGTGAGGCGCGTTACAATGAAACTGTATTCAAGCTCAACAAAATCAAGACCTGGGCTAGCTGTGTACCAGATGAAGTGAGGGAGAAAGATTATGAAATGGATCTCTTTGACACTCCAAGGCCAATGAAAAAGTTTCCAAGTCCGATCAAACACCTGCTCCGCGACGATGCTACAGAACATGATGAGACTCCCAAACCCACCAAGGGTGTAGATGGCGCGCCTCCCATCGTCGGAGCTGTGCATAAGCTACCTCGTGCGGAAAATGTAAGTGCTCTTCTATAAGATGTGTCAATCTACGTATTCTAACACTATAAAGGACTCTCCACCACCATCGCCCACCCCGCCGGCCGCATCTCCTGTACCAAACCCAGAACGCAGTCGTCCCCCTCCTACAAGTGAAAGACCTCGATTTGACTCACAGGGAGACATATCAATGGGTGGAACAACTCCAAGCGCTACTGCCTCGCCCATGATCAATCAGCATTCGGCTCAACCAGCATATACGCAATCATTTACACAAGCTCGGCCATCTGCATCACCGGCGCCTCCTCAGCATTCTCATTCATATGGCTCGCACGGGACTACACAAGCTGTACCACCAACTCCGACATACCAGCCAACAACTTCATACAGCCATCATACTTCCACCACTCCTACCACCGCCACCCACCATCACTCCAACCCGTTAGCCAATTACCAAAGTTATCATAGCAGCAGTACACCACGTGTTGGCAGCTCTGGTTCAAACTCGCATGGTGCACACGGGAATGCATATAACCCACCACGCGCTATTGAAGTATACACGCTTCCAGATGCAGCAAATTCTGCCATTCCAGCCGATGTTCGATCACAATTTCACACCGACGAATTTGGCAGAGTCATTTTCTACACTTCCCCTCCACTTGAATCCAACCCAATTTCGGAAGATTCACAAGTCTTAGGACATAGTTTGAAGTATCTAGCCAACAAAGCACGACGTAAGGAGGAACTTGAGAAGAAACGCAAAATCCGTGAAATCGAGTTGGAAATCGAGGCCAGTGAAAGACTGAAGCGCACAAAAGCTGAGGCAGAGGCCAGAACCCAAGCTATACTTGACACTCAAGTTAAGCATATTAAAGCCTGGACTGAGGACTTGCAAAAGGGTACAGAGGCGCTTTATAAACAGTTAAATGGTGCGAACTAAGAGGAAGTTTGGGCGAAAGGATTACGAAGCATAAACCCTTAAAATCGGGAGGACGAAGGCACTATGATAAAGAGCGGCGTTTGTTGTGACATCAGGATGTACGAACAGATTAATTGTATTTGGGATTGACTGGCGTATTTTGGTGTTGAAGAAATTGATTGCGAGGAATTCAAATCCTCAAATTGTACATACCCAAGAGGAGCTTGATAGACAGTCTTGGAGCTGGGTAAAAGCTATTAGGTTATGAAATACAAATAATATACCATTCTTATGAGATTAATTCTATCTATCTTAGCTTTATCTGTGAATGCTTCATATAGATATAGGTATAAGCATGTCGCATCTGAATACAGGACTCTTCGGCAGCGGCAGGTTTGCATCTAGCCTAGAATTGGGAGACTCGGTATCTCAATCTCACAAAAATTGACTGTGATTAATAATTAAATCTTTCAAGGAACAAGACTGAGAGAGCGGTACACGATACACACAAAACTCAATGGACTATTCAAATCTAAAAGATCTACTAGTAACCAGGACAAACGAAAAGAACTGATAGTATCCAGAAGATTCGCTGAGAATAATTATTATGGTTCATGGAGGGACAGCAATATCCTGCTGTTCTACTCATCTACTCCCCGTAGAGCGGATATGCACCTTTACTTGTCCAGCTGGCGATGTAGTGTAGCTCGGCGCCGTTGACTTGGGTATCTGTTGCTTGTCGGGGAAGGGGATCGGGTGCTTGTTCACCAGGAGTGGGTTTGTGTGTAATGAATGCGCTTGATATGTGTTTAGTATTATCAAAGCTATGCTGTTTTTTTCTTTCTTTCAGGAGAATGAGCGACGGTGATGTAGGGATAATGGCATACAGTCTGGCTTGAAATGGTTGTCATACTAAGTTTAGAACCTTGGAGTAAAAGGTCATAATATATAATGTGGGTTTGAAAGGTGAGAGGTGAGACAAAAAGGTTTTTAACAAGGGCGAAGGATCCAGAATGTCATATTATGTGTTTCACAAAATATTTAAATGATTTTAAGAACTGCGCTCCAACCTGGATGGAATGCACGGGAACTTGGAATTGGTATCAATCTGCAATCTCATGCTAAACGTCAAGAAATAACAACAGGAGCCATTCAACTCCACCTCCTAATACTCCTCACCCCCTTTAATCATTCTCAACAACGCCGCCCGTGTAGTCTCCTCGTCGAAAACACTCTCCAGCAAAATATCCAGTTCTCGCTCAGCCTTCAACACCTGGTCTCTCTTCCTAGGATCCTTCTCCGACAACCTCGCTTGCCAGTGCTTGGTAAAAGCCGTAATCTGTTGTACCAAGACCTTTTCTAATTCCTTCCTAGCATCCAATAATTTATCAACCACAGCAGGAAGTAGTTGGCCTTTGATCATTGGCCTGATATATGCAAGGGGGTTGAACACTTGGTGGCGGGATTGAAGTTCTTTGAGCGTCTCCCAAAGAGGAGTGAAGTCGAGTTCGGCGGATTGACGAATTGAGTCTGGGATCTCGTGAGTCATGAACAGGTTCTCAATAAGCATCAAATTTTTGATGAGGAACAGCTGTGCATCCATTATGTTATTCGAACTTCGCTTTATGATTGTTGCGGCTCTCTGGAGAGATTCGGTAGTTTGATGCACAATTTCGTAGAGAACATCACCTTTCTTGAGCTGTATACGAATGTTAATGCCGTCACGCTTATATCCAAAAGAAGTGTGACTTACTGTTCTCTCATGCATGCTTTCGTTGTACAAAACGAGTAAACTAACCGCCGTCTTTACTGTTGGAAAGGCATTTGAAACACCAGCCTCAACAGATGTGCTTTCTTGGAGAGGCTTAAGGTTTGTATCAACTCGCAAGCCACTAGTTGGAATGGCTTTCTCATTGGATAACTTCGCAGAATTTGGCGACATGATCTTGAGATCCTCCACAGATGGTTTGAACTGCTCAAGTTTTCTTGCCTCCATGATAAAAAGTTGATCAGCTAGTGGCCAGAGATGAACGCCCAATAGGACCTGTGCAGCCAATCTTTGTCCATCACGACTCTCATCTTCGTGTGCCTCTGTTGAAATAAAAGTATCACCCAGCCAAGTAACCAAGTCGCAAACTCGATGCAAGTCACCGTTGCTCAAATATGGGGTTAGGAAGCCATGGAGTATCTTTATATGAGCCAGACAACTCTCCTCGAGTTTCTCGAGGTATATATTAGGCATGTTCCACGAAATAGGAGGTGGAGGATAATCGGCCATCAGAGGTCCATTCTGAAAGAATTTAGTTGCTAATTTTAACTCATTCTGACATGTATCGAAGACATATTGCACAGATCGTCTAGCGAATAATTCAAACTCTTTGTCAGGGAGAGGTGAAGTAGTTGAAATTTTTTGAAGATTTTTGAGAACAAGAGGTCCAACAGGATCACGGGATCTTATGTAGGACTCAAGCAATTGTTGATAGAGGTTATGCCACTGTTGGATGTATGGCGTTCGGTCCACATCTCCTCTTCTCCCAAACGCAAATTCATCAGTCGTCAAAAGTCGTTCAATCGAAAGGCCTAAACTCTCCCTAGCAGATTCGTACTTGCCATAGAGAAGAATATATTGATTTGTCTCCGTTTGTTCTTTGGCTTTTAATTGTTTTGAGGCATCATCTGATACTTCACGTAGAGAATTTGAGAAAGCAACTTGGACGAGGTTGAGAGCTTTATCTAAAAGCGTCGTGTAGCGAGTCTTATACACTGTCGAGTCTTTATAGTTTGGCTGCAAGCAATTAGTCACAAAAATCCAAGGGCTATCTCAAGATCGACGAGTCTCGTAACGTGAAAGAGCTCCTTAACTTGACAGTATATTCAATAACAGTAGCATGCATAGAATCAGTTTCTACTAGTCTACACCAAGCAACTACCGAGTATCGAAGCTTCTGAGATATGGACATAAGAAAGGCAAGACCTACATGTTGATCCATAAACTCAATACAAGAATTAAGATTCTCTAACATATTCAAGAAGTCGCCGTTTTTAACCAGCCTTCCAGCGCCTGGAGCATTCAAGCGTCGAGTCAGAGGTTCAAGATAAGCATAGTATTGCAAATCCGTTCCAACTTCATCTGCCAATTCACGTATACGTTTTTGTTCTTCCAAAAGATCTTCACATTGGGCTTGAAAGGCTGTCGTTTGTGCTTCGACATTCTTGAACGATTCGGAAAGACTGGCAAGCGTATCCAACGCGCTCGTGGTATCACTTAAAAGAGTGTCAAGGTGACGCTCGGATAGAACTAATTGGTCTAGATATAATCTTCACATGGTTAGCATATTAGTTTGATCTTCGTCCTTTATATTTGGCATACTGGTATTCCTCGAGGCTTCCATCCACGAGTTCATCCTCAAGAGCACTGTACCGCTCCTCAAAAAGAGGGGTCGTAGGCCCCCCCCCTTCGGTATCACGCTCGTTTTGTGTCTTTCCCTCATTCGTTTCCTTGTCTATATATGACATAGCTACTTCGTAGAAATCGCTATATGATTTTGCTCTTCTTGCCAATGTAGCTTTCGGAGGATCTTTCGATAAAGGTTCATCCTCATATATCCCTAGCATTGGAGAGTTCTGCTCCAACATTTGGTTGTTACCCTATATACACCATTAACTCAAGGCAGTTTTCAGAGTACCAAGGGGCTTACATTAGTTTGCTGCAAAAGAGATTCTTTGCGACGATGTTGTGATGTCTGCGAGGCGACATGATCCCTTTTGGAATTTGTTTCCGGTACAAAACTGTACCACGCATCTTCGTACATTTTATCGGTACCTTACATTGAAGCTCCAAGATGTTGAGTAAGGCTGAAGTGTTGTGTGTATTCGAAACACCGTTGATTCATGGGGCTCAGCACGGACCATCAGCCTGACATTTTGTTGGAGTGTGATTGGTCCAGGAAAGTCAATTCGTCATGGGATGGAAACAGACAAGGCTGAGAAGAACTTTGTGGTATGAGGGGTAGTGGCGAGTCTATCGAATGTTGTTGTCGTTAACGTACAAAGCCTGGTTCTCAAATGTCGATATAGGCATAGAAAATCCATGATGTTGTCAAGTAAAGTTATACCAAAATGCGGTACGATTGTGCAACGAGCAAATCGACACACCAATCACTCAATTGCATTCCAGAGGAGATGTATTGGAGGTTCAAGTGATTCCAGAGTTGCCGTTGCCCGTAGAGCTTCAAACTCACGGAAAGCTGCACTATTATTATCACTGACAATATGCGTCGGAGGTCTATATGCAACCGGCTATCCACGAGCTTTACATGCAGAAGAGATCCCTACACCCGCCGAGCTACAATTCGAGAAGAAGAGGAAGAATACTAGCACAAAAGAAGAGAATCGAGATCAAATAAGCTCACAGCATTTGCAGGTGAAGAGGAGCTGGGAGAACCCAGGAGTATATGCATGGGGATCGAATACGGGTCGCGTTGTTGCACCCGACTCCGAGGAAAGCAATGTCAAAACTCCAAGACGAATACCGTATTTCGATGGGAAGCTCATTCGAGATATTAAGTTAGATCGTAATTTTGCAGCAGCAATTACCGAGAACGGCGATTTGCTACAATGGGGTACAGGATATTCACCGGATTGTAAAGAGCCTACAGCAACATTGAAGGGAAAGGATCTCGTCAAGTTATCTATATCGAAAGACCGGATTATAGCACTTTCGTCAAAAGGCACGGTATACTCGATTTCAGCATCACAAACAGATCAGGCATTAGAGCCGAAGCAACAAGAGAGCTCATGGATTCCCTTCTGGAGCAGTAAATCTTCAATTGGGTACCGAACCTTGAACCCGGATAAAATGGTCTGGGGAGAAAAGGTGTCGGATATTAGCAGCGGCCTTGAGCATTGCCTTCTCCTCACATCTAAAGGACGTGTTTTCTCCGCAGCATCCGGTTCTGAAGATTATCCTACGAAAGGACAACTCGGTGTCCCTGGTCTAACATGGACGTCACGGCCCCCTGGAAGATACGACCAACCACACTGGTTAAGCACACTTCAAGGATTCGACATTGCAAAGATTGCTACCGGCGACTATCACTCTCTCGCAGTTGATACGCAAGGGCGAGTTTTCAGCTTTGGCGATAATTCCGTTGGCCAATTAGGGTTTGAATACAACTCTGAAGCTTCTACCATCGATGCCCCCTCGCTAGTTCCCATTGACAGACTTTACAAAGGCACAAATCTACTTCCTCGCGTAACCGGCGTCTTCGCAGGAGGCGTCAATACATTCTTTACAGTCGACGCTACCCGAGTGGCCGGACAATCAGAAGAAGAGCCTCCCGCAGATCTAGGTCGTATCACAGCCGATACCTGGGCCTGCGGACAAGGAATCTACGGCACCCTAGGAAATGGCCGCTGGACACATGTCCAAGGACTCCCATCAAAAATGAAAGCTCTCTCTGGCCTTTTCGAATACGACGAAGTTGCTCACACAGTAGTCCCCATCCGACTCTCCCGCCTCTCCATTGGCAGCACGCATGCCTCCGCCGTAATGAACAATGTAACCCATCTGAACGCTACCTCTAAATCTAGCTCAAATGATACGAATTGGGGTGCCGACGTATTATGGTGGGGCGGAAATGAATTCTACCAACTAGGCACTGGAAAGAGAAATAATGTCAGCCAGCCAATTTATATCCAGCCGTTGGATTTGGCGGCCGATAGAGAGAAAGGAAGGAGAGAGGAGCATCGCTTCCAGATTACGCCAAGGAAGACGGTGAAAATTGGAGGAAGGAACGTCAGTGTAGAACAGAGGATTGAGTGTGGGAGAGGCTGCACCGCGGTTTATTCCGGGGCTTAATTGTTCCAAAGCGATATATCGAATTCATGTGAGCCTAGTTGTGAAATTTTCTTGCGGTTTAAATGTCTTATTTTATTGTACTTTTAGTTTAGCCAGTGCAACTGGTGGAGGGGGAGGAACAGGAATTGGTACGGAATGGAAATGGTTAGGGGAAATGGTGTCAACTCCAATGACTGTACAGTACACTTATTCCAACGAGACTCAACTCTGTATCTGTATTGTAAATTACAAGGACTTCACGGCTCCATAGCACGCAGTAAATTATCTAGTCATCCATTGCAATCACAATTAAAACGAACAAACTAATTTATTTAACGAATTTGAAAAACCAAAGATCTATAATCTTACACGTTTTAATGTCATCTTCCAGTGCACACTGGCTTGCTGCAGGTACAGCCCTATAACCACCAAAAGAACACGCATTGATCATGGGCCATCTATCTAGTCATTCCTGATCGCTTCCCTCGACTTTCCTACCATCCATGCCCCATCCGTAACTGAATAGTCCCGATAAACGCCATCCATGAAATTAAAGTACTCTGCGCGTGAAGAATAAAGAAAAGTGCTCGACTTGGTTCTAACTCTCCTCCCAAGATTTGCGCACCATCCTACGATTACTCAGACATGACTGTCACGATAAAGCCCCGACCTAAACAACATTGCATCGAGCACTTTATAGCCCTGCCGCAACGGCACTGTTGCCATTGATTTGTGGCTGTGGTGATCCCAAGGCACCTGCTTGAGCAGTAGTTCTTGCTTGATGTTGGGTCCCTTGCTGCTGAACAATCTGTGCGCGCTGACGATCAATTATAGTCTGTTGCTCGCCTGAAGTTAAAAAAGTACTCATGTTATTATAGGAATTTTGGTTATGTGATTGCGGCGGCAGAGTCTGTTGAGGTTGAGGTTGAGGTTGAGGTGATTGAGAGGAGCCATTCATGACCGGTGGTTGAGCCAACTGACCTTGCATGTGCCTAGTGGCATTGGGTGGTAAAATTGGAGGGGCAGGTGTTGAGTATGGAGGACGAACTTGAGGTTGTGAATGCTGATTTGCTTGATTATACACAGGCTTTTGAGGCGAGCTTTGTCGACCAACATGCGTTCCATTTCCATAACCCTGAGTATATGCGCCACCATTTTGAACTGGCTGTTGCTGGGCAGCGTATGGTGGTTGACTTGGGTATCGCACTGTCTGAGGTGTAGATTGGGGAATGCTTTGGTAGGGTTGAGTTGGAGGGCGTGCATAGGAGGTAGTAGGGGTACTATGGTGATATTGTTGTTGTTGGCTACTTGCCTGAGCATACTGCGGTGCTGTTGGACCTGGCGTTCGGAACTGGTGTGAATATGCAGGTCCCGGGTAAGCTGCAGGACGATACGAAGGAGCAGATGGAGCACGCTGTGCATACGAAGTAGGAACTGGCGCCGTAGCAGGCGGACGTTGCAAATTGCTTGGTGGCGGTCTGATTGGTGTTTGGGCAGTAGCGTAGTGTTGTCCAGTGGGGGCTGGAGCTGGTCGCGAGGATGAGTATTGATTGCCGTAAAGTGCAGCAGAAGAAGAGCTTCGATGCAACGAAGAGCTAGTGGTGGGCCGTGTGTTTGAGGCTGCGCTCATTGCTGCGACCTTTGCACGAGCTGCTATCTCATCTTCCTCCATAACACCTTTTTGATCACTCAATTGAACTTCAATCTTTGTACTAATGCTAAGTTCAGCCAATTGATCGGAGTTCAACTTCGCAACGGCATATGGCGGTAACATGGCAACCATCAATGCTAGCTGCGATTTAAGGATCTCATACGTCGTCACTTCTGAATCGCTGGGCTTTGAAGGAGTGCCCATGAAAGTAGTTTCTGATGTACCAAACGAGCTAATAGGACGACCTGTGGCATTGAGAGAGACATGTCGATTCCTTTGATATGAGTTGAGCGTCTCTAGCAACTCCGAAATTCCCTGCAGTACTTCCTCAACATCTTTTTCTTCTGCCGCCGTTTCGACATTTGAGTCGGTAGACATCAAGCTGGGATCGATCGAAACATCAGAGAATTCTTTCGCTGCTTGCTCGAGTTCCTCAATTTCCGCATCATTGAAAGCCAAGCTATTATTAGTACTTGGCTCCGTGGGATAGCCGTCGCCTAGCCCCTCAGCCCTATTAATTATATCTCCCCATCGTTTTTCACCGACTCTTTGCCACCAGATCTTGCTCAAAACACTTTCCGGAGCGATAGCTTTGGAATCATCCTTGGTCGGTGCAAATCCCGAATACGCGCTCCGAAACAAAGCATCCAACTTAGCAGCATCAATTTCGCTCGAGTCAACGGCTGTTTCGGCATCTTCATTGGAGCCTGCAACTTCAGTGCGTTTCCTTTCTGGGCTGAGTGAGGAGGTATTGCTATAATCAAGCCACTGTCCAGTAGTGAGCGGTTGTTTCCAATAGCTACTACTTCGTGGATCGGCAACAAATGGTTGGTGCCATCCGTCGATTGAAGTTGGTAACGAGCTCTTGGAAATTTTAGGCGGCTTCAAGGGATGAATGTTTGGAGGGGTTGGAAAGAGCTCCCCTAAAGTCTGTGGACGTTTCTTATTGTCATCAAAGCTCGTGGGCTGTAGGGGAACAATCTGAGTTGTCGTAATACCATTTGGTAGGCCGGCCTCGCGGAGAGGCTGAGAAATCGATTCCCCGTCATACTTCGTTGGAAGCTGTAAACTAGAGAATAGCTGTTTTGGTTGCGGTGCGTTGCCGTAGAGTGTAAGAACCACTTTGCTATCCTCCGACGTCGCAGTAACTGGCGCATTAGCATTGGACCCAAAATTCCTGTTTGATAAATAGTTGTTGGAATTGATTATCTGGTTGCTATTCGCGTTTGTTTGCAGCCCTGTGGCAGCCTTTTCTCTGCGCACAAGCTCGTGAGCTTTCTTTTTAAAGGCCAAAATCTTGACAGCTAGCTCCGATTGTCCAGCGGGAACAGGTATGTACTGATTCTGATTTGAGCCAACGGTCAATTGTAGCCTCTCTATGATGTCGGATGCGGCAGTATCAACATCTTTGAGAACTTCATCGACAGTAAGATATTCATGTGCTGTCGCGCGTGATAGAATAGTTGGTGAATCAGTCGCGCCATCCGACTTTTGTCTTTTAGCGTGAGGTTCGGTCGACGGGATTGATTCAGGAAGAGCTCGTGTTAAGATGGAGGGCGAGGGGTCATGGCTATAGAATTTCAGATCAGTAATAGGACTGGAATGAATTGATATGATACTGGAAGCTATGCTACCTGATGAACAGATTGAAAGGGTGTGTTGAAAGGCGAAACTCACCTTTTGAGTACGTCAATCAAATCTTCGACCAGGCCTTGTGTATCTGCCGTCGATGGTTCCTTTGCAATTTCGATTTTGGATTCGTTGCTGGCGCCATTTATGAGAGCTGGCTGATCGATGCTATCGTCGCGTTTTCGTTTCGCGGATAGTGTAATATCTAAATGCGGTTGAGTGGGGGGACTGAGAATCCCGTTGGTCGAGGCCATCACGTAGTCTCGCGGTCCAGAGAATTTTTGGGGATTCCTTTTTTTTCGCGTCGCGATCGCAAATGGTATGTGTGTTACCGATGAAGGAGACGCTCTTTTTTGGGTAAGGGTAAGGTAAGACTGTACTGTACTGTACTGTACGGGTCGGTAGGTAGTTGGAGACTTTTGGGGGGTAGAAAGGAAAACCAAAATTCAGCGCTGCAAAGTCATGGAAGTCTTCATTCAAAAATACTTCATATGTGATTTTCAATGCGCGTAATGTGAATGGAAATTAATGTAGTCGTAATATTCTCGTCGCTTCCTCCTGCGAGAAAATTTGGTTGTCAAAATTGCAAGAAAGGGTCGAAAGTGTAGGAGATGTATATGATGTTATTATTTCCTCCGTTCCTCAATATTGGTTGCGAGGCTCTGAGAGAAAGACAAGGCAGATTGGTCGGATGGCAGAAATGGCAGAAATGGCAGACCAAAGGACCAAAGGCACGGACATGAGACAGATTAAGCGCAGAGCAGAACGACGCCATACAAAAGTAGACGTGAGCCACAGCACGCTAATCTACAACAGGTGAATGGGGCTGGTGCTGGCGCGGTCATGTGAGAGATCCTGATTAGTCATGCATAAAATAATTTCTGATCTTGCTACGGATGTAGCTATCGTGATAAGTTCCATCACTTCACTTGTGAAGCAGCAATTCTTGTGTTCTTCTTTTCTTGCAGGGCTCATGCAACCTTAGTTTCTTGTTCGTCAAGGAGATCTGCTTTCTGTACGATCCAATATCTCACATCTCAATCCAATCATTCCACCTTGAAATACAGTAATGCAAGTTGGATTTGCATTTTGATACTGTCCAGACAGAGATCTTGTACAGTACAACATGAACGGATGCAATCGTGCCTCCACCCTTCGAAATCTGGCAATGCCTCCTCATGGCGTCATGCCAGGATCCTGTCCGTTGTGTCGTTCTTTCGAGTAAGCACCATAATCTTTCTTTATGGCCGCTCAGAAATTCAATGAATTCTAACACACTTTGCCCACAGCTCCCCACAGAAATAAGATGCATTCATAGAGGCCAAAGGCATTCGCTCCGGCCCCCATCAACTAGACATAACTCTACCACTTCGAATTTGGCCGAGTCCAGTGAAGATAACCCTTCGCGGGAGTTTTGGGATCATGTCAGAAATCAGAAGAGTCCGCGAATGAGATATCTGAATAGCAAACGCTCCTTCGAACGGAGTTCCATAGAGCTCATCAAAACTAAAAACGATAACACGTCTAATTTGGACAGGTTTGATGAGGATAGCAGCCGCTCCAATGGACTCGCTCCTGGCGTGATCAATCTTTCGCCAGTCCATTTACAACCCACGGAAATTAGACCGCCAAGGTTGAGCAACAGGCTTAAAAAGGCACGACGACTTTCAAGTCTTGAGTTTCTTGGGAAATGGCTAGATTTGCCAGATGACGATGCTCGGGAAGCACTTTGGCAACACTTTAGATCAGAGAAATCTAAATCAAGAGTCTCGGAATTAGCTTTACCAACGATCCTATTGCAGCACATTAGGGTATTTTCCATCAAATCCTGTAGCTTGACGTTGCTAATTTTGAGGTAATGTAGCACTGTCCCTTAACCACAGACATGACCCTTGCCTTGCGGAAGCGAGGCTTCAGTATAGATGATCTAGTCGTATGGACCTACATCATTCACGGAAAAGATACAGATGAAAAGGCACAGCGATTCCTTTCTTCACCCTCAAGAAAGCCAACGTTTTTATTATTGGAAATTCTCCGAAAAGAAATCTTGCATGTGGAAACTTTTAGATCACTTCTAAGTTATACCTGGACTCGAGTTTTCTCGCCAAATCGCCAGCAACACACAGGAGGCTCTTGGCCAGTAGTTTCCGAGTCTTTTTTCGAGGAAGAGACAGAGGATTCAATGTTATTCTCTTCACCCGACATGGAACTAACTACTTTCACACTTCTCATCTCCCGTCTCCTCCATCACGCACGGAATTTACTACCCTCGGCGGTCCTCCCCATATCCCATATGGTTCCTCCATATTTATTCCATAATTTGAATCGTGGGTCTACAACGGAGTCGCTAGAGCCACGTGCACATAGCCGATGCTCTCATTTGCTTAATAAACTGCTTCACGCCCTGTCGCGACCATCACAATTTGGTCCATTTAAATCCATGATCCATAATTGGCATGCGCAAAGAGTTTTATTGCGTTTAGCAAACCAGACTAATCCGCCCTTGATCATTGACAGGGGTGGTTATCATGCCGTGCAAGTTGTACTACTTGCATTGCAAAAGTCCGATGATGAATCAAGATTAGCCAAGCTCCAGGCAAAGAGTTGGCCTCCTTGGAGAATCGACCAAGATGGTATGGATGCCCGAAGATCACCAGACGAAGATTTGAGTAGGGTTGTCTTTGCAATAAGGCAAATGAAGCAAGCTGGATACAGTTCTAATGTTAGCACTCATGCTCATGGTATTCTTGGGGGGCAAGAAGATGACGGGACACCAACAATCCATACCAGGTCGTTGTCCAAAGGTCGTATCAGAAAGTTGCGTTCTTTGGTAAGGTCGAGTCCCCTACATCCTCGGGTTTGGAGTTCAAGGATTACAGCAACGCGTGACGTACAGGAAGCTTGGAGCGCATTCAAGAGTTTTCAACGTCTAGGTGGCACGCCCACGTCTTCCATTTATCATGCTATGATGGAGAAAGTTGAAGCCGAAAATAGGAGAGCCGGTCGTTCTCGAATGATAGATGTTTTACCTGGCGAGGGGAAAGAAGTTCTTCCACCGTTCATCGACAACTTCAGTGATTTCTATAAAGAGGAACTTCGACCGCCATCATCCATTGATTTCTTGTATGAAACGATGATGTCCGCTGGAGTACGGCCACAAAGTGACTGTTTAAATTTTCTTATCAGTCATGCTAGGGGAATACCTGATGGCATAAAGTATATTCGTGAAAGCGGACTGCGACGTACTTTCTTCAAGTATATCGTTGGCCAAAATGCCGATCCACCAGCAAAAATGACGCCTGCGGAAATTCGCATCATTCATGCATTCGTCACCTTACTTTGCAGATGTACGGATAAACTTATACCGCAAGCTCCTTCATACTCCGAAATCTCAATGCCCAAAGATCTGAAACAGCTTCATGAAAATTTCGCAGATGTCATCATTGATATCAACGCAAATGAGACAATGCCACGGACGCTGCCTAGATCTAGAAAGTCTGGCATTAACCCGCTGTCTCACGCACTGGAGCTCATTCGAACCAGCCAGACAAGATACAAGCCTACATGGTATGCGGTCTTCGATGCACTTGCTAGGCCTGGTATCACAATTGATCCTAATATAGTTGGTGACCCTCAAGATGATATCAATTCCTGGAGAATCTCTGCTGCTGTTCTGCAGGACTTCCAAGACGCGGGGCTTGAACTTGAACCAAACGGCTTTCAGTTTATTTGCCGAGGGTTGGAAAAGGCAATGGTTGCATCGTCCCGAATAGACCAAAAGTCACTGTTCGCGGACGACGTTCTACTCGTAAAGGACGAATTCGCAAAATTATCTTCGACAAGTTTCGATATTGGAATCCCGACTCTAGCTCACGATTTGCATGGCAAACTACACGGCGCTGTTTTACATGCCTACGTCCGTGTTCTAGGACTAGCAGAGGATTTCGAGGGCATCAAAGCTGTAGTAGAGTGGATGGTGCTTCATCACGAGCGTTTAGTTACTGAGGCTAAGTGTAGCCGCAACGGTCACGAGCTTTTGAGAAGAACTCTGGTAGCTGCAAAAGTTTTTTGCAATGGGACATCCTATGAAGAAGAAGCACGCATACTGGTGGAAGGTGCCGAGGGTTGGGCATGGCCAACTGATCAGGATACTAGAACTTACGTTGAAGGGGGGCCATCGTCAGAATCTGGTGAGAGCTCTTTAGTGAATGATGGAAGTGATAAAAAAACACTACTCAAGGATTTCTACTGAGATAGGCCATTATTTGGATCTGATTGACTGTATATTAGTAAATCCTTGCAATGACAAGGTTTTGGAACTAGGCTTTTTGTGTGTACGATATAGAAGTAGATAGATTACCAGTGGGTGTACGGACTGACGGGATACTGCAAGAATCGGCCGGGCAATGTCGCTTGAAATATCGATTCAGATATCTTGAGCACTGTTACAATGACTCGTTGCAGATTGAATGATGAAATAAATGACTAATACCCAACAACTAGAGAATTAGAGAACGCATCTGCTACAAATTTTGAAAGTTGAGAATTGTCCCGTCAGTCCATGCACCCACTGGTGGGTGTATCAGCTTGAATATGTATGGATCTGATGATCTTTTCACAGATTCTTGAGTCTGAAACTCTGATCTTCTTAGTTTGTGTTCTCTCAGTAAACAGAAAGACATAGCTGCGTCCGGAGTTCGGCACATGGGTCATATTGGGTATTGGATATGATAAGATGGGCGCAGGGATGAGCCAAGGATAATTCTAGCACATTGGGAAATGGCATATGGCAAATGAGGTAATGAGGTCTGCGGGTATGCGGGTATGCAGGATAGGATGGTTCATAAATGAACGAGGCTTGATAGCTTGGAATTGGTAAGGGTTGGATGAATATATTGGTCTGGTGGGGAAGCTGGTGGGAAAGTGGAGGAGCTATGAGCTATGAGCTTGGGGTGTTGATGGGTGTTAGATCGGCACGATTGGTAGATAAGGGGAGCTTGGGGATTTTCTGGGTGTCGGTGGATGAGCGGAAGAGATTCGGGGGGGATTTGGTAGAGTGGCAGATATAGAGAGAGCTAAGGATTCTTGATGACGATGATGATGATGATGATGGTGTGATTTGGAGTTTGTATCTTTGGGAAAAGTCTCTTCAATTATTGCTCTTCCATACTCTTCTTTGACTATTTCATAAAATACTATAACATGTACAGCGTACTAAGTAATAAAGTACATAACATAACATACATCAGAATGTAAAATCCCTTGCTAAATACATGCCAAATCCACCGCTGAACGTCTTTACTGTTCTTCAATCTCATGTACAATTTTTGCTGCCTTTGCATCTGCAATTGAATTCTCCTCCTTCGTCTACATCCATCTTCATTTCTCATGATGCGTCGTGTTTCCACACCCTGCTCTCACGACGTAAACATCCCCAACTGTTTCTGCACATTCATCACCCTCCTCCATCTTTCCATCACCCCTAACACACTCATCACTCCCATCAACTCAAACTCATCTCCCAGCCCGGCGCTCCCACTCTCGAGCTCCAACCACCTCATCATCCCTAACACCTTTCCTCTTTCCTTTCTCGGCCGTCGTTTCCGTTCCTTGTCCGCCCAGTCTTCATTCCCAACCCCGACATACACAGCGATTGTCTCACCAGTAGAACAGCGCATTAGCTTCATTTTTACCCCGCCTTTCTTGCTAGTCATTTCCTCGGGCACGGCAGCCAGTCCGACATGTGGAGCGGAAGAAGATGAGGATACTTGGCGCCATTCGAATTTCTCTTTGACGAACGTACGGGGAAGCGTGTGGTAGAAGGCGTAGCGCTCGGCGGTAAAGATTCCGCCGGTAGGGACTAGCTTTTCGGTCTTGTAACCTTGGGATCGGACGCCGAATGTGAGGGAGTCGCTGGGGGAGGTAGGAAGGTTGTAGGTTGTTGGAGGTGGGACGATGGGTTTTGAGGGGTGTGAGGAGGATGAGGGGGGTGTGAGGGGAGAGAGCGGGCGCGTGGGTGGTGGGAGGGTGGTTATATCTGTTATGAGGGTGACGGTGTTGAAGCTTGCAAAGGCAAGGAGAGGTGAATTGGGCGAGGCGGTGGAATGGAGCGCTATATCCGGCTTATTGGGATTGCTGGGAGGCGGTAGGGCTGGAACGCTCTGTGGTGTGGATTGATGGATTGTTATGTAGAAGAGTGGTGGTGGTGAAGAGGCAGGTTTCCGACCATTGCTCACTGGTTGTGCTGACGATGGCGAGAGAAGAATATCATATATCGAGTTCCTCGTAAAAGTTAAATCTCGTGGAAATCTGATTCCGGAACTAGAAGGATTGATCGGGGTATGAGACGCAGTATTGCTCGGTGCATGCGTCGCAGGAGTAGTGGTATTAAATCTCGACGTTATCGCTGATATGGGGGTTTGTGAAAAAGTAGATGAAGTGGGGGATCGAATAACTGCTTCCGGAGCATCTGAAGATTTTATAACTGCCCTTCGGGCATCTGAAGGTCCTATCACTACTTCCGGAGCATCTGAATAGGTATAATCGAGAGGAGTATCTATCACCTCGGGCGCATCATTGTAACTGTGATCTACGACTTCGGGTGCGTCGTGATATTGGAATTTGGGAGTGAGTTCTTCGAGCGTCTCATGATAGTAGGATACAGTAGGACTGATAGACCCTACTGATTCATAGATGGATTCGGGGGATTCGTAACGATGATATGGAGGAGGAGTTTCGGATGTGGGGTAGAACCCCTCGTCGAAGCCCAGGACTTCTTTCCACTTAGATACCGATCTTGTCCGTCTCACAGACATCATTACATATATGTAGACCGTCTTGATGTTGAATTCTATGGATAGATGGATATTTGCTTGCAGCTTAAATTTTGGATCGGAAACAATTGGATCGGCATGAAGTTGCGAACACAAGAGATGTATGATGTTGTATACGAAACGCTTAAGAACGATCGATAGATGATAATATTGCGGTAGATGAATGGCAAGGTAAGTGAGGTAAGGTAAATTGTAATGTCGTACAGAAAAGAACTACGGTCAAATTTCCAAAGTGCATATGTCCACACTGAAACGGCACAGCGTGAGCTTTCATGCTGACCCCCCTATTGGTCATTGGCGGTAGTGATATCTGCTCCCTGTAACGTGGAGAGCGAACGAGACCACGCCAACACAGCCAGCAAATGAACAAAACACAAAAAGGTAAGCACTTTTATTCGGGCATTAAGTGAAGTATGATGAACTCATATCGTAAAATCTCACACACCTAGGTAATAGCGAGATAGCTCGTAGCTATATCTCCACCGTGAAAAATAGATCAACGCGAAATCTTTTTCAGAGGAATGCAACCTTGAAGAAGTCCTTACGAAAGCGCTTCCAAGATCTGCTGGCTGTCCTGCCTGCTCGCCCATCCACACACTTCTCTTTGCATAACCTTTCCCTATCAGACGTTTCTAGATTGTTTGGGATAAAATGAATTGGTGATCGGCATTTTATCCATTATCACAGGCAAATATGCACCACGATGCAGGTAATACCAGAAATCCATGGTGTGTTGACTTCGTTTCCATTTTCCATTTGTTGGTTGCGTCCAGCCCTGACATTTTGAGTGCGGACATCCTTCAGAAATTGGCAAGGCTTGTGTATTTCAATATATGAGATAGGAAATGGTGTGGGAGAGATTGAGAGATTGGGGTGACACCTCCGCCCTACCCCTGCATGCTCGTACAGGGCTTCCGTACCTGACCTACCGTGTCCTACTTTCCGGCAATTTGCTCGTGGATTTCATAGAGCTGACACCTTGTGCATAGCAAAGAGCCAGAATGTCTGGCTGGATGTCAGAGTAGGGTAACTACATTATCCCCTGCGTCAAATGACAGCCAGCCGATGCAGAATGATTCCCATCAGACTGGATCAGCGAAATGGAAAAACAAACTGTATTGATTAAGTGGACTCGGTGGAGGTGAGAACAAGAACCCTTTAGATGAAGAGTGGGATGGGTTGAGATTTGATGATATGAGAATATTATTGAGTTTTGACATCCAACTGCTCATTAGCTACTGTACGATACTGCGTTCTATCACATTCGCTTCTTCCGAGTGGATAACCGATAACCGAATTGATTGATTAGACGATGGTTGATATGGATGATCTGGTCTGAATCATCTGATACGTCCTAACGCGAACAACACTTGCCTAATAAATGTTACATTGCTTTCGTCGAAATTGCTCTCAGGGGGATGGTAATGATTTTGCTGAAAGGGGGTTGAGTTGCAGTAGATAGTAAGTACCCATTCTTTGGCAGCCAACTCAATATAAAACACATACGGAGTGTGCCTTTCTCTCTCACTGTATTCCTTTGCCTCGGTAGTAACAATTTCCCCGAAATTTCATCTGATATACAAGGCGCAAAAAGGTACCATTCGTGAAGGGGCTTGGAGTAATCAGGGGTAATACGCCATCGGCCCCGTTCGGGCGCTTCGAAGTTCGAACTCACTGAGCCTCAAGCCGATCTTTTCCTTCATCCACCCATAGGATTATACATGTACTTCGTAATTGATCACCTTTTGTTTTTCGAGCTGTGTTTCCTCCCGCGCTCAGATCCTATCCGGAAGGGTCGGCAAACATATAATTCTCTCCTATCCCTCGGATTGTAAAATTTCTTGATGATTTTCCCAAATTGCACCTCGAACTTAAACTTGTTGTTGACTGTTAAGCTTGCATCCCTGGCTCCCGGAGCAACATTAGAGCTCGGGCATCCAAACTATCAAAGAAATGCAACTACCACGACCCGGCCCAAGTAATCTTAAAGGACCTCCAACACACACCGTTGATCTCGTACCACAGCTTCCCCAACATCCCCCCCGAGACCATCCATAACACAACAAATTGGTACCTGTGTCCGGTTTAACCAATGAAAATCGAAATGTGGAGACGGACAGCAACTTCTTCAAATGTCGAAGAGTTTTCTGATGTGCTTGCTCATTTTGACATAAAATATACGACCGTATATTCGTATATTCACCCGTCTAGGCATCACAAATTGTGTATCACGGTATCTCAAAGATTTGACGGCGTGACCCAAGCGGCAAAAGATCGACTACAGATCGAAGATGCATTTATGGCTGGAAAAGTTGTGCGTTATGGATTTTCTTTGCATTAAAACGTGGCCACCATCTGAAGGTGGCTTAATATTTTCCGCCACTTAACTTGTGCGTATGCATCAGCATATTGCCAGACGCCGAACAGGAAATATGATTTATTGGATTCGCATCTTTCTCCTGTATTTCAAAAATGATGCTTTGACGATCGGGCGAACATATACGGTGGTTTCATATAAGCAGCTATCCAGGCATCGGAAGTCCGGCTGTTCTTGGACATCTCTTGATACAGCGGGATGGCAGTTTTTCATGGGGCTCCTGCGCCATCGGCATATACCCATCCTTTACAACAAAGCAAGCTTGCAAATCTTTACTATTAAGGAAACCAAGTTCATGCTGGGTTTTTCGATTCGCCAATGATCGACAAATCTGCATGCACATCAGCCGTCTCTAAGGTCTTGGGGTTGGGGCTTCTCACTCAGAAATCCGTTTCAGAATTTCAAGCCTTTCAAAGTATGCTTGGACTTCCACTTCAAGATACGCAGTTGATGTCTTGGTGAGGTAATACAGGATTGGATTCTCTGACGTCAGTCAGAACTTCTTCTCACCATGCACCGTATAGGTAAAGGGCAGTTGGATTCCGGCAGCACGGTCTTTGAATGCCGCTTATCTGCAGCTTGTCAGGCGCCATTGAATCATATTGCTCACAACACGAACTAGACCACATGATGCTGTCGTTCATGTCGCTGCAGAAATACTGATTCTTAATTGGTGAAGGGCTTCGGCAATACACTGTTGTTAGCCAACAATACATATCAGGCAGTCTTGATAGTGGTTCCGGCCGAAGCAATTATCGGGGACGCGCGAGTGGAATATCCACGTGAGCCGTGGCCGGTTGTCTTGTCATCCGCAAAAGGCAGCCGGCGGTCACTAAGATCGCATAGCGTGGAAAGGTCGCTCCTTGATATGTAGGCAATCACACGACGCGGCCACCGGAGTTGGGAGATTCTTGACAATGGAAGCAAAAAGTCACGATCCAAGCATGGTTATCTTCGCTGAGTTGTCGCATTTGCAGTATGGATTTTCAGGTAAGAATGTTGTCAAAGACTAAATCTCGCCGCTTCGCCGACGCGATCTTTCCTCACTCAATTCACTGCCGCCTCCCACCAAAAACCAAAATCTCAACACAACCACCAACCACCTCCATGCGCCTCCAATAAATTACAAAGCAAACAAAACAAAACAGGAAGTAAAACTATTTGGCCAGCAAAACCTTGCCGTCCCACGGGAGGGACAGGAGGAGAAACCCCCGCGGGGGTTTTTTCCGATCCGAACCAGGCGTATTACCACTCCACCACCAGACCGCATTTGACCTGAACAAACAGGTATGTTTGTCGCCTTTGCGATCTGCATGGGGGAGGTTGCTTAAGTGGGCTTATATAATAGAGTTGGGGTACGTGTGTAGGAATGGTCGACATTTAGATGATTGACAGATGAGCATTTTTGTGTACCGCAATACATCTATCTGCCTATGTATGTGATCCGCGCATCAACTGCGTGGATCACATACACGTTGATGAGCAATGTCAGTTTCTGGCTCTTTGCAATCTCTACATCAAGTGTACAGTGTCAAAATCTTGTCTATATTGTTGAGACCTTCTTATTACACATATAGACACGCACCATAAGTCAAATTTAGCACAGCAGCACTATCATTATACTAGAGAGATACAGTGCTTTTGAGGCATGATTCTGGCTGGTGTGTATAAACACTAAGAAGGTTAAAGGAAAATGGCACGCGAAGCATATTACCTTGTGTCGTTCTATCACTAATCAGACTTCAGACTTTGTCCATACTCGATTCCCAGTTTAGCTATAGATACATGTATAAAGACACCAGCCGATCTTGTCCACAAGATTAAAACTTACAACTTACAATAAATAATACACTGCACGCTCTGCATTCGCCATTGTCTGTAGTTTTGATCCTGCTGGAGCACTTGGACTATCTCAAATATCAGTTCAGCCCTGAGTGAGATCTGTGAAGGTAATTCTTGAAGGCGCCTAATGACTGAGAATGAGGTACAGAATACATATGCCATGACATTGTGAGGGGCTTCCGTTTTGATGCAAGTAGTTGAAGTGAGAAAAGGTGTGAATAATTATTGTAGGGAGAATATAACACAGTGTGGGCCTTTCCATCAGAGACATAGCAATAATCACAGCTTGAATTGCCAAGACGAAGCCGGTGGGAAGATGCTCGATATCACAAAAATCTTGGGTGGTATTGTGAAGGTTATTGCTTCAACTTCGACACTCCCGACTTCTAAATTCTCCTCCCAATGTAGTCGATACTGTGCAAACGTGCTTTGTGGAAATGACGTTGTGATGTAGACGCGAGGCCGATGATTCCCCGCAAGCTCTGACTTGTATCGCACTCAGCCTTAACATTCAAGTAGACATAAGCAGGAGCTTGGAGTATCGTCTTTCCCGGAAAGTCTCCGATTATGTCTCGTTCCCTATTTGCTATCATTGGTTGAGATACGCTGGAGACTCAGCTGAAGTAAGACAACAAACCCTCGTCGGGTAGCCCTGTTCGGAGGAGAGAAAAAAACAGCCCGCATTTGACCATCTCAATACTAATAACTATAATACTCTACAAAATCAATCGCAAATGAAATAATTTACTTTGATAGCGTCGAACGAAATATCAGCTTGTATTTACTTAGGAACTCATTCTAACTACCATTTGACATATCTTATGGAAGAAGTAGCTACACTGTTAAAAGGCTTCGCTGGTGATCAATTGCCATCTGTCCCTCGGGTAAGCCTCTCCACCGATGGATGGTATCAATTACGTAGAGCGCCGAGAAGCAAAGCCACAATAACAGTGCCCAGTCTCTCAGCTTCTGATCCAAGGATACCCACCTGGGTCCCAGTTCTACTCAATGGAACTCTGTTATGAGCCAAGCCACAGAGTCGACTTGTCTCGCGGTCGGGTGATTCATCATAAGGCTGGCCGTTGAAAAAAGGAATCAAATGTCTACGTCACATTGCTCCATCAACTGAAACAAAAACAAATGCTTTGATATACCACTCCTTGAACTTCTAGCATTATTCGCATTGTATTTTTCTGCGTGTCGGTGTGCTTCTTCACCTTCATGTTGATTCTGTCTGTCTTTTCCTAAGCAAATTCATCAATTATGGCTGTTAAATTTTATCCGTCGCAGATCGGTTCTGACCTCGTTACCCCTTTGTCCTACACTGCATCTCCTGGCAAATTATTTTTTCAAGATCTATGGCTTGTATTTGTAAATCTTAGATTTGTTCCTGGTATCTTCATACCTCTCACTTCCACACCTTCTGGCGTCCTAGATGAATTGTACCCTTCTCCAGGGAACTTATTGAATCTTGCCTTACATGCTGTTCTGTTCTTTCTGCAACTATGCTTTATCCTTTCGGTTCCTATCTGGTTTATTATGCCTGTGTGGGCAGTAGCCACGGGGTTCACCATGTTTTGGATGTTCAATTATTTACTTTGCTTAATTTTGAATGGGTCGGCATCTGTGTCAACGTGTGAATCAGCTCCGGAGTATGCCCAAAGAAAGGAAGAATTTGCTCATGAGCGATGGCTGTACATGAATGGTGTCTGTACTGGGTAACTCCCCCGAGTATACCATTTGCGTCGTAGACTAACAGATGGACAGCCACCACTGGCTCAAAGGTTCCGTGGATCGTCTTGCTCTCACATTCGGCCGCCCCGTTCTAGGAATTCACAACAGAACGTAAGTTTTCCCTGTACTGTATCCGCGTTTTTTACTAACAAAGCGTAGCAAGGGTCTAATTTTTGACCTTTTAGAATGTCTGATTCAGCGCACTCTCAATTACGCCACTGCTGATATTCGTACCTCCTACCGCATCCTTAAAGGGACACTGTACGAACCTGATGTTACGCGAGTGATGTTTATTCTCCACTCGCAAGGCTCCATTGAGGGCAGCATGATCATAGATTGGCTTCTCGCCGAGATTCCTCAAGATCTTCTTCAAAAGCTTGAAGTCTACACCTTCGGAAGCGCTGCTAACCATTTTAACAATCCGCATCTCCAAATAGCATCTCAGAACAACGCCCTGGCCCACCCGTCATTACGGGCAACTTCTCTCACTAGAACAGTCACCACTTTATTCACGAGCTCCAATACTCCTGTAGAACTTCCACCGAGTAGAAATGGAAATGGAAAAGCCATCCCACATATCGAACACTATGCACACACATATGATTTTGTCTCTCGATTCGGAGTTCTCCACTATCACAGAAATAACACTAATGATACATTCGCCCCGCGTTTTATGGGAAGACTATTTGAAGTAGAAGCCGTGAGTGTCAACAGGGTACTATTTGTCACATGTACTAATCCCTCGATATTTAGAGCGGTCACATGTTCGTACAGCACTATCTAGACACCATGTTTCCACTTTCCAAATCCTCGCGAAGATTATTGAACGGCACCGGAATCAAAAACGACGAGAACACTATGCGTGCAAACTGGGATCGAGAGCGTGTAGATGAAGATTGCGGATTCATGACAAGCTCGGTCGAAGGCAAAGGCCGCGTGGCGCCGGAAGACAAACTCGGAAGAGAAGACTGGGAAGTTTCTTGTGTAGATGAATCAAACGCTGATAGTGGGATCGCGCCGCAGATAAATGTAAAGGGTGCAAAGACGAATGGGTCAAAGAAGAAGAAGTGGACGAACTTTCCGGTGGAGGGAACGATAGTGACTAATGGAGATTTTGGGACGAGCGGATATAAGGTCAAGAACTTGAGCAGATTATGGTTGTATCGCGACGGTAGAAGTCCCATGAGTTGAGATGGGGGACAGTGGTAATTTACCTGGTTTCATTGAAAGAGCAATTTGAATCTGGTGTTTGGTGATGAGCCCGGGAAAGACTTTTGGTTCGTCGGGCTTCTGAATATTTATTCTTAGAGAGGTTATATTTAGAATGATGTATTGATATACCAGTAAGGCTGGGTGATTTAGGGCCGGCGCTGTGGGGTTTAGAATTACATTTGGATAACAAGTTCATTTAATTTTCATACATATGCACATCAAAACAATCCCAAAAGCCTTGATGGGGCAGCCATCCCGTAAATAAAGGTATTATTATATTCTGAATTTCGTATTCCGTTATACTTACTCCAAACCATGCATTCATCACTCCATATAATACCGTCAGGCCCACGCAAATATGCGTTAAGCATAAGCACCATCGCTCTTGCCTTTGCATACAGGACAGCCCCCTCTAATCCTATCCTTTAACAACCTCGCCCTCGTGACTTTAGTCCCAATACTATGCACGTTCGTGTACCTGCGCTCACTATCCCCATCGTCAAACCCATCATAAGTAGGATGTCTTTCTGCATCTTTGGATTGACGAATCTGATCTTCACTTTTACCATAATTCAATAAATGTGATAAGTGCCACACATGGCCGCATGCAAAACCAACTAGCGTCTCCATCTCACCTTCATAAAAGGGGCTTTTGCAACTTATGCAATGTGCAGGCTTGTGTTTGTATACTCGTCTTGCAGGTGGTTGTTGGGTGTCGTTATCCACCTCGAATTCCTGTTCAGCGACATCGAATTTGACGCCACGACGCTGACCTGCTCGAAGGGTATTCTGAGCCATTGCGACTTCACCTCTTAATACTCTTGCTACTCCTTGACTGATGCTTTCTTGAATTTCATATTCCTTGATCATTCTGCTTAGACCTTCCCTCAAGCCTTCAATCTCCAAACCTTCAGGTATTTTGCGAACTAGTCTGATTGGATCAATCGCCGTCCCAACTTCTTCCAACAATCCGCGAATGAATCGGGGCTTATCCATAGAGTATTCGAGAAGATCATCCCAAAGGTCGGCGTCATTCTGAGATTTTGCAAATGATATTGCTTGTGAGACATCTGCTAGACGATCAATAATGAGATAGAGCGCACGTTTTGTTTGACCGGTCTTAGAGTAGAGATACACGAGCTCTGGGATGTATGAGTGATTTTCACATTCAAGTGTTGCCTAGTAAAATGTTAGTTTGAGTCGAGGAAAAATTGAGGTCGCACAAACCTTTTCGAAACTATAGAAGGTGGACGACTTAAGGAACTCCATAAGAAGATCACGATCATATGTCGCGAAGAGTTGTAAAGCTAAATCAGCCAGACCATCGACAAGCGATCTACTTTCTGCTAATAATCGATCACGATTCTCGCCTGAAATTTCGTCTATTCCGTCTCCTTTCCAGAGCGAGCTAACATAGAAGAAGAGGTACAACGGCATTTCTTCCAACTGATCCACGACAATCTGAGGTCGAACAAGACCGTGGTGAGCCTCGTCAACAAGTAATTGAATAGCCTCGGAAGTGGCTTCTTTTAATTCCGAAATAGGAGCATGTCGCTTCTGCTCTTTCGAAACCCGAAGCATGATAAGACTGGGTAGATCATCTGCGACCGCGTCAACCAAATGATATTGTTTGATAAGACCCATGGCGGTGTCTGCATCCTGCAGCTTCATGTAACATTTCAAAGCCTCGCGAGTTCGACCATCAGCCACGTAAAGCTTCCCTAAGCTTTCCATGACAATTCGCCAATCTCTGCCGATTTTGCCATCCTCTACGCTGTCTTGGCGGACGTCACGATATTTGAGCTGGTTTTCTAGAGCTGTGGCTACAGCTTTGATATCGAACAGGTCAGGAGACCATTGGTCGAGCAACTCACCAACTCGTGGTAAGTTATGGGTGATATAATGTCCCAGTACGATTTCATAGATTGTCGAAGGCAGAGGTGGCGTGATCTGCGCTGTCGGTATAAAGTTGGTAATTTCATCAAATTTATCCTTTCCAGCAAATGTCCAGACCCAATGTTCCCACCGATCCGACGTACCCAGCACTTTGCCACATATTCTGCCTGCAGAAGTCCAATCATCATTCTCAACCAATGATTGAATCCAAAGTTCACCGATCCTACGCTTCTCTTTTTCCACAGAAGAGTTAATCAAGCGACTTGCGGATTCAATGGTCGTGCTTTCGTTATCGTAGAAATCATCACTACTTGAGCGTGTTCGATCCGGAGTTGCTGGGCCAATTTCAGAAAGTTTCTCGGGAGAAGAAGAAATCACTTCCGGATGTTCATCAATTAATTCCCAGGCCTCTTGGTGCTTTTCGTGCTCTAATAACCATGAAAGATGGTCTGATAAATCTCGTTTTGTAGCTAGAATGCAGTCATATGGACTTTGGATGAAAATTTTCATCCCTGGTGTGATGATGTGCGGATGGGCAGCCGTGGCGCGATTGTGGTGAGCAAGCTTCGATTTAATCGATGTGTGTTTGGAATCACCATCGCCTGTGCTTCCATTGCTGATCACACTTGCACTGGAACTCAGCAGCGCTGTAGCATTAATTGTAGCATTCCACATACCACTGCCCATTCCAGTAAGGGCTTCCAAAGTTCCACGAGATGTTTGAACTACTGGTTGATCTCGAGCGGCAGGTAATACGCACAAATGATAATCACCAGCTGAGAGCCTTTCATAACGACTGACCGTCAATCCATCGGTATCGACTTCTTGGGATGTTCCAAGATCAATAAGACGAAGTTCTGGAGATAGTGCGTTTTGTCGACGCCGTATTCCACCGCTCGGCTCGCTACCTGTTGACGGATGCGATTTGTGCCCTTTCGGTGTCTTAGATTCCTCATCTTCTTCATCAGGCATAACATAAGCAAGTACAACAAGTAAAGTTGGGGTATATAACGATAATCCAGAAATTATGCAATCCATCCGTAACCTAATAATGTTAGAAAGTGATGGAAACACCGTGATAATAAGTATGAATTTTGCAACTCACATTTTGATGATTTCTGCGCTACCAACTGTGCGCTCTCCCACATTCTTTCCAACCCCGGTTCCACCAGGGTGCACATTGATCATCCAGATTGTACCACCCCATCCAACGACTAATTTTTCAATACGCAGTTTGTCTCTTGAGGCTTGCAATCTCAATTTTGCTGTGGCTGGGGAAGCAGATGATGCTTCGCGAGCTTTGTCATCTTCATCAGTTTCAAGAGTTTTCTCGTCTATCCATTCGACTCTAGCTTTCCAAACACTGGCCATATCTTCCCATTGCTCTCCGTCTGGACGAGGTATGTGCCCAATTCGTTTCCAAGCTGATTCAGTATCCGCACTATCCAGTTGCAGATGAGACCTCATGATTTTGATACCATGCTCATTGCTCCATGCCACATATCTTCCCGATAAGGACCACTTGATGGTATTAATTGTGCCTTCGCCGGAGTGCAACACAGTATCCTTCCCAGCATGCGTTCCTAGACCAATAGTCCCCAGCCAGCCACTTGCAGTGGCCGCTGCGCTTCCTGTAGTGGTAGAAGTCGAGCTTGTACCTGCTTTACCGCCGACGGTAAGCACTAGGTTTCCTGCCAGTCCTCCCGATATATATGAACGATCGTTTTTGTAATCCGGCGATAAACTAACAGCTTGGACAGGTCTTGCGAAATCCCTCAATTGTACATCTTTTACATCAACCAGGGATGCTATGCATACCTTGCCATCAACGGAAGATGTGCCAATGTATATTGCGTTCGAAGGAGTTTTGGGGACTACTGGACCTCCAGGACTCCGAGCTGTGTTTGTGGAGGCCTGTGATGCCATTGATGGAGCTCTTTGCGGTGCATTCGGAGCTTCTGTTTGCACTCGCGATGTAAAGCGCTGTACAGCTTCTGGAACTGGCGTGGGTAGTGGAGGAGGGAAAGGGGATATGGATATGCTCGTAATTGAAGCCGAGTGGGCATGGTAGGTTCGAATCGATTTGAATGAAGGCAACGACAGTACATGCTGTATAAGCTGTTAGCAGATCGTTTGCGGGAAGGGAGGGATCCGTAGCATACAATATTACCATTATGTGTACCAATAAACTATAAAACAGTTAGCTAGAGAAATACAGTCACCTGGTGATGGATGTTCACCATCTTGTCGCCAGCAACCAGGAAGGTACTTGTAGCATCTCCGTTTCTATAGACTGGACCAAGATGGGTTGTCATTCGAGCGTATTTGAGCTTGGGCTCTTCCTCCTCCTCATCTTCATCTTCATCCTCCTCCTCCTCCTCCTCCTCCTCTTCCTCCCCATCCTCCGATTCTGTTTCAACGGTGTCATCATCGTCCCCGGTTTCAGTTCCACCTCGGCTGGACTCAACACTGTCCAGGTTTTTGGTGTCGCTTTGTTCTTCTGACTCTTCAGCCATAACGGCAGACTCTCCCGATCACATTTGCTTTTGTTGTCAAGGATGTACAGGGGGGTAGCTACACCGACGACGTCAATGTCATTGAGGTTTGGAGCAACCTAAGATAGCCGAGTTCTAGGCTTTCGGCAGTAAATTTAATTTTTTGTAATCTCAAGAATTTGTTTCGAACCCCCGCAATCATGGACAATTTTCTATATAATTTATGTTGTGTGACTGATGGAGTCTATAATTATCATGAAGTCTTTTTCTCGTTCATTTTCCGCTGTCGCAGCTAGACGGCCAGTAAGTGGAAATAGTTTACAACTTCCTTATCGATGTCTGCATGCTTCAGCACCGACATTATATCCTAGGAAACGGAACTTCTTCTCTTCCAATGCTACTCTCCAACAAGATGTCGCATCATCCAATGTTGAATCAACAGCCGAGCTGAAGCCTGTTCAGAAAAGGAAACCTTTACGGTCGCCCGCTGGGAAGACGAGTTTGAGGAGGGTTGCAGTTGAAGCTCAAAGATCCAGGCAGAATATAACTCGACCTGAAGTCGCCTCCGAAAATGTTGAAGGCGCAAATAGAGTTATTGCGATTTCCGTGGCAGATCATTTTGATATGGAAGCTGTAGCTCGAATTCTCCGATCGCATGGTTTCTCAATTGACCCGGATGGAACTAGCTTTGAACCCGATGAGGTTATACATACACGAGGGGTCAACAATGGAGATATATTTGTGTTTCCTTCAGGCTCACTTGTGGCATGGTCTTTGCCTGAAGATGTGGTTACGGATTTGGCAACAAAGACCCTATTGCCTGCTGCTATTGATTCACATGTAGGCAACGTTGAGATAGAAGATTTAGAATGCGAGGAAGATCCCAAACGAGAAAACAGCAGCATCAGAGGAGACACCATTGTTTTAGGAACGAAGGACTCACCAAGCGAGGGACGTATAAGGTATGCTATGCTCAGTCATATTTGCGTCATGAACAGTGTACACTAACAATTGCTGTAGCTCACAGGTCGACACAACTCTTGCGAAAATAGCCTTTTCCTCTGGCCTCGCTAGATCAACAAAGCTCGCGGTCCTCGAGACTATGCTATCCAAGTACTTCGAATCTACTAAATCTATACCTACATTACTTTCACGAGGGTCAAGGCTACCATTCAATCGGCAATTCATGTTACAAAAGACTGGAGAGCTACTCGATTTACGAGCGCGGTTGAACCACTATTCTGAGCTCACAGATTCGCTTCCGGATCTATTTTGGGACAGTCGGCATGAATTGGGACTGGAAGGATATTATGATCAGGTTGGGAGGGCTCTTGATGTTGGTGTACGGATCAAGACTCTGAACCAGAAGATGGATTATGCACAGGAAATCGCAACGATTCTTCGAGAGACGATGAGCGAGAAACATAGTATTCATCTAGAGTGGATCATCATTGTTCTCATCGCTGTGGAGGTAGGGTTTGAGCTTCGGAGATTATGGAAGGAGCGAAGTGAACGATTGGAGAAGGAAATGGAAAAAGAGCATGGTACATGAGATTGCTAGACCGTTGAATTCCGTTGAATTGTTTCGTTTTGCTCAAGATACCCTCCCATTCGATACCAGAAAATTAAGACCTGTTCCCATCGTTTTTGGCTGGCAAATGCAACAGAATACTGCCCTACGTATTCCAATTATCCCAGATCCGAACTATCTTTAGGGCAAACCTTCCAATGTTTTCACGTGTCTAACGTTCATACGAATACAAACATTCCATTTGAAACCAAGGGATGAGCAGGCTTAACCATTGTTATAAATTGTGAAGGGTAATTGATTGGCCATCCAATGACTCCACTACCCGCAAGTCTACACCCAGGTACCGATAAGGCTAGAAATTAGAACTTGCTATGATGCAAATTATTTTCTATTTGTCCTGTCCTGAGTGTCAAACATAGGAGAACAGCCGCTGTATCTTTCAAGATACATAATTCCTTATCGCCTATATTTATATCTGACTGTAAGGGAGACGAACGCCGTAGTTATGGCTAGTGGGAGCAAAAAAAGAGTAATTGTCTCCCAAAAGCCAGATATTGTGGATAAACCATACGTCAATAATTTTGATGCAGACCACAAAGATTCTTCGACAGGAAGGCGGCCACTTCGGAGGAGATATGTAAACGATATCATATTGGAGAGTTATGAGGGACGAAGACACGATCAGAAACGGCAGAGGGAGGTGATCAAGGTGATCAACGCTCCACCTATATCAGGTCTTATGACAAATCTTCAGGTCTCATTAGACTGCATAGACGGTTACTTCAAACATTGTCGCCAAATGAATAGTCATACAGAGTTGACGATGATAGCGTCTGAACATGCGGGAAGACCAACTGTATACATAAGTGGGACATCAAATCGGTCAAGTTCCAATTTGAGGAACACCTTAATTACTTGTTTTGGCCCACATTATCCAACGTTTCCTGTACAACCTAATTCCGAATTTTATCAACCTCTAGACCGATCCACCGACCAGATTAGACTTCTAGAACGAGTGGCAGTCCGTCGCGAATCAACAAGTTGTTGTAACCTACCAGTCTTCAAGCTCGTCGTGAAGTCACTCAGCAATCTTGTAGAATATTCTGCGTTATCCTACGCGTGGGGAGAGGATTCTTCCCTAGAATATATAGTTATTAACGGCAGCCGAGTGGAAGTTCGAGCCAATTTAGCAAATATCTTGGTACACATCTGTCCAACCACTTCCTTCCTGTGGATTGACGCCTTATGCATCAATCAAGATGATGTAAATGAGCGCAATCACCAAGTCATGCAAATGGGCAGTATCTATAAACAGGCAAGAGAAGTTATAGTATGGTTAGGTGATAATACTTATCAAGGGTTTGGAAAGCATGCGGAGACTTTAATACCTGATATTGGACTTAGTTCCATCAAAAGATTGGCTGCATTACATAAAGATCTAGCGTGCAAACCTTCTGGAACAGATGTTACCGTCGAAACTGATGAGCTTCGTCTGGGTGCAGAACTTGTATCTCTTGGCGAATTGTGTAGCAGACCATATTGGAATCGCTTATGGATTGTGCAAGAAGTTCTTCTCGCTAAGGACCTGATCATTTGCTGGAGCAACAAATATAGTCCTGGACTGAGAACTGTGGCCTGGGCAGATTGGAGTCGAGCTAGACACACTTTGGAGAATCTTAAGTCTTCAATTGGCCCGAGTTGGGATAGAGAGCTTAAGATGAAAGCCATTGAGACCATACTAGAGAGTGCACCCGCAAATTTCGACAGACTCCGAGAGACTGGCAATCAAAATTGGCCTTTGAATTCATTGCTAGAGATGTTTGCGAGTTCCGAATGCCAAGTTCAAGCCGATAAAATATATGGTCTTCTAGGAATAGTCAGTGACACAGAACTCTGCAATTTTCCTGTAGATTATGCTCGACCTTTGTTTGATACATATGTTGAAATTCTTAATTGCTATGCTCAAACACGGTCAAGAGGCTCACCAGCACTCGATATCGCCAGATTGAGTCAGAGTCTACAGCTTGCATGGAATGGTCACATCCCAACGCCTGGAATGGCTTTGGAGTGGTGTGAAGTAGAAAAAATGAACCAGACAAAATTGTTCCATTGCTGTGGTTATATGGAAGGCTTTGTTGTCACATCTAATATCACGAAGGATGACCTTCCCCAAAGATTGAAAATGGAATTGCCGGAGATTAAAAGCACATGGAAGATTCTCTCAAGCAAAATTAGATGTTTGGATTCCTATAGCAAGAAGCACTTAAAGGGATTCGACAGTAAATTTAGTTACGCCACGAGAGAAAATTTCCCCCAATGTAATGTCGGAGAGTCTGTGACTAAAGAAACCTTGGACATATCAAACAAAGTTCACGAAACAGGATTTTTTATATCTAGTACAGGAGACTTTGGCATTGCTTCAGCTGAAGTCCGGAAGGATGATTTCATCTGTCGTTTGAAAGATGCTGGCACCACACTGATCATTCGTCAAAGGCGCGACCATTACCCACTCGTTAGTAGAGCGATCATGACTTCTTATGCAGACAATATTTTAAAATTTGGAGGACACGCAAAGAATACCAAGCACGATGCTCTCAATCTCTTCCTTGACTTATTAACACTGCAGGCAGTGACGTACCCAATTGAGTTAAAGGAAGGGATTGCATACTGGGAATGTCTTACAATGAAAGATGCAATTTCTAAACTTAGGGTACTTGATACGTCGAATATGTATCATTCCCAACGTCCTCGAGGGGAGCTTATTGTTAATTCGAAAATCAATTCTAAAAAATCGACGCTGGTGATACACTATGGATAAGAACAATACGACACATGCAACAGTCGGCGATGGCGATGGCATTGGCGAAGGTAAAGAGCGCACTACTACCATTCGCTTCACGGCATGTTCTTTTACCAACTACCTGCTGCCTTCTAGAGTGATCATGAACTATATTTCTCTTGATTCTGCAGAACTTAGGTATGGTTATTGGACATGGTGTGATATGCCGACCGAGAATTTAATGCTCAGTTACAAAGAGCGAAGCATTTTTCTACTGTCAAATTTTGACACTAACAGGCAATGAATACATAACCAGTACACCGAAAACAAAACATTGTATGTTACCAAAAGTATTACTTTATTTAAGTTTAAATCTAATCTCATAAATAATTACATATAAGTCTCCAATCCAATTCAATATCCCCAGCTATCATTCCCTTCCAGTACCACTCTTCGTCTCCTCTATGTTCGAAGTTCACAATCTACAATTCGATCACCTTCAAGCCCTTTGCGCTCAAAAGTCCGTTGGCTGAGGTCAAGATACCACCGACAGCAGTAGAAACCTCTTGAGTCACACCGGCATCGCCTTGGACAAGACCAGCAAAGCTGAGGATTGGAGTGAGGACTGGGTTGAGAAGGCTGTAAACTTCAGATACCTCAGCAGTGACAAGTTCAAAGGTGGCTACAGAGAGTTAGTTTTATGTTTCATAGGACGATTTATGAACGAGAAGACAGAAAGAAGAGAAAGCACATGCTTAGAGGAGGGAGATGAAAAGGGGATACATACAGTCCAAAAGACTACCGAGAAGGTCTGAAAGGACTTGAACGATTTGGAAAACAATGACCTCGACATCGGACAAGATAGCGAGAACATCAGTGACCTCATTGACGACAACGCCGAGCACAGTAGGCAAGGTCTGGGCGAGAACACCATCAACGGCGCTAGTGAGCGCGGTAACAATTTCACCCAAATCCTTGATGATTTCCTCAGCAAGACCTTGTTGGCCGGCTGCAGTGGTACCAACAGAGGTGATGAGAGTCTTGATGGAAGAAACGTCAGAAACGACGGTGGTTCTGACTGATTTGACGGAAGTAACAACGTCGGTGATTTGAATGACGTTGCGCTTGATAGCGACATCAGCAAGGATATCAGCTACTGGCGAAACGACAGGATCGGCGATAGAAGTGATACCACTGAGTCCTCCGATTTGTCTCTTGGCTCCGACCTTTGCGACGACACCGTCGACGACTGAGAAAGGCGAGGCGAGGTTTTGGGCATCTCTTGGAATTGGGAGAGCGGAGACTGGGGTAGAGGGGAGCTCGGAGAGGACGGAGGGAGCAGATGCGAGCTTTGGGATGGATGCTTGGGGTGCGGCAAAGGAGGTTGCGCTGAGGCCGAGAACGGCAATGAGGCTGGCTCTGTATTGCATTTTGAGGGATTAAGATTGGAGAATGGAGAATTAGAGAATTATATAAAAAATTGTGGATTTGTTTTTGTAAAGAATGTGGGGGGTGTTAAGGAAAGTGTAGTAGTTGGATGAATGAGTGATAGTAAGAATGAGATGGGAAAGTGAATGATGGGGTATATATACAAGAATCCATATACTTCACATCGTCATCAGAGGTTGAATGCGAACGACGATCACATCAATGCTTGAAAGGGGAAGCAGACAGGCGCTATTGAACCCTAGGAGATTTCCATGGTGGTAGAGTGGATGTTCAAAGACCAGGAATCTGGGACGTCTTCACATCTACGAAACAAGTTGTTCCACCTTTGTGCTCACTGATCGCCCAGAATTTTATTTCCCCGAGAGTACCTGCTCTGCTTTCCAGCATATCTAAACATGGAAACTACCCAAGCAAGATAGCTTTGATGTACATACAGATCCACTCCGTATTTCGATATGCTGGCAGCACGAGTAAAATAGTTCGGAAACAATCATACGGCCTCCACAGAAGACACGAAGAACAGATACCAAAGAAGACGAGACAGTGAAGATCGCCATGAAGAACGAGTCAACCATGCAGAGTTCTTACAATGACGGTGATTATTATCGGGCTATAAAAAACCCTCCTAATTGGGATTTCCAGTGTTCGCATCGAAATTTCAAAGCTTAAAATGGGGAGCCCTGTGGACAGAAAACCCAACATACCAAAGTTTAACTTTCTTATCACTAATCATTGCATGTTGCATATCTTGCATATTATCTTCTTGTTGTAATTGCGATTTGAGAACATGACAAACTGGTCCAGGTAGAAAATAAAATAAAAATATACACTGCACAGCTTTTCAAACACCATAAATCCATCCACCAAAATCAAAACCAGACGGTATGTAGACATCATCGTGGCCCTCCAAAACCACCGCACAAGCTACACAGGATGATTCTGGCACGCCCGTTATTTTCGTCAACAATGTGGGGATAAGGCTGTTTAGGAAGAAGCAATATAAAAGTATAATTTCCAACGGCGGGGACCACGATGCTCAATATACCGAATGGGCAATGTGTCAGTGCACACGCGGTAGATCATCAACTGTTCTCGTACAGATCGACGCTGTCAGAAATAACTTCATTTTAGACCCTGGACAGCATAGGGGCAGATACTTCAATTGCCGGGACTTCTCATTATGGTTAACTCGTTACTCCGTGTGTACGTACTACGGAGTGGGTGAGCGCCTGGTCTCTAGAGACGATTAGCTACTGGAATGCTCGGACTCCGTGTTAGTACCGGTAGTTGCGTGCGGGAATTCAAGGTGTCTTTGCGCGGAAATGTAGAGATGTAGCGTCGGCCGGTGGGTGGATGGCCATAAGAGTCTCATTATGTGAACAATAATCATTTCAAAGAACATTTGGACCATAAACAACGACATTAATAGTGGCAGGATTTACCTCCAAAACGAGAGCAATAAAAAATACCAGGAAGGAAGAGACGAGTTGAAAACAGTACCCTGGTAAAGATAAACAAGGTACTTGCCCAATCAGGCCCTAGCGTCGTGCTAGTTCGAAGCAAGAACGACCAAATGGGGTCCCTTGAATATCACATCACCCCTGTGGGTAGCGAGTGTCGAAATTTCAAGAGGTCATTTGGTACAGATGGGTTGGTAAGCAACGAATGAATTCAAATAACGAACTATCTACAGTATCTAACAAACCGCCTATGTCATCTAAACACCCCATAGAAGAATAACTATCTACATCTAGTACCTTTTAATGAAAGCAACCCCAACCCGTAAAAATAGCAGCAACGATAACGATAGCAAAATAAGACACCACCTACACCTGCACCACCACTCCGTAAGTACTTGCAGAAAATAACGAAAACCCACGGCAAGACAAAAGCCAAATCCGATCAAACCATCACTCAAACCATCACTCAAACCATCACTCAACCAACCACCACCGCCTATCTATCTATAACTCGTTCCCGCCGCATCTTGCTCAATGATAACCGCCGCCGCCTTCTCGCTAACCATATAAATCGGCACCGCGATGTAGAATCCCGGAATCTTGGGGAAAACACTCGCATCTACTACTCTCAAACCACTCGTTCCTCGAACCCTAAAACTGCTGTCCAAAACCGCCATTTCATCATCATCAGCACCGATAGGATTCGTACATGAAATATGATGACCCCACGCTTCATCCTGGATAAATTCCTTGAGTTCTTCTTCCGTGGAAACGTCTGCTCCAGGCCATGTCTCATTGAACGATCCGTCGAGCGGAACAACACTGTTCATTACGTGGCGGGAAAGTGACATGCCTTCGTACATTGCCTGGAGATCTTTTTCCCACGCATCATCAGTCGATGTCCCTTCGTCGAAATAGTGCATCTGGATTAAAGGAGTATCGAGCGGATCGGATGATCGAAGGGTGACTGTCCCCGCGGTGTTGCGCGCGTGAGCCTTGAGCGTAATCCAACTCCAGTGTAGAGCATCACCGAGAGCAGGACCGGAGTAGCCTGGATAATAACCGTGGAAGTTGGCGGGGGCGCCGGAAATCAGGAGATCGGGATCTTCTCCTGCGGTGCTGGATCGCGCGATCATGGCGAGCGGGAGGCCGGGCGTAGCGTAGAGTCCTGCATCTGTAGTGTCGTTCCTCCATTGTGTCAAACAGGGATCGTCGGGAGTGGTGAGGAAAGTACAGCCCTCGGCGATGGAGAATGGAATGTCGGATTCGGAGACGAGGGTCGTTTCGTAGCGGTCCTGCATGTTGGTACCGACACCTGGGAGATCAACTAGAACTGGGATATTGAATGATTCGAGTTCAGCTTTGGGTCCGACACCACTGAGCTTGAGGAGTTGAGGACTGTTGTATGTTCCGCCTGAAATGATAACCTCCTTTCTCGCGTTGACACTACCGGGAGTACCTTGAGTTCCATTTTTTCCAGCTCTGGGATCAGCTCTGTATAAACTCTTGCCCTCTAAGAAGTCGACACCGAGAGCGCGAGGTGTGGTATCGTTAGAGAATCGAATCTTTGTGACGAATGTGTTGAGTTTGAGGGTCAACTTGTACTTTTGAGATCCGTCGGTATTGACTGCATTCACTGTTTCGAGGATAAAATTTCTAGCTCCATTTCTCGTTCTTCCATCAACAGCGATTGGGATCTGGTACAATCCAGTGGCGTTGTTTGTCGCAGATGATGGACTATTGGGATCCAGAGAGACAACCTGATCAAAGCCTTTAGCATTTACAAGAGTCGAGTCGGATACGTTTACTGAGAAGGCATCAGCGGCAGAAATGACGATCGAATTAATCTTTTCATCTTGAACAATCATAGTTTGGTTGGTGGCACCTGTGTGGAGCCATCCGTCAAAGCCATGCCCAGGAGTATCTTCTGGGAGATAATCGCAATGTTCCATCTTTTCAAAATATGTTCGCATGTTGTCGGGGGCCCAAGAATCGTCGCCGGTAATGTCCACAATGTGTTGCCAATCGCTATCATGCGGGTAAATTGAGATCATAGCGTTGTGGTTCGAGCAGCCACCAAGAGTTCCAGCTCGAGGATACCAGACACCAAGTGGTTCTGCGTCCGCTGGGGGATCTAATCCAACATAGTAGTCTCCATCAGTAGTTTGATAGGTCATTTTCGTATCCTTCTTTTGACGTTCGAGGTCAGAGTAATGATGGACGAAGAAATCCCATTGCTGTGCTTCAATCTCAGTCGATGCGAATTGAAAGATGGGCATTTCAGCAAGAATCTGATCTCCTTGGTCATCTCCAGCATCGATCAGTAAGACTTCATATCCAGCAAGAGCAAGACGAGATGCAAGAGGTCCGCCTCCTGGACCACTGCCAACAACAATGTAGTCAACTTCGCTCGGCACATCATTTGTGACTTTAGCCCGAGCATCATTTCGAGACCAGTATCGTGCCTGTTTAGGATTTCTTGAAGACGTCAGTAAAAGAATTTGTCAATCTATTGATTTCAAAGCACCTACAATGCCAATACAGACGAAGAAGCCAAAGCCAAAAGGCCAAAGGCGCGAATAGAAATCATTCTTGAGATTGATCGATATCAGAATCTGTTTTGAGGGGATGAAATCTTGTTGAACCAAGTTGTTGTCCAAATACAGTGTAGAATTTTGCGCAAGGTAAGTTGTCGAGAAAGCTCTAAATATGATCTGTTGATCTCTTGGTGAAGAGTGGTGAGAAACTGATGAAGGATACATTTTGAGAACGGGAAACAGCCGTGGTATTTATCGTCGCCGTCGACAGTGCGAATCTCAACCACTCCCAGGCCGATATTGGTACTTCATCCAATTCAGAGGACTCCTGAACTCCGATTTCCAATCCTCCATTGTCTTCTCAGATGTTCTGTTCATGATTTTCAACATTCGAGGTCAAAATTCAGCTTGAGGGCGCATTGTTTACGGGACCCCGAGTTCGAGTTTGGAAAGTGGTATTGATTGCGAAATGAACAGACAATAATAAATCCGACAAAAAATCGGCGTTTTTAGATTGTATCAGATGCCACCAAAAAAAGAATTATCGAGTTTCCTAAAAGACTGAAGATATAAAAACCAAAGTGATTCGCTGATGTAATGCTCTCGAAATGGATTTACGCCCCACAAGGTAATTATGTGGAGGACTAGGTATAACGCCAGCGCAAGGGAGGGAACCCGGTGGGTATACATGGTTATTCTGCAGCCACTCGTGCCACTCGTGCCACCAATACCACCATCACTGTCATATACCCTAGGGCATAGCCTACATTCTGAATCTCATCCATTTGCCATGAGCCTTATTTCTCGTGCTTACACGCCCAGGCGTATGGATCATTATTCAAAGAATTTCGATTCAATAACCTTAACCTGAGTTGAAGCATGTATCTATAAGAAATTAATCATCGGAATCGTTTCAGCACGAATATCATAAAATATTTCTGTCCACACGAGAGTTTCGTCTAGGCTTGCCAATTGCGGCAGCCTCCCCTGGTACCAAAATTGCTAGGGTCAAACGCCTATCCGCAGCAGGATTCCCAATCCACCCAATAAGATGCTATTAGCCACAAGCAGTTGACAGTAATTTGAAGAATTGAGATTAGAAATCCAATTTCCAATCTTTATCGCAAACATTCTAAGAGTTGCCATAGGTGAAAGGTTCATGGGTTCAAGCATGCCAACGTTTTTCGAAGTAACCATAAAACAAGTGCCGCGGGCATCTGAAAATTTTCAGTTCAGTTTGTCCACAGAAAACTTGAACATCTGCGCCATCCCGCTGCTAAGATTTCCTTGGCGATCCCCTAATATAGTAGGTCTCGTCTGATAAAGATGGTAGATGGTGACCTTCGCTACATTCCTATTGGCTTAGCGACTAAACATCCTTGCTAATCGTTGCCTTCTGCATTCAGTCCTTGTCATCCCAGATCGGGTGTAGATCCCAGAACTAGCTTTGAAATCACATTCATCTACGATGTAGTTGTGTACTAAACAATCTGAGAGGTCATATTTTTTGAGTGCTTATAGCGCCGTAAATCATCTTGTGGCTCCTGCAGTAGCCATGGACGGGCTGGTAACACCCGTCTCTAAAACTTATCGCCCGTCTTCAAAGTTTCAACATCCCAAAAATAGATCATTGCAGTTGCCTAACAGCCACGAATAATACACGGGTTCCAGGTGGTACGATAACGGTACAGAGTTGCATGAACGACTTCGAGGGAGATTGCCGGTAAAAAGTCGTCATCGGTGATAAGTTGAGACGGACAATGATCATTGATTGTGGATATCAAAGTTGCCAGATTCATGGCATCACACTATCTGGGGTAAATCCAAACTTGGGAGTTTGCCCGCGTTGGGTAACATCTTCGTTTTCACTTGTTCGAACCCCCCACCACATTCTGAAGATATGGCGATATTTCACGCGCAATTATGCATTCGAGCGGCAAGACTCCCGAGAAGAGAAGTAGAAATTCAATGGAGATACGGAGTGTGTATATGCCCATGAAAAATGCAACGTGAAGAGATAGTTTAAGAAAGGGTTGTGTTGCGAACAATCATATCTTTTTGTAAAATCTGCCTGTGATTCTGAAAATTGGAATTTATACAAGACAATATGACGTACCCACAATAAGATGGCACTCAGCTTGCGAACACAACCATAAAGACGATATGACTAGTAACCGAAGGCTGAGAAATCTATGTCGCTTGGCTTATCCTTTTAGAGGCTTTGAAGTCCTCCATTGGTTAAGAACGAGGCTGCCAATAGTTGCGGAAGTTATTTGACTCTATTTCTAGGCCCAAAGAGCCCATTTTCTGTAATCCATTTTCGAATGCTTCGTTAACTTGTTCCCACTAGTATCTTTTAGACATTTAGAATTGCAATGTCTGCCTAATTACTTTCTCGACCAAACGCCCACTCTCAATCCACTTTCCCGGCCTTGCTCAAACCTATCCCATTGGAGATAGCTGCTGCTAGAGATTGGAGAAATTGCGGGGTCTCTAAATTTGATTTCGCAAGTATGCGTTGGTGCAAATTTATGTCTGTTGAACAATCATACGATGATTGTCACAACATCAGAAAAGGAACCTCTGATCGTTGACCCGAGTCTGGCTCTCGACACTGCTGCTGAGGTAGAAACTTGCAATCGGATGATTTCGTGTATTCAATTCATCGATGTGGTTAGAAAAAGTTAAAAGTTCTTGACTCGGGGCTTAATTTTGTCGTATATTCCTTTCATTCGCTTTCGGTATCGGAACTACAAGCGGTTTCAATTTTTGACCAGCGTTCATGCTCCGCTAAGGTATTGTAGCGTGGAAATCGCGTGGCAGATCTCGCGTGGAACACTCGATAATAGATTTTGGGCAGATCTCGAAGCCCTCAAAATGGACCTGCAGTAAGCGTGGAGAAGGAAGCACGAGCTGCATGCTGACAAGGCTTGGAACGTCACACAGACTAGTGATGCCGTGTTAACCAGTCTGACGGTGATCATGTACGGCTGCTGTGACAAAATGATTCGTTCTCACATTCAGCTCGGCTGAAAACATTGGCCACGAGTGTAGCCGAGGACTGTCGCTCCCCTTTGGCGGAATCCTCCAGTGTGGAACCGATCAGCAACCCGGAATACACAGCCTATATTCCACAAGCCAAAGTCACCAAACACAGGAATAGATCCCGTGTAGGTCATTCGGTTGTCTGGTGGATCATGTGGCACAATAAACGTTCGGGAGATTCGATCCGAATCCCTTTCATGAGCTTATACTGCCGCCTGAGTATCGACAATCAATGGTCCGCAATTAACCGCCGTTGATATTTCCAACATGAATTCAAACCATCGATATGGACCCGAGTCGTGAGAGATCCGCAATGAGAATTTGCGGCGCAATCAGGCTGACACGAGATATTTGACGAACCAATTTCCTTCTCAGGTTGATTCTATGCTCAATCGGTGGTGAGCTTGATGCTGATGTGGGGTATACCATTTTGAGAGCGCAGTGCGAAGTCTGTAATTTACGACGCCTAGTAAGCACCAACAGATTGTATAATGGATCAACGAACGTCGGTATATAAAGGCCAGCGTGGTGACTCTTCTGATCACTACCACATACTTTGTCGATGGCCAGAAGAGTCGAAAATTATGTATCCTCAGCATCCATGTGGTCCTGTCCAACCATCTCTACTTCTGCCAACGTCTAGTTTGGAAACCCAAGTCTATTCCACGCTTTGAGAAAAGACACAGCTATTTAGAGATAGCCAGTATTTCAGTGAATTATGAGCTTGAAGTTGAATGCTAGCGTGGTAGAGTGGCAGAATAACCAAGGTTGGCATGTCAACATCGTTAATGAGTAAATAGATCAACAAGAAACGTGCTGCAATTATTGGCCATGCTGTGATATCCAGTGTCCTGTTGAGATAGAGCCCACAATCAAGTGAAAAGGTAATTATCAATAAGGGACCCAAGAAGTTATTCTTGATTGCCTAGATGGAGCATTCCAAAGCCTCGACGTTTGAACCAGGATTTGATGTTTGTGTCGTCATCTAATCACGATTGCCCCGTTCAAGCAATTATGTAACTGAATTTGTGTTCTGAAGAAATGTGGGAAGGCTCAACGATATATATAAATGGAGCGCGACTTCTGATAATATGGGTAATGCAGTACTTGGCTTCTCCGTTTTCATGGCCATTACCATGGTTGAGTGAAAACTATATTGTTTTGTTTTGGTTTGTGATGTTGTGTTTTGTTCATATGTTGGAGGTGCAACGAATGGAAGTTTTGTCAGCATCTTTAGTAAGCCAACTTCGCTTTCTTTAGTAGAGGCGGGTAATTGAATAGCCTATTGAGTACATGGGTATTATCTGCAAGCTTAATAGGAGTAACGAGCTGACAACTACACATCAATTATGCACACAGTTGACAAGACCTTCAATTTCATGTCATGTCATGTCATGATTTTTTCACATTGTTGTCGTCGTGAAAACTCAAACGCGGATATGATATCACTATCATTTTTTTTCCTTCTATGATCCACTTCAAGTCGGTGCAATTATCTATCCGATCAAAGTCCGACGATATGGTGCTTTCAAATCATGTCCCGGTCCTCCTTCCAAGAGACGATGAGTACACCTCGGTGATTGGGGCTCTATAAAACTCCTGGAAGTCCTCGAAAAGATGATTCGATTTAAGATAATAAACACAGCAATACCTATATTGAAAATCTAGAAGAACCGTTTCATCATGTTAGTTTCCGAGAAGATCATATTACCATGTGGGTTGGCCCTACCAAATCGTCTTTGCAAGGTATGAAACATCTATCAATCCGATCCAAATGTCTCCATGGAGCTAATATAACCTCAAAGGGTGCAATGGCTGAAGCTATGTCAACTACCCATGTGCCCGATGAACAATTTTTGAAGGCATATGGCACTTGGGCCGACGGTGGATGGGGAATGATAATGACAGGTACGAACCAGGCGTGCATTACGACCAACTTCAATGTTCCAAGTGGATTTGATCAATCGAAATGCTCCCACTTCACACGTCAAGTGTCCAAACACTAATTTGGATAACAGGAAACGTTCAAGTGTCCTCCAAATACCTCGGAGGCCACAACGACGTAGCCAGCACTCCCCAACCCACAGAAGAGACCAGAGCCATCTGGAAATCCTGGGCGGCAACCTGTCAACGCTCTGGAACACCAACTGTAGTCCAAATATGTCATGCCGGTAGACAATCACCCCTTGGGGCTGGCAGCCGCGGTCTCTTTTCAAAGACCGTTGCTCCCTCCGCCGTGGCAATGAATTTTGGAAGTAGTTTAATTGAACGGGCCGCTGCTGCGTTATTGTTCGGTACACCACGTGAACTGACGATTGATGAGATTTCTGGACCGGGGGGCATCATTGATGAGTTTGTGGCGGCTGCGAAACAATCTTTCGAGGCCGGGTTTAAGGGTGTCGAACTCCATGGCGCGTAAGTTGCCCTCCAAATTTTTGTGATCTCCCAGGATTGCTCTTGCTGACTCAAACATAGACACGGCTACTTGCTAGCACAATTCATGTCTCCTCGATCTAATCTCAGAACCGATGAGTTTGGCGGCACAGCCAGAAAGAGAGCCGAAGTTGTAGTAAGAATCATCAATGAAGTCAGAAAGCAAACGAGTAAGGAGTTTTGCATTGGTATCAAGGTGAACAGTGTGGATGCTGCTTCCAACGAGTCATTAGAGGATAGCATGGAGCAAATCAGGTGCATAGTAGAAGCCGGAGTTGACTTCATCGAGATTTCCGGAGGAAACTACGAGAATCCTCGGATGATGGGTGATCCCTCCTCAGCCCCTTTGCCCCCTTCTCGTGAAAGTTTCTTTCTCGAATTTGCCCAAACAGTGCGCAAACAATTCCCTTCGGTTCTCCTGATGGTCACTGGAGGTTTCCGTACAAGAGTCGGTATGGAAGAGGCTTTGAAGTCGGGAGGATGTGATCTTATCGGCATTGCCCGACCCGCTGCTGTCATTCCCAAATTGCCAAACGAAATTATCCTCAACAAGAATATACCTGACGAAGAAGCAACCGTCAATCTTGCACCGCTCTCTCCGCCATTTTTGATTCGCCACTTCCCTGTTAAACAGGTCGGTTCTGGTTTCCAAAGCATATATTATTCGTCGCAGATTCAGAGAATGGCGAAGGGCTTGTTGCCTGTCAACACCACGATATAGATCATTTGTGAACATAGATAGGAGTTATAGACATAGGAGTTTGGATACAACTAGATATAGATATCAATATAGAATATGTACATATATACAAAGAATCTTTCCTTTCAGATCCCCCACCACAACACCCCCTTTTCATACTCCACAGAGAGTCTTCATTACCCGACTTAAGCACAGCTTCCGGCAATACTACTGGTCGTGTTCTTGCTATACGCACTCAACGCACTTCCTCCACACATAAGACCCTTCATAAACGCAGCGGCCACAGTATTCGCGCCTGCAGGACTGGTGTGCGTGTGATCGATTGGATAAAACGCATCCACGGTCGTAGCACCAAGCGATTCATAGATATTCGCAGTGTAGAGACCGTGGTCGACAAAGGAGGCCAACGAGCCAAGAGAACTGACGACGGATCTCCCATATCCGGTGAAGCGGGGAGCGGTGTAGGAAAAGGTACCGGTTTCCCATAAGTTGTTGGGAGTGGGCGAGGCGATGATTAGGTGGGCGCCTTTGGCGGTTATGAGACGACTAGAAGGTGTGTTAGTTGGGTTGTTGATTCTGATGGGGGTGAGAGCTTGGGAATTGGAGAATGTCAAAAGAGAAAGAGAGACATACCCTGCTTGTAGGAGGTAGAATACATATGTATACACGGTCTCTCCTGTAACAGGAGAAATACACGTCTCGGTACCGCCTCCATAGCAATCGGTACGGAGATTGTCGGTTGTGCTCAAAGAGCCTCCATCGTTGTGGCCAAACTCGCTGAGGAACAAATTAGCACATAATCTTCAACGGGGAAATTTGAACACATACAAAAGAACATAATCGCCAGCAACAACTTTATCGGCCAATGCAGTAAATCTCCCTTCGTTGTAATACGAACGGGCGGATCGTCCGGCAACGGCATTGTTCACGACGTTGATACCGGTGAAGCTGTATTTGAGGTATTCGCCGAATCCTATACACAAGATACGTTAGACAATGTTCCCACGCTTCCATATGAATGATGTCTAGGATGAGTAAAATATGTACGAACCTTGAGTACTAGCTCCACCGCCACCAAGCGCCATGGTGGAATCACCAGCCAAATACAAAGTTGGCACTGCGCATACCTGAGCCGCGAGCGAGGAAAGAAGAACTTTGACGGAAACCTTCATGATGAATGGTATGAGATGGTATGAGATCGATGCCAAGAAGTGCTGTAGAATTGACAGATGCTGTTCGAGCCAAGCTTTTTGATTTTCGAGCCGATCTTCTTCCCTTTATATAATTTTCCTAACGTTCGACCCATCATGCGGAAATGGAAAAGAAACGGTCTCTATCCACCGCCATGTTCAATTTCTCCATCTGGCCCCCTCAATCCGAGCTAGAGTCTCGGCGCCGAGTTCCCCTTTCCCTTCAATCAAATTTACTTTCTGCTAGCCATTGAAATCCGCATACAAACCCACTTACAAATCTGCTTGTAGACGCCCTCCAATTCCAGGCGCCGAAAGAATCCCAAAGATTTCCCACGCTCCTCGTACAATCTCCACCCGAGCAACCCACCACCGTAACTGTGATTCATCTAATAAAAACGCCAAGACGGAAACTTCATCGTGCATATTAAGCTTATTCTTCTTCAGAAAAAATGAAATATAACCACCAGTCGCAAACTTAGCATTCGGCAGATCTTCGCTCGCGTTGCAGATTCGGTATACCCCAGGTTTTTGGCGCGGGTCCCCTCATTTGATAAGTACATACGTGTGCCTGAATGTGAAAATGGGTGCAGGAGAACTCGGCAGCGAGTGACAGATCCACCAATGAGATTTATCCTTTTTGATTAAGTGTCGGCTAAATTGGTCTTGGCATAGGCTTAATGATCACGAGATAGGGAGATCGTCGGCTTTTATGGTTGCTCGAGTTAGGTATGGCGATGTTGTGAGTGCAAATGAAGATTATTTGCGCGCTTGCGTGTGGAAAATATGGGTGGCGGGATTTTTGTTGAAATGAGGGTGTGTCTTGGAATTTTGTAAATGGTTGAGGAATGTTGTGATTGAGATGCTTGCGTACCACTTTGGTGCATTTGTGTAATCTCGTAAGAAAGTCACTTGCACTGCAGAACAATCAAATAAACAAATCGAGCGCGATAGATGTTTAGCTAGAGATCAAGGTAATTATTGCCTTTGATCTTCTCGCCTGTCAATAAGCTCAGACCGAAATTGAAACGAGTATGCAATATGAAGTTTTGTACCCTCTAACCCTTTACATTGGTGTTTTGGAACTTTACAAATCAAATAGAGATTAGGATTCATCGAATGCAGAAATATAACACCCAATCGAGCATCGCGGGTTCGACAAGAGAAGAATGCCTGAGTGTACAATCGCATCAACGAATTCCATGCATCTTTTGAAGCCATCCGCATGTTCAGTCGGTATCGTCATCCAGGAAAGAAGGTTCTAAAGAGATCGAGTTGAGTTACAGAGACTTTTAAACATTTCAACGTTGTCCGTATTATCGATGTGTATGTGTTATACCGAGCGCAGGCGGTGACAACAATATACTTCCTTGAGAAAGAGAAATAACTGCCTTCACCAAACTTCCGTTTCTGATAGTCACTTTTGAACGGCAATGTCACCTTCTCGCGCCATGGCATCCAATACTAGTCTCATCTAATTCTACGATATAATCGAAGAGGTCGCACGTACGCTCGTCAATTGGTTATATGACAACACGGCACTCTAGCTTAACGGTTAGATACGACAACTCGAGGCGCGCGCGGTATCTTTGTAGGGAGCATTCGATCTCTTCGGGGTCATTGATACCGCGAAATAGGGCAACAAAGATGTAGGACCCCAAGAAATTGGGGTCTGAACTTTTTTTCTCCCCATTTTGAATTATTTTGTACTTTCCAACTTGGGTCTACTTGATCATCACCTCTTCCTTCTTTCAGTCTTTCTTTCCGAGAATTTCGAAAACTAGAGAAGATTGACTGACGCATGAAACTGAAAAGAGATGCCAGGAAGAGAACTTGCTATGATTTACTCAAAGTCTAGCATAGCAATATTGAATTTCCTCCACTCAAAGCTCGACGAAAATTGCTTTCATATGGTCATAACAGGAATTATGGGACGACTATCAGGTGAGAAAAAGGATGACGAAGAGAGAGAAAGTTTGAACTGATACGGGGCAATGAAGTTACTACTGAGCTATTCTTATCGGACGATATCTCCTAGGATTTGAGAGCCAATTTGAAAAACATAATCGTGCTGCGAGGAGAAAAAGCGAGATTGATTTTCGTGCTTGAGTAGACCAATTTGAATAATATCCCAGATCTGCTACAGATAATAACGATGACCACCTGATTAGAAAGGACTCTTCATAGGAACATGATGATCTGACTCGATTATATGCTCCATGTTATTGATGGCATCGCGTCCAATCCTACATTGTAGTTACTTCGAGTTTCTCGATACATTTTGGTGCAGAGATCCGATAATGAAACATGAGAGTGAGTTCCAGATGCCCTAACCTCAGGGATTCATAGAGAATAGGTTTTGGAGTGAGTGATTATTATCAGGGCGACAGTTGATCCTGAGTAGAACACAAACAATCGGTGGTTCTGTACGCTTGTAGAGATATGGAAAGAACCATCTCCTGCTGGATCATTTTGAATGCAAAATCTTGATCTGAAGGTGTAGTGAGCTGAACAAGATCTACACACTTTCGCTGGCTTAGTCATCATAAATCACTTTATTCTTTATTCCGAGTTTTGATCTGGTTTGTGTTGCCCCAACCTCTTGAAAATCCGTCTTTTCTAAGTGTCACCGAATCGTATCGTAAATACGATTCGGTGACACTTGAAGATGCTTTCAATGGATTTTCTAAGGCTTCGCGGATGCCATTTCTTCGTGTTTGACTGCGTTTCCCTCATACGTTTGCAGATAGATATCCGCGAACAGAAATAGCGACGATGAAGAAGCTTCCAACTTTTCCGTACCGCTCCCATCGAAGGATACTGAGGTGTCTGAAGTCGAATCAACTCTCGATAAAGAATGGTTTCACTACGCGCGCATATCCAGCTTAAGATGGAAGGCCCACTTGGATGTTGGTTGACCTCAAGCTGTTGCTCTACAAATGTTACCCAGGTTATGCAACTTCAGGCTTCCTTTCAAAATTCTTGCTTGAAGTATAAGCTTTCATTTGACAATACTCAATTGTCAGAATCCTTGCATTACTTCCATCTGCGTATGTCTTTAGCAATGAGTATCTATACACATTCGATAGAGACCGCCGGCGCGGAGCACGTCCCAGTCACGCGGAGTATGCGTCGCATCGTTGCATCTAAATATATTCGGTCTATCGATATATGCCCGCACAGCATCTTGGATGGATCACTTTTACCAAAGTTGACATCCTTTTCGCTTTTTCGCAATTTACCACTTGAACTCCGCGCTCAGATTTGGACGTTTGCTTTCCAAGAGCCTCATATAGTAGAGCTCAAGCTTTTGACATTCATGAACACAACATCCATTCCGCCGCCGCGATCATCGTCATGGAGCTTTCGTAACACAACTCCGCATCCCCTTCTTTCAACTTGCACTGAATCCAGGGAAGAGGTTTTAAAGCGGTACCGATCCTCTGAACATTCGAGATACAACTCGCTTCCTATCAACTTTGCCATAAATTCACTGTTCCTCAAGGATCTCAACTTTGGTTCTATCCAAGGTTATTGGCTACGGAATGTGAATTATGTCAAGAGTGGCGATTGCCGGGTGCTTCTACCGAGCATCTTTGAGTGTGTAGAAAGTTTAGTGATTTCTCGAACATCCATTTTAAATGCAGAATGCGAGGCGGAAAACATCATTCGCTATTGTTTCCCGAATCTTTGTCTACTCATCGTCACTGTCGATAATCGTGTCAGGAACGAGCTCTCGTCGAACCACACTTCCCAATTTCTTTTGCACCCGGAAGACGATCACCATATTTCGCTACTAAGCTTTGCGCCGACGACTTGTCATTGGGACGCGATTTACGCATCAAGGATAAAGGTAAACATGCAAAGACGATTTGCGAGACAGGAAAGAATCCACAGAGATTATGTTGCGCCCGTTGTTAAAGTCGTAAGCGCGGGTGAACGCTACGGCGAAACATAAGGGTATTTTATTTGGCTGCTTCAAGCTTCAAATATGACAGTAAGTTTTTACTAAGTTGTGCGAATAGTTCTTTGAAAAGAACTACTTAAGTCACGAAAGAATCTCTTACGACATGAATTGCATTGATTGGCACAGCTATAATGGTGGACTGGAAAGAATTACTCGCCATACAACCAGCGGCACTACAGCGAAAAAGCTCTAGGAATTGTGACGTGACACAAGCCCTGTCAGTCTGTTCGGGAACTACGAACTGGTCATGTCTCGAAAAAAAGAGGATTCAACCCACAAGGATTGTGCATTAGTTACCTTATCTGGACCTTATCCGCAACGTAACCAAACTCCCGGAAAACTCTACGCTTTCTGATAGGAACATCATGTGCAGAGTAGAAAAAGTGATGAGTTTGCAGCAAAACCTTGCTGCAGAATGGGTTCGGGAATACCCTCAACCTAGACTCGCAAAGGCAGCTGGTTGTAACCTAACTTATCACTGCGCCTTCAGAACTTGCATGGGATCATTCGAGCCAAGTCTGGCAGTTTTCAATCGTTATCACTCCGACCTAAAATCAATAATGCACGAACTACAATAAATATTTTCAAATTAAGCTCCAGTGTCACATTAAATGACCACTACTCAAGTGCTGTGGTCCCGGTCTGCGTTTCTAGTCTTTCAATTATTTCTTAACGTTTGGTCAAGAGTCTCGAACTCCTCGGTGTTCGCCCTAAGCGGTTTTGTTGGTACGAGCGTCTGTAATATGATTGGTTGATACACACTAGATCTTGCCGCCGTGGAAACTACCTTGCAGTTCAGAACCCCGCAAAGGCTTTGCACTTGGGCAAGAATACCGGTACTTCTTCCCATCTTTTTGTACTCGGAATCCTTGATTTGGTTAAAATCAACGTTATCGCAACTGTTGTTACCCAAAATCCCTATGTAGCTCTCGCCATCTGCGGAAGCTAAGCCTTGCGTCTGCCTACACTCTGCCTACATAACGCTTCTTCTTGTACAGAAGATAGCCTGGGACACAACATCTTTCGTTCAACATGTCAGCTAGTGAAAGTTACCGTGCTCAGCTAGCAATTCAACAACGAGTACCTCTTCTTTCAGGAATCTACAGTCCACCTCCAACCCATGGACACGGGCCTGACACTGCAAAACGCTACGAAGCTTTGGAAAATGAGACAGAATTCATCATAAGCCAAGCCAAGACACCTCACATTCTTTCAGACTCAGATAGTCCACCTCAGCCTCCACCTCAGCCGTCACAGCATCATCGAGGGAACAGTTCTTCAAGTCGCCGCGGCATTTTCAATAAAGTTTTCTCTACAAGTCCTCCTGCTTCCCCAAGATTTGAAACTGTTTCTATCACTGTCCTTTTATTACCTCAAGCGGGAACACGTCCCATCCTTCTCAAAATTCGTACAATAGATATCCGTCTCGAAGGAAACAGAGATAACAATCTCTCGCATGTCCCTGACATGCGTTCATTTTGGGGCGATGGAGATGCCTGGCACGCTCGCAGACAGAGATATTCTTGCCTAAATAAGATCAAAAATTCGCCAGATCATGTTTTGGTAGGCACATACATGTTACTGTATACGCTAGAAGGAAACGGATTACCTTTAAACCAAAGATGGAGCGCGGGAGTTAGTGGAGATGCGTGTATTGCGAAGATGTGTAAGAATATATGGGGTAGAGGAGGGGTGGCTGCGTATGAGGATATTGATAGGGAGTTCATGGATAGTGGATTGTACAGGAAGCTCTTGATGGGGTTGTTTGATAGCCCTTTGAACGACCCGAAGGAGAGTGTTACGGGGGAGAGTGAGGATGTTACTGATAAGGAGATTTTGTGAGGTGCTGGCATTCCGGTGTTCTTCTTTTGTCGTTCCATTATCGTTCATTGGGTATATAATTGCTGGATATTTCCACACTGCTACTGGATTAGTTTTGGGGTTAACGGAGTTCAATCCATTTGCAGGGTATATTGGATTTTCTGAGTTTTGATAGTAAAACGCGTTTTAAGAATCAAGAAATGAAGCAATAATTTCAAATCTAGAAGAGTGAAAATTCGTATATACAAACGTGATGCAGGCCCTGATCTGAACAAGTGGCCGTAGTACGTACTTCTGGTAAACAAAATTTCAGACTTGGCATATCTATACGCTGATACACCCTGAAAGCTAGCTTCCGGGTGAGCTCCCGATGTGCTCGTCCTGCACATGCCGGATGCACTGATAGTAGTACCTGCTGATCATTCTAATGCTTCGAACCGATATCAATATTGTACTAGCTAGCTCTAGGTGGATTACATTTGCTCATTGAAATTTCCAATACAAAAAAAAAAGAACACATCAATTAATTCAATTCCAAACCATGTCACAAGTCAATTATCTGTATTCTTCTTAACCAATTCCACAATCCTGTCCGCCAATAACGGGACGTCTCCAGGCCACCTCCCACTAATGTAATTATACTTCTCATCTTCCACCACAAATCTACATTCTTATCAGTCTCTATCCCGCCAAATGGAAAAAGCGGAACCGAAATAAAAGTAATTTAGACTCACGGCTGCAACCCAAGATAGTGTTTCCACTGCTTCTCCGGATCATCCAACCTCTTCCTAACACTCGTCTCCACATTCTCACTCCCCGCTCCATAAGTTTTATAATAATCTCCCAAGGTCCATCTAGTACTCCAATAAGCCGCCCCCTCAAACACACCCGGAAGAGCCGTCGTCTCGCAGTCATGAATAATAGATATATTCTCCGCCGTCAGAGTTTCACTTAAAACCATCACACCGTGACAAACAGCCCCAACGTGTTTTTTTCCAGGCTTCTCAACTCCTTTCCAATAAGACACCAGATGCCGGTGCATAATATCCGAATCAATCAATTGACGCACGCCTTTCTCGTGGCCGCCAGGCAAAAACACGAGATCATAAGGGTCGAGAGAGAAAGAATCAGAGGACCAGGATAGAGGGCTTGTGAATTCCCTCGTCTGAATCATGTCTTTGTAGGCATTGATTGCGTTTTGGGTCGCGCCTAGTAGCTTCTGAGTGATTCCCTGCAGCATTTTGCGATCACAGGCCGGGATGGCACCGCTTTCGGTGGCGAAGTGCACGGTAAAACCGGCTTTGGTGAAAGTAGCGTATGGGATTGCGGTTTCTGCGGGAGGGAAATGTGGTAAATATGTTTTCAGCAAAGTGGGATGGAAACGAGATAGAAGTAGTTGCTTTTGATGGTTGGAGTCTTGTGGACGAGGAATATTTTACCTGTTGGGTCATGGCCATAATCCGACATGGGAATTAACACTTTTATACCAGACATCTTTGCGGGGCGCTATTTCGTGAAATCAGTTTATGTAGGATAATTGAAAGTAGTGTTTGGACGATAGAGTTCGTTTCCTCTGGATCGGAATGTGTTTCTTATTTATAAACGATGTCAAGAGCCTAGTATATCTCAAGACCGGAGCACAGTAAGCCAACAACAGGTTGGATGAGCTCTTTTTCTAGCTGTGCCTCAGAAGTTAGTAAATCGAGAGTTGGGGATTCTTGTCCCGATATCCAAATTTGGGACTAAGGTTTAATTATAATTTGATGATTATAATCATTGCATACCAATCAGTGAAAGAGTCAAATTTTTGAAGGGCCTACAAACATTGAAGATATTCATAGCTGGTGTGACGTGAGCGCTTTTGGTGAATGAAGGGGTCGATGACGAATGAGCAGAGAGGTTGCAGGGTTGGTTGAATGGGTATCCGTAGATTGAATTCTTACTTCAACTATTGCTTCTCAGCTCGAGCCCAAGCACTACACTGTGAATTGAGACTTTGTTTCGGGGTCTGTAATCGTGTCGCTTCGCGTTATTCCCAAGGAAGTTTCTAGAGTCTATTTTTTATTTCATGAATGAGCCTATTGGTTTTGTGTCATGTGAAGTCTCACCTTAGCTCTTCCTCGCCCGAAAAGATACTTGTCTCGAAAGAGACGAGAAAAAGAAGCCCAACCGATTGGCAGCTAGGTTCTGTAAGGATTAAGGGTAAATCACCAATAGGAAGTTTGCAAGAAGAAGGATGTCTTCAATGACCTAAATAATCGTATTCAAAATATACAGTCTCGATGAACTACCAGCGTCCTTGTGACTAGAAGCACAAACCATCACCATACAATCCATTCCTCTTGAAGCTCTCCATTATCCTGAAGAGTACCTTGTCTGAATTTGATCAATGCCTTTCGTCGTCCATGGGACGTTATTTCTGCCACTGCGATCCGAGATGACTCCACTACTTCTTCCGCCCCCGAAATATTCTCTAGACCCTTCTCTTCCTCATCTATAGTCCATCTAGCGATGCTACTCGCGAAGTCACTATCCCAACCACCTTCTCGTTTGAAGGAACTAACCAGAAGAGCGTGTGCTTTCCTGCGTAGCGAAGGATCACGACATTTGCATGCCACACATAGCAACGGTGGTATTATTGCAGTACCAAAAGAAAACACCCGTCCGTTTTCCAGCCTTGAGTCACCGTACGATTTGAGAAGAGACTCAGCTAATGAAGTCATTAGCTCGAACTGATCCATATATCGATCGTAGTTCAATTCAGTCTCGAACTGCGCAGTTTCGAGAATTAGTTTGTTGGCGACATGATGAAGTTTTAGCGATATTGATGCTCGTAGATCATTCGTATTCATTGTTTGACCTGCTGCTTGTGCAAAGTTGTTGAAGACTTTGGACCACTGCTCAAGCTGCAGAAGCCGCCCTCTCTTTTCTTCTACGATAGCATTCATGCTTCTTGAGCGTAGAGTGTCGTCATTATTCGTAATCTCTTGGCTATAATGCTGTGCTGCATTTTGATGGTATACCAGAATTGCGCGGGTCTGGTTTTGTAGATGAAGTTTTGCTTCATTCAGCGATGAAATGGGATCTGGTATGCTAGTCTGGGGTTTAAAATCAAATTTTGTGAGCCCGCTTGCCATTTCCCACTGAATAAAGCTAGTTGGTAATATTCTGATCGCCTGGATGTCTACAGCTCTGAATAAAGGTACTAGTTCTGTGCGGATAAATTCCCAATTCGCGCTTGACTCTGAATGGGCGAGGCAATTTTGTTCTTTTCTCTCCATCCAATCGCTTAAAATTTTTAACCCACTGTTTAAATGAGCAAATGCAGCTTGGTAATTTCCTTGCATTGCTTCAAAGCAAATGAACAAAAGACAAGACATCAGAATTATTTCTGAAGGTTGGCGACTTCCATGCGAGAGATGACCCGTCAAGTACCGTATAGCTTTAATATTCTGTAGCAGGGCAAACCGTTGCTTCTGGTCAGCAATCGCTCCCGCTTCCAGCAGTTTGATATCACCAAACTTAAAGGACTCGTTGAAGGCTCCCAAAGCAATGACCGCATGGCGAATGGGCGGATCCGAGTGACACCTCTGCAAAACGAAACCGGTCCAGAATTTAGATTCAAAATTACCCGCTAGTTCTGGCGCTGTCTTGTTGATGAAGAAATTGAAGCTTCTTCGCTCTTCTTCATCCCATTCAATGACTGGAGAAGGCGTTGCGACTATTCGTGGGGCAGGACTCATGATGGGACTAGCAATCAGGCTTGTATCCGACGAAGAAACCACACTATCCCTTCGTTCCAGTGGGGCAATCGACATCTCTGGACGGTCCGAATCATAGCCATCGCATTTGCGTCCAGTCTTCGTGCACCGAAAGCACCCTGGTCTTTCTTCTCCGCATTTGACACGGCGAATTCTAAATCTCCATTAGCGACTCAACTTTGAATCTTCTCTCATGTGCTGATAACACAGAAAAGATAACTTGACGTAAAATAAATAACCAACCGACAAGTGAGACAGCCAGTTTTGGATTTTGGTCTCCAAGCTTTCTTTCTCGCAATTGTAGCCATTTTCCATGCAGTTCAAGTCTTTTCGGTATATGAAATTGCACGCTTCGCATTGATCGCGGATCTACTTCTCGTTCCATCCAAGACATCATACCAGGCACCCATAGCATCTCTTATATGTCGGAGAAGCCGTCGACCCTTGAGTCAACTCTCAGATTCAGCAACTGTGCCGTAACAACGTGACTCTGACGAGGGATTCGTATCTAGCGATGAATGGCCACTTCCCATGATTACAAAATTCGCAATTATAGAATTCAGCCTCGCTCCTTGAATGTAGAATGCGCTTATATTAGTTACTAACGCAAAGTCAAATTGAAATGCCTTCATTGGTCTTTACACGATGTGTGACCGCATTTTAACTCAGCCTTGCAATACTGACTACGGAGATAAGGTTGCTTTGGTCGCGCGTCCCTGCAGCGGCTGCAACCCTACCGCTACATCGAGATTCTAAGCATCGTCTGCATCCATCCACATGAACGCACACATTATCCTTACGTACGTAAATGTCTGGTTTGGATTATGGTATTACTTACGTCCGTAAATTAGTAAATTTCTATGTAATTCCTCCAGATTGTTTATCGACGAATTGAAACGAGTGAAAGGAAGGTTCTGAATAGACTAGCGGAGTAGGAGCTTTGGATTGAACCCATGGCATGACATCGCATAGGCTATGCCGTATTACATCGATAGCCAAAGACAACATCTGTATTTCGCATACCTCAAACATCTACCGGCTGTAGGATGGATAAGGACGTAAGATTTTCCGTGGTCCGAATCCAATGTCTCAGCTCGATAACAGTGTTGTAAGCAATGACGAATTATTGACTGTGAAAATCATCACAATTGCCGACTAGAGGCATTCAAAACATTGACGCGCATAGAAAAGAGGCATAAGAACTTCTTCAAGCTTTACTGACTCTTCAGCCTTGGGATACCAATTGATGATTCGATAGTTCGGCTATTTCTCAAACTAAGAATAAGACATCTCCCGGTAGTTATTGGTAAGCTGTGCTTGAAAAATAAACATCCGAATGAATGTGAATGATTGAAGGTTTGTCATACAGAGTCGCATTCGCTTTTCGGGATCGATGGAGCAACAACCGGAAGGTTCAGACGAAGGATTGCGCTACCCCGCGACAAACCAATCCAGGGGCGGAGGTGTGGTTCGCAATGTGTTACTTTGGGATGTTAGACAGAGGACGACGGGAAAGGCTGAGGACCTTATTTGAGTGACATAGTAGGTCCAACTATGGCCTACAACGCTCCTGTACAGCGAGAGACAGATTAGACGACACATCGATTTTGACTGGCTTGGCTTATGGTGCAGCAGGATGAAGGATGAGGAAGGCTGGTGTGGCAGTGGCGGTGGCGACTTATGTAAATTATGAACATGGTGAAGACATTCACACTATTGTTTTATAAGATGAGATGAATCCGTCACGAATTGATGAGCGTGTGATGGTTTGCAATATGCACAACAACCCAATATGTTATGATCTTAGCCAGGCATACATGCAATCCACACGGTTGAAGGATCACCACTTGTGGAGGCAATATTGGAGTTGCTTTTAGATCTACTTTCTGAGGAAGAAGATGAACAGATATGTAGATGATGCAGAGCATATTGGAATGCCGAATTCCGAGTTTGACTGGAATGGACGCGAGATGCGATTCTCAAACTAAACCTCCTGACGACGGAGAACTGTTCCCCAGCGAGCCCTTGTTGAAATAGAATCAATTAATTACCAGGCAGCTCAGGGGTAGCTCACCGGTAGACGTTGGTCTAGTGGGGGTGGCTGAGACACCAGTAGCGTAACGTGGTGTGGCAGAATCTATCTCACGTGTAACAGATTACGGGCACCGACAAATGATATGATAGCAAAATCGCGACGCGAAAAAAGTTGAACTACAATTAATCAGGTAGCGGCAGCAAAGCTTTGAGAGTTCTCTTCATACCCTAGCAACGCTCTCTTCCATACCCTGCATTGCTACTATTCGGTGATTCAGGCGTCTTCTTAATTTGTATCATAAACAGAATCTCCTGCAAAAATGTCGTTCGGTGGCCAGACTCCAACCATTATTGTGCTGAAAGAGGGTCAGTAACTCAGATATTGGTTTGACCACATAGAATACTGACATAAGTGTACACTACAGGCACGGATTCTTCTCAGGGCAAAGGACAAATTATTAGCAACATTAATGCTTGTTTAGCTGTTCAAAACACAATCAGAAGTACTTTGGGGCCATATGGTGGGGATTTATTACTCGTGGATGAGAATGGACGACAAACTATCACTAATGATGGTGCTACTGTTATGAAGGTAAGCTTATCGGGAGAAATCTCTGCGAATTTGGTACAGCTAGAACTCATAAACTGACTTTGGTGCGCAGTTACTTGACGTTGTTCACCCCGCAGCACGAATTCTTACCGATATCTCTCGATCACAAGATGCCGAAGTAGGAGATGGAACAACATCCGTCGTTGTTCTGGCTGGTGAAATTTTGAAGGAAATAAAGGACCATGTTGAGCAAGGAGTCAGCTCGCAGACGATTATCAAGGGCTTGCGAAGAGCCTCTACGATGGCCGTCAATAAAATAAAGGAGATCGCTGTTAATACAAGTGAGGGTAACCAGAGGGAAACTCTTATTAAATTGGCCGGTACTGCTATGAGCAGTAAGCTGATTAAGAGAAATACCGGATTCTTTACAAAGAGTATGGCTCCAAGTTTTTGTGGTGAGACATAGCTAACAACATATAGTGGTCGTTGATGCAGTTATGACATTAGATCAGGACGATTTGAACGAGAAACTCATTGGCATGAAGAAGATTCCAGGTGGATCCCTTACCGATTCATTGTTTGTTAATGGTGTAGCATTCAAAAAGACCTTTTCATACGCCGGATTCGAACAACAACCCAAATCTTTCAAAAACCCTAAGATTGTGTGCTTAAATGTTGAGCTTGAGCTCAAGTCTGAGAAGGACAACGCGGAAGTTCGTGTCGAGCAAGTTTCGGAATACCAGGCTATTGTCGATGCTGAATGGCAAATTATTTACAACAAGATGGAAGCTTTATACAAGACTGGCGCAAAGATTGTCCTTTCCAAGCTACCAATTGGTGATCTTGCTACGCAATATTTCGCCGACAGAGATATCTTCTGTGCCGGTCGTGTAGGATCCGATGACCTTGAACGCATTATTCAAGCCACAGGAGGATCCATCCAATCTACTTGTTCCGATATTCAGCCAGAGCACCTCGGAACCTGCGGTTCGTTCGAAGAGCGTCAAATTGGTGGAGAACGTTTCAACTTCTTTGAGGATTGTCCAGCTGCCAAGACCTGCACATTAGTCCTCCGTGGAGGTGCCGAGCAATTCATTGCCGAAGTAGAGCGTTCCCTCCACGATGCTATCATGATCGTCAAGCGCGCCATCAAGAACACCACGATTGTTGCTGGAGGTGGAGCTTGTGAAATGGAAGTATCAGCCTATCTCCACCACTACGCCGATAACAACATCCGCAACAAGCAACAGGCAATCATTAAATCCTTTGCTAAAGCCCTCGAGGTCATTCCTCGTCAACTTTGCGACAACGCCGGTTTCGATGCTACAGATATCCTTAACAAGCTCCGCGTGGAACACAGAAAAGGAAACGTATGGGCTGGTGTTGACTTTGTGGGTGAGGGTATTAGGGATAACATGGAGGCTTTCGTCTGGGAACCAGCGTTGGTCAAGGTTAACGCCATTCAAGCAGCAACTGAAGCTAGTTGTTTGATTTTGAGCGTGGACGAGACCATTAAGAACGAAGAGAGTCAACAACCACAAGCTCCACAAAGAGGCTTACCTCCGGGAGCTGCCCAGAGAGCATTGAGGGGTAGAGGAAGAGGCATGCCAAGAAGATAAACGATAAATGGTAGAGAGGGATCATGATTCATGAATGATGCAGGGGTAATCAAGGGACAAGCAAAATTTTGATGTGTAGATGATTATTCTATGATATGATATAAAAGTGCTAGATGTATGACAAGTACACACTTGCACTTTAGAATTCAAAAGTTCACCCCCTCGCTTATAACTAGATTTATGATTTTAGTGATGCAAAACTTCTTAGCATTTGTCATTGGTTAGTGATATCTCTTTTAAGGTGTCTCCCCTTTGGAAATGGAGCCCGTTCGTCTTTGAATGTTACAGTTGTACTGTGATTTATGATGTTGTTGCAACGGAAATAAACTAAGGTCTGTTAGAGTGTGCATCTCTTGTACGCACAATCTACGCTATTTTATATTAGAAGTAGATACACGTGATGATTTCCTCAACATCAAGACATGATCTGCAAAGTATCTCGTAGGCTATCCACGATGCACCCCCGAGCTAACAATTCAACATTTTAACACTTCAATCAGAGACTGCAAGTACTAAATGTGATCCTTGGTGTGCCGCTCCCTATAATCATCGCCAGCTAATGACAGACGGTCTGCAACGCGAAGCCTGGTGCGGGCTCCATCTAATTAACGATTATCCATCAGTCTCATATTAAATCCTATATCCGAACTCGTCAACCCACTCTCTGAGGCCCCTCACCCCCCATTCCTATCCATTACGCCCCTCGAAATCATTCCTTGTGCTAATCTCGCCGTAGCCATAACGTCATCATGGGATTTGTGTCTTGGGTTTCCCATCGAATCACTCATTGTCTCGTCGGTATTTATATCATCCCCGGTATTATTATGCTCCACTGTTCCGATATCTCCAATGTGTTCTACTTCTACTTCATCTTGATCCACAAGCATATCATCAATGTCTCCGTCCACGCCAGTGCCCCCACCCCCATCTGCATCCACATCTACATCTACATCTCTATTTTCCAACATCGCCTGAAAGGAATCCGTATCATGTTCATGATGCGCGTCAAAATGCGGATGTGGAGAATGAGATGTATGTGTGTAATCCATGATTTGAGGGTCTATCTGTAGGTAATCTGTTGCAGAATGTCTATGCGATGGGGAATGAGAATGAGCCTGAGCCTGAGCCTGAGCCCGAGCTTGAGACTGTGTACGGGTTTCTGCATGATGAAGTTGCATTTGGGAAATAGGTGGTTGATGTTGTTTGAGGTGAATAATGGGATTACTGTGAGGATGAGGAGAGTGAGATGGTAGTCTGCGGTTAAGAACTTGTGGTGATACAGATGTACTGGTGTGGTCATGATGGTGTTGAATTTGCTGGAAATCATGCTGCAAATGGGAAGGTTGTGATTGTCGATCATGATGTTGTTGATGAATATCTCGATGGTGATCGAGTTGTTGTTGCTCGGGTAAAGATAATATGTTTGCATCTGTTACATCCTGACTTTTAGGAGATTGGCGGGCTAGCTGAGCTTGGTAATCTGGTTTGACAACTGGTGCCTTGCCCAATTCTTTGCATTCTCCACAGTTCTTAATTACTAGACTAACAGTCTCCTTGATTCTAACCCAGTGATATTTCTCGGCGATGATAGCTGTGGTTTTGTTGATTCCTCCATGTTGTAGTACATGTATACCTCTCGCAATCTCGTATTGTTTTTGTGGGTCACTAATGACTTCCTTTCCTTTCAACATGAGCTTATCCTCGTCCGGTAGTAGTTTGTAGTGTGTGGCCGCGCTACGAAGTCTGCTTTTTTCCGCGCGGTCAGCACCCAATGGATATTCTTTATGTTTCAAGTAGAATTTGATTTTATCGAAGCGCTCTTCACTCACGAAGTCGGAGCCATCAGGCCCTAAATCCCGCCCATATATAATAGCATCGATAAATTGCCCTGGATAGCTCTTGAGATTTCCTGCGCCCTTGACACGCCCGATACGCTTGAACCCTAATGCATCCCAAATGCGACAAGAAGCGACGTTCGTCTCATATACGAGATTGAAAACTGAGTATGTATAGCCGAGTAGTGGAGCCCAGTGAAGGTAGCTTTCGCCAAGTAGACGGCCGACACCTTTGCCTCGTGCAGCGTCTGTGACGAGGAATCCGGCATTGCATATGTGGGAGCTACGCCCCGGATAGTTGGGCTTTATGTAATAACTACCTAGACATTCTGTAGCCCAATTCTTGCCTTCGACTACTTCATCTGCGGACTCAATACTACCAAGAAGCATCACTGCACCGAAGTTTTGGAACCAATAAGATGCAAACTTCTCTGGTGGCATAGTGTCAAGCATAGGATATGTATCACCCAATTCAACTTCCTTTTTGAATTGGTCGCTGAGATATGCGAGAAGTGAGGGAGGTACTCGGTTTTTTGACGCGAAAGGCACGATTGTAGCGATTGTCACTCGGTCACGTAGAGTGACCTGTCGAGGGAAAACATCGAGGGGTAGTGCGGGGTTTGTGACGTGAGGATCTGGAAAAGGTGCGGACCCTGAAGTTCGGTAGACTGTGGGAGCGCTGGGGTCATCGAGCATGGCAGGCATTTTCAATGCTTATCGGCGATGCGAGGATTAAAGGGGTTCAGGGGTAAACACTGATGGTATCGTTAGAACACTGCAACTTCTTAATTCGTCCATCTCAAGACGACGAACCCAAAAATAAGAATATCACACCCGCACGATCACAACTGTGGAATTCTCAGAATTATTTGAAAAGCAATATCAAAAAGCCTTCCAAAACTTTGGAATCTAAGATTTTTATATTGAGGTATGTATTCGTTCGTATATGGGGAGTGACGAGATATGCAGCTGTTGTTCTGAGAACGACAACTGAAGTTGTCAAGAGAAGGGCGTTGGAGAGGTGGGAGGTGGGGGATTATGTAAGCGAAGTCATAAATTTAGTAGATCGTCGAGATCAATACAACAGCCAATTTGTATCAGTTTTAATCAATGCCTGAATATTCGGGTTTTGCTCTTCGAGTTGCTTTAATTAACTCCTCAGATTATCCTAATAAAAGATGCCGAAAGCCAACAATCCCATCCCGCTGCGAGCATACAGAGTCACACTTGAAAAGCCAGCATCAGTGCCGCGAGAGCGTGATCCACTTTACGACGGTGATTGGAATGCTTTATAGACCTGCAAAGCGCCTTCCACTGATTGGATGATTCCAAACATCACAGGCAAGAGAAGGACCCAGATTGCAACCCAGAACGTATACCATTGCATTCTCTTCCTCCTATCAAACCGCCATTGCTTGATGGTACCTGGCTCTGCCTCGTCGAAAAGTTCTTTTGAGGTGAACAGCCTTTAGCCCCAGTACTTGGAGTTTTTAATACGTCTATCTTCCGCCCAGAGACGGCCGCATTGGATCGCTTTTTTATCAAGCCGGTGCGAAGCCCTGACTTTCTTTAACCACCTTCTACAATCCTTATTATTTTGAAGGAATAGAAGCGCTAGGCTGCGAACAGTTTCCTGTATGAAGTCCGCTAGAAATATAGTACTTCTCAAGTTAGTTATAGCCTACACGGGGCTTCAAAGGAACAAGCTCTTAACACACTTATTGCATTGACATTCCAGAAAAGAAGCATAGCGAAATATTGCCAGTCGTCTATCACCATCCATCAATCGAAGGTGGCCCATCAAATTTGAAGTCCACTCTATTTAAATCCCAGAAATGTGCTCAAGGTTTTGAGCATTGAATCCCTTCTCCAACTTCACGTCATCTTGCCCCAGTTGTGACTGAAACGACAGAATTAGAAAGCCCAACATAGAACCGGAAGTCCAGACTAGCTGTCGTCGTTCTGGTGTGGTGTGCGAAGTCCCTCTAAATGTTGTTTATATCCTGGAGCTTTTTTGGTCCAAAGCCTTTGTATTGAGCGTCTGGATTGATCAACCCTATGACCACCAAAATCTTCAAGAACGCTAAGACCAGCTAGGCATTTTGCCACGAATTAAGAATTATGCGACCAGTATCTTGTTGCCGTCGGAAATATATTCAGATCGTGAGTCGGATGTGTTGGTGTATCGAGAAAAGGCAAATCTGGCCAACTATGTATTCACATGTAGATATGATCAAGATCGCTTCACTTTATGGAAGGCAACAGCAGGAGGTTGTTTATGCTTGAAGAACAAAGCATATCTAATAACTGTTTCATTTGCGGACGCCTCTGGGACAGTGCGAGATGCTCCCATTAGAATGGCCCAGTCAGACATAAGCATGAAGGATGTCCTGGACAACAAAGATTCTGAATTGGAGTACAATATACAAGAATGGCCAGGCTCAGACTCTGATGAAAGGCGATCAATGAACCTGACAAGTGGAGCACGTCTAACTCGGAAATCTTTGCCTTTCGATTTCAATTATGAAAATTCGATGAATATACCAGGTATTCCAAGTTTAAGCACTTTAAACGTTTTACCCTCCACTCGCTTTAGTTTTCCGACAAAAACCATCGAGTTCGGAAGCGAGTTTGGACGCTGTATAACAGAAAAAGGTTCATTCAACAACTCTGGAAGCTTTAAAGGAGAGGAAGGTTCACCCAACAGGTTTCGGGGTGAATTCACATTACCCCAAGACCAGTCATTATTTTACTCAGGCTTTCTCCCTCACAGGACCACCCAGTACGAGATGGATCAAAGTGATCACATCGATACCCTTTCTGCTACATTGAAGGCATATTAGGAAAAAACTAGACCAGAGATGACTCGTCAGGCAATTGACTTGACTCAGGTCCACAGAAATTCTCAAGCACAGATGCTCGAAAGAATAAAATACCTGAGGTTTAACTCATCTGGATACCTAGGTCAGGATGCGTTCAAGATATGCCAACTCTACTACTGTATAGGCAGTGCTACAAGATGATGCAACATATCCGACTCCTTCATATATTTGAAACCCCTATCGGTAAATTTAAGCTTATGATACAAGAATTATGACGAGATAGTAAACACTTGTCGAATGTTCATCTAAGGATTGCCTGTTTCTGGAAATGTTGAAGTGTAAGCAGGAATTGGATTATATGCTTGAGGCATAATACAACAAAAGATGGCGAAATGCTTTCGAGAAATACCACAGCGAAAGATTGCCGCTAGATAGATAAGGCACTAATATGAGATATTGCTCCATAAGACTTTCACATTACTAATTTCTTACTGTTGCACATAAGATCGCAAATGAAGATACTTTTAGCTACTTAGATCAATGTTCGGCTTGTTGTTTCTGGACTAGAGAATCATGAATTCTGAATGACCCAACTGAAGCCGATACTTAGATCTAGTGCTATACTTCACTTCAATATAGCATCAACATGTACCAAGTGCGATTCTGAATGACAAACAAGAACAAAACACCTGACTATAAAATACGTTTGGGGCAATGATATAGAATTTCTCTTATCTTGACCTCTATCGGTATGCACCTTGTTTAATATTTCTGATGTACTACATGACGAAGTTTCAAAGCTCAAAATTTGGCAGGATTCACATACGGCTTTTGCTCCACCCCTCTATACTACGGTCCCAAGTTCGTTTAGGGTCATACATTCACTCAATAGTATCTGCCGTACTCGGACTAGCGCGCTCAAGAAAATCAAACAATATAGATACGGTCGACCTCCAGACGGGTTCCAGATTGGTTAAATACAAAAGAATATCCCATGAATCCACCACTTCTTCTCCTTGCAGAACCACCATATTCCAGATCTGAATTCTTCTCATCCAATCAAAAACAGCCTCATCATCTTACACTTTCAATCGAAACTGCAAAGTACTATTGTAATACAATAGAAAAGAGGAACATCAAACAATCACTTCTTACCAGGCCAAACAAACTCTACCTGACAAGATGTCGGCACCATTCGGCTGGTCAGTTCTAAATCATCCCAATATGGTGACATTCAGACGACCAAATTACACAAGACTTACTACGAACAACGGGCCAGTTCCATGCAGAGCTTGTAAGAGATCAATTACATGCGAAGGATTTGTCTGCGAATGCACTGATCTCGAATACTACTGTTCTGAATACTGCAGATCCCAGCATTGGAGTTTCTGCATATCCAATATTTCCAAGCATGTCGCTCGCCCTTCACCTCAGCACAAACTCGCACTTTACTTTCCACCCAATAGCGAGAACCCTAATGTCTTTTGGTGTCCCTGTCCTGTTGTCAACCAGAACCCCTGCATTTCATTCTGCGACAACTGTATTGTCTGCGAGAGCTATCACGAATGTCATGATGCTGACATCCCACTTTGCGCCCCCTTTTTTGCTCTAGGAGCAAACACTACCGCCAATTTACAGGATAACCTTATTACCTGGGTAATCTCACGACCAGGAGAAGATTTTGAAGGGTGGACACCGGGTACCGTCATTGGCTTGGAGGCCGGAAATGTTCTCAATCAATCCAGCGAGAATATGTGTATTCAGAAACTCACAGGATGGGCAAGAGGTTGGATCGGACCATATGTGATGATTGGGGATTCGTGGGCTGATTGCAATGGGAAGACGATAACTAGAGACATCAACACGGATGATATGGAAACGGCGATAAAGTTTTTCTCCGCGACAACACGCAAAGATTTGGTAGCTGCGGAAGTAAATATTGCAGAACGCAGGGAAAAGAGTCTCTTGGAGATGAATGATATTCTAAGCCGTTTATTGAATAAGAAATAAGTTTCCATGGGGCCGAGTGGTCGATTTTATGGCAGGCAACTTCGGGAAAGAATATGTTGCTCAATGATTCGAGCAATGGGTGGATGGGAAGAAGGAGTCAAGGAGTTCATATCACGCGATGATCTTACATATTAGGCGGTTAAACCAGATGAACATCCTGATCATTCATCTAGAAATAGTGACTACTTGTGAGATGGTGACAATAATAATGCAGAGAAATATTGTTCACCGTGATTACTGAAAGTGAAATATATTCCACCCATAACTCATGAAAACAAACCCAGCAACAATATGACACCGGAACAACCCTACAATGTTTCGAAAATAGAGTGCTTTATATCAGAATTTAGTTTTTGCACCGATCTTCTATCCCCTAAGCATACTCTCTTCACTTCATCATGGAGCTCAGAAAACTATCCACGACGAAAAATGCAGATACTCAATACTATGAATGAAATCATAATACATGGAAAAGTTACAGTTCGTCGTCATTCACCTCAAATTTCCAAATCATTTACATCTAGCTCAACCTATACCTGTAGCACCATCACACAAGTATTCTCGCTTCCAAAGTTAAATATGCGCCGCACTTTGTGACGTGACATGCAATGACTATCAGCATCTGCAAGCCACCACCTAGTATCGTAGCGCACTGCGCTTGTGTGAAAAGCACAGAGAGAGTGTGAGATATTGCTGGAATTGCGGTTTGATTAACGTGAGATTTAGTTTTTTATATCGAGAATAATTGATTTCATGAAGACTAGTATCGATTTTGAAGAATTCGATGAAGCAGCTTGAAAACGTGGAATTCTCACGATAGATATCGTGACTATCTCCCAGAATAGAAGTGTGTCGTGAAAAGACGCGCCCATTATCCCATAGATAGCTCTTGAATCACCTCCCACGGGGCTTACTTATCTAAATTGTTAAAAATGTCGTTGTTTATTGTCTCTTCTATTTAGAATCGTTCTCATTGAAGTTAAATCGAGTCATACAACCGAATAGCCGAGTAGCCAGTGAGAAAAAAAAAACGATTCGATAGAATAGAATTCAATCCAACCTACCATATGCATAAGAATAGAAACATCACACAGATATCTTATCTCCTGAAATCAACATCCATCGAACCAATTGAGAATGCAGTGAGTTGGTATGGCAGAGCTGGAGTGACCATCATGAAATCTTTCATTGGCTATTTACCGAGTTACCCCTGTCATGCATGAGATCTCCAACAGTCACCAACAACATCAAAAGAGTCCACTCGTGATAGCTAGAGATATTTAATAGTAAGCCTGAGAGCTCTAGGATTAAATGCTTATGTATTCATGTAACTTCAACCGCTGCGCCTCGAAACTTACGAGGAAGATCGAAAAATGTCTTTCTTCAAAGTCTTTATATATTGTGGAGATGCACATTTCCAAAACCATAATCAGCAACCCTAAGCTGTCAAACTTGGAACATGTTTATGGGAATTCACCACCTATAACTCCTATATCCCAACCAAGATCACTTATTCTGAGATCATCCGTCACTTGAACCCACCATGCCCCCCACACTTCGTACAGTCGCATCTTTCGAAGAATTTAGCCTTGTAGTGGACTGCATGTGGGAATCGTATTCTGATCCCTACAACCCATTTCTTGGTCTCATTATCCCGATTCAAGAACCTACCGCCGAAGGAGTAGCGGCTGCAGTCCAGGGGCTGAAGAAACGATTCTGGGAATCTCATAAAGCAGATAAGGATAGTTTTTGGGTGTATATTGTTAATGAGAATAACCATGGAGAGGATCCTGGAAAGGTTTTGGCGGCAGCGAATTGGCTATTTCATGAAGTGAGTCCGTTTGGGGAGAAGAAAGATGGAGAAAGTGGCGAATATGAAGACAATCATGGCAATAAGGGTTATGAAAATGGTGACGGGGAGGTAAATGAAGAGGAAGACAATAGCCTTGTATCTTGGTGGCCCGAAGGCGAAGCACGTGAGTTTGTAAAGACGATTCTTTTCCAAGTATTTGGGATGAGAGCGACAAGAATGACCAGACCTCATGCTCGTGAGTAAAGCCTCCAAATCACTTCTGTTTTTCTTAGGAACTCTTCATATCTGCCATATTTTTCTTGCTAATATTTCCAGAACTGTCTATGATGTTTACCCTCCCCGATCACAGTGGTCGTGGTTACGGATCTTTACTCATGGAATACGGAATGTCCAAAATCTCAGAAATGGATGTAGAAGCACTTGTAGAGGCCACCGCCGATGGAATATCTCTGTATGAAAAATATGGTTTACGAACCGTTCATGAGGTGATCGTAGATACCACCTACAAGAATGGAAAACCAGGATTTATCTGGCGAAAGATGGCACATGAGTGTAAAGGGAATACTACGTGGTGGATGTGGAAACCGAGACCGAGTGATGGAATACTTTATACACCAGAAATGGAGTTACCGTGGGAGAAGAAGGAAGAGAGTTTAGGTCGATAGATGTGAGGTGTTTGACTAAAATATGTTTGAAACTTAGAAAGTTACAAGAGGAGAGGATTGGGTCGAGTGATCTGAATATTCCGTCTCTCTTATTTTGTTCAAATGTTAATTCTAGAGACAAGGTGTGAAGCTGTAGATTAGAAGTGGGCAACTTTGTTACTTCGCATCGATACAGAGGAAATCTTGTTAAAGTGGAAGTAATGGTATTGAGCTTCGGGTGCCTACCAATATATACGCCAGTGATTTGATTCTTCAGATGCACCCGTCTCCCACTATTCTATCAGCGGAACAACATCGCATAAATTCAAGGTATCTATCACCCTTGCTAATCTCCTTCCTGGACGAAGTTTCTCCTTGCAGTCTGCATCTTCTTTGTAAGATAGAAGTCTAAGACAGGAGTCAGTACGAAAGTTCAAGTTCTTTAAGGTCATTTTTCTTTAGAAGGAAGAGCCCACCAGGTCACAAGAACTAGCCCTATTTTCATCTTCTATCAGTAAATTTGTAAGCATTGTTAAACACATCACACTCCACAGAACCATACTAGCACACAAAACTCCCCAAGTTCCTGCACAAACCACACTTGGCTCAACCTCGGACTCGGAATAACCATCCCCCTTCTCCGATCACCCAACCACACTTCTCAAAACCTTAAAACACATGATCTTGTTGCAGTTCGAGAGTTTCTTGTTGCATATCTGAAATAGCTGATTTCGGAATTCCCAGTCAATTTATATAAACTTCGTGGTATGCAGGTAGAGACAGATATAAAAAAAAGATCTCCAAGTTTGATTCTTTTTGGGAGATTTTTGAGAACTTGGGATTTTGCTTCAAGGTTGGCTTTGGTTGAAAGAATAGACTTTGTTGATGTCAGTGAACAGGTTTTCTATCATTTAAACAACTTTTTCCTGTGGTAGAAGTTCATTTTGTGGTGTTGGAGGTAGATGAAGGAGAAGGGGGAAAGGGAAGATTTCTTTGTGAGAGTTGACATAATTTGTTGCTTATCAGGGGTATGAGAGATGAATTGGACGATGGAATCTATAACAGTTTGGTTTCTCTTAATATTGCTTCCAGAATCTTGAGGTTGTAGATGCAAGTACAGGTGAAAGGGGGTGGTTGATGGGATACACGCCTAGATACTTTGTCACGAACACCATTTGAATAGACTAAGTTATTTTGCAATTAAAATGGCAAGACTGAGACATGCATGTACGTCTAGAAATTAAGCAACAAGGAGATGTGGGAGAGATAAAAAAAAAAAGGTAAACAGTGAAAGAAAAGCTAGTGAACCCTAAGACAAGCATATCTGGCTTAATTCTCAGAAAGAAAAGAGCATAATGAGAAATCAAAACAGGGAGGGGGTCTGCTTACGGTAAGAAGAACTGATTACCCACAAGTTTGCACAATGAAAGCAATATTGCCAGTATTGTCAACCTCATCTAGATCCAAGCATCAAGATACACACCAAACTTCAATGTTCTAGAACTAAGCGAGAAGGAGAAGATAAAAGAACTTAGTACAAGGACAATGTGGGCAATTGATAATGGAGGGAAAGGATAGACACAGTCACTGACTAAGACTCTCAGTTATCAGATATATAGAGCTACAAATGAGAAATTTCTTTCTCATATTCAACCCCTACTAATCCTTATTATCAACTTTTCCTCTCCCTTCCTAGAGAATAACCAGCTTTTCTACTTCACCCATAAATTTACAAAGCTCCATGACTAAAAATCCTCACACAAGCATCTCGCAATTTCCATATTCAGCAATCTATATCCTCCAAATCACCAAGCCACCATTCTCAACCAAATTCCAACAGTTGCACCACCACAAACAACCTTCCTCCTCCCTCGGAACAACAATCCTCCACTTCCGAGCCCTACCCTAACCAACCACACCTCCCCAAAACACCTGATTCCTATTTCTTTCCCTTTTGTTGCACATCTCAAGAGTTGATATTCTAGTCCCAAACGACAGAGTCTGTCATTTGGGACACTTCCTTCCAAAAATAACAAAATGTTCGAAAAAGTTGTGAGAACAAAAAAGTTAATTTTTTTCAGGATTTTCGAGATTTGGGAAATTGGAATTTCTGGAAAAGGGGATTGAGAGATGAGGTCTTGTGGGTATGAGAAATCATATTGGATTAATGGAGAGAGAGTTGGTTCTTTTGGAATAGTTGATTTGGGTTGTGGGATTGTAGGGATTAGTGGAAAAAGGGGGAGATTTCTCCGGTAGATAGGGGGTTATCTTTGTGGGGAATTTGAGGGTTTTGACAACTTATTTACATTTTTGTTTTCCGTTTAGATGTAACACAAAGCTTTAATACTTAATAACAATACTCTGTGAGCGTACTTGAATACTGGAATCAAGTATAGAAAGGTTAAATATACATCTCTCACCGAATCATCCATTCTCTTCTTTCAACATCCCTTTCCATCTCTCACTTCACTACTCCCACATCCACTTAGTATACACTTCCCTCTCTACCTTTACACCCTCACCCCTCCCCCTCCTTCCCCTTCCCTCCCCTCCCACATCTCCAAACTCCCACACCAACCCTCTAGATCAACTTCTTCTTACTCTCCTCTTATAATACACAGAAAATCTTCCAAATAGTCACGATTTCAATTTGATCAACAAAATAGCTTCATGATACTTCAATCTCAAATCTAAACTTCAACCTCAATCTCATCTCCTACCGCATTGAACTGTTCTCCAAATAAATTACAACCGACCATAATTTCTCACATTCCCACATTTCAATTTCACATTAGTAACGAATGCAACTTAATTTAGGTCCTCGATGGGCCTATCACTGACAAATCTTACCCATACGTGTAACCCAGAAGACACTCCTATGATAACATCACATCCAGCTTAATCACAATTACATATATCTCAAACACAACTATCATTGCTAGAGCCCCATTCAAAATCATCACCTCGCTCTAGTAGTAGAGCGAGAACTCTGAGTGTACATGCATGAATAGAGCACATGAAATCATGAAGTCAAGATCAATATAAACAGAACTTATGCTAAATTATCTAGATCATTACAACTAACTAAAAAAAAGTACCCTCATATCATGTTCATCGCCAAATCTCCATTTGCATACACAAAAAGAGGTATCATGTCATATCATACCACTCCAGCCATTCTTTCCTATTCTAGACATACCGCAGAATAACAAAACAAAACAAATAGAACCGTATCGACAGATATGTTTGACAGACAGACAGACAGACTTCCATTCATCTGTCTGTCTGTCAATCCAGTTTCCCATTCCCACCATGTATATGCCCATCCTATTTAACCACCCCATTCCCAGTCCCCAAAAGGTATAGAGCGGTATAGTACAATATGATAGAAGGTATCCGGCATCCAACTCCAGAAATCCAGACAAGTCATTAGTGAAAGCGTCATAAATCAACCAAGTAAATCTACTTCCTCCCTCTTGGTGCAAATATCCTCTCTCTCCTCTCCCTCATCCTCAGCTTCATTTTCTTCCTCCTCCAAAAATCCTAATCCACTATCAAATCTTCTTCTCTTCTTCTTCCCACTAGCTCCCACACCACCACTTGATCTTCTTCTTGCCATTGCCGCATCCAGATACTGACCTTTTCTGACAACCGGGGCTTTGATTTGCAGATTTCTTGTGAATTCTCCAGCTTCCGTCTCACTGGACTCATTCTCACTCTCCATATATCCCTTTCCGAGATCCATGACACTGGAGAGTTGTTTTCTCATTCCATCAACTATTTTCTTTCCTCTTCTCTTCTCCTTGCTGACTAGTCCCTTTAATTGTTCTGCGCAGTTCTCAAGATCCTCGTTTTCGGTCTTCAGATCCGAGTTTTCTTGTCTCAAGTTCTCAACCGCTTTTTGAGTGTTCTTCAGAATGCGTGTTGTTCTTTCCAGTTCTTCCTGGAGCTCTGTTATTCTCTCATCGCGTTCTGTGAAATCCTCGTTGATTCGTCGATCAAGGAGAAGTATTTGTCCATCTTTCTCATTGAGAAGATCCCGGAGACTGGCAGAAGCGCTCAAAGCAGCTGTTAATCTTGTCGAAAGTTCACCCACAATCATATTCTTCCCTTCAAGCTCCATGGCAAATGCATTTGCCCTGAAAATTTCGTGTTGGAGTTGATCGTCTAGGTTATGAATTCCACGTTTCAGATCATCCTCAACGACTCTGTGCTCCTTTTCGATTTTCTCAACAAGATTTTCCAACCCAGAAACCTCACTTCGATAACCATTCAGCGCACTTTGGAGGCGTGAGTTTGAAGTTTCGTTCTCGGCGAGTTCTTTACTCATTCTTGAGACAGCGGTTGAAACAGCGGATAGTTCCTTTTGAACATCTTGCAGGGCATCAATACGAGCGGCCAGTTGTCGTCTAAGAATGACTTCTTGTGCATGATACTGATCGATGGTTTCATCTTGTTCCCTTGTCTTCTCGACTAAAGTCTTGAGACGTCCCAGCAGCATACTCAAAAGTTTGTCATTTTCGAATCCTTCAGCTTCTTCCCCAGGATTGAGATATTCGAACTCGAGTCTTGCGTTGTGGAATTGTTCGGCAATAATTTTGATGGTGGTTTCCGGGTCTATGGAGAATCCTAAAGAGGACACTTCGTTTGAGAGAGCATTGAATGATGCCTCCTTCTCAAGAGCCTGAGCTTGAGCAATAGTAAGAGTTGTAAGAATTGAATCAAGCGCAGAGTCGAGAGATGAGATATCGTGAGATTGATCAGATGGGATGTATGACATCAGCTTTTGGGAAAGACGATGTTCATGATCTTTATTCAGTGCCAAGGTGGAGGTAAGAGTTTTGATCTCGGATTGCAAGTGAAGAAGCTGAGCTTCGAGCTTTTCATTGAGAGGATCCGGGAAGTTGGCTTGTGTAGACGTTGATTCATGGAAAAGCTTTTGCGAAGATATATCGTCTATTGTGGCAGGTGGTGATGGAGGTGGAATGTTGTGCGCATTTGTCACGTCATCTGAATTGGAGAAAGGACCGTCAAAAGTTACCATCTTATGGTCGTCATATGAAGAGTCGATCACCATGTCGGTATCATCATGTCTATTAAAGGCATCATGATCTCCCGCCACGCTCATACTGATACTGTGATCATCATCGTCATCGAAATCAAATGGATCCTGCGTTCCAATTTGCCAGTCATGTTGTGCGTTCGAACGTTCTTCTTTTCGTGATAATTCTGCTTTTAGCTCCTGGATCTCTTGTTCCATTTCTTGAAACTTCTCCATGATAACAGGGTTTGCACGAATGGATGTGCCTGCCTCAAACACTAATTGGCTTGCAGCGTCATGCTCATCCTGGATACACTGCAGTTCGTGATCCTTTTCCTGCAATTCTTGCTTGAGTCGAAATATTTCCGATTTTCTTGCTTTGGCCTCATGTTTCTTCTCCCAGTCAATCTTGTTGGTCTCCTCACTTAGTCGATTTCTTTTCATACGCCTAGTGACTCTGCCATCCAACACTTGCCGTAGTGGGGCAAATTGGAATTCTCCTGAGAATGGCTCGTTGTCCTGCCGACGATCCAGTAGTCGCTTTACAGGTGCTGAATGTCGACGGTTTGATCTCGCAGATGAGAGCGATGATTTTCGAAGGAATGGTGTCAGGCCAGAAGAAGATCCCTGAAGAAGGTTTGAACCTGGATCGGAATATCTTACTTTCTTCTTAGGTTTGCTTGCTCTGGGTGTTGCGGGTAAAGGTATTGATACCTCGATCATAGACGGCGTTGAAGCTCGAGCGGGTGATCGTGATCGTGTCTCTGGACCAATACAACTTCTTCTTTGTCTCCGTAAAGCAACAGGTTGATCAACCTCCACGGTCATGGTTACGTCGTTCTCCGCCATACCCTCGATGTATGAGTTCTCACCTTGATCGACAATTGATATGTTTGTTGTCTTGCCGGAAAGCAAGGTGAATACTGTACAGTGTATTGCGTATAGAATTAAGGAAATGCTCGATGCTTCATAGAATCAAAAGCAAAATACAAAGCAAGAACTTAATAAAGGCAACATGGATTGAAATAATGTCAGAGAGAAAGGGTCGAGTGAATTTGGGCTTGAATATGAAATGACATGCGAAATCAAATCAAGATGAATTTAATTGTTTACATCCTACCGCATTGGGATTAGCGTCGTAGCTATTTCTTGTGGTACCCCACTGTATCAAAAATTGGTTGGATGGTAGATGGACAACGGGGCCAAATTGTATATGGCCACGACAAAAGAGCGTGGTACGGTACATACAGTACAGCATGGTGTGTTGACTCATGAGTGGAGAGCGAAAGGGTTCAAGGTAGTATGGCTCGATTATGGAATTTCGAGAACTCTTCCTCAATGGTAATGTTTGGCCGCTGCTGCAGGGCTGCAGCTGGATCCACGACATTAAGAGCATGGGGTAGAAGCTTTCGACGACTCCACCAACATTTCCGGACGCTCAATGTCGAATCCTTGTGCAGAGATTGTGAAGGGTATTTCGGTGTTGATGATATGGAAGCATTTGATTCGAACGAGCCCATGGGAAGAGAGCGGAAGTGAAGAAAGATTCAGAAACAAGCTTGATTTCATTGGTGGTGGTTCCTCATCCGATCGGATCAATGCCAGATCATTAACACTCAGCGAGATTCTGAACAACAGATTGAGCCACAATGGGAGTCCGTTGGTGGGGTGTTGCGTCCGTCGTGTTGAACTAAGTGGTTTGGACGTACCTCCGTTGGCGTGGGATATTTTCCTGCAGAAATGTCGTACATTTGCTAAAATTCTACTTGGCTGAACCTCCAGCTTTGAATAAAAATGCAGATGCCTTCATTGGAGCAATTCTTCGCATCAAAGAAGAGTTTCTCTCCCATAGGGCTACCGGTATAATCATTTAATCTCCTTTGCCTGCATTCGTAGGTCTACTGCATATACATGCATCCATATTCACATTCTACGCTCTAATCTTCTATTATTAGACAGAAATGACGGTTAAAATTCTAGATCACATGCCGAAGTTTCTGTAGAAGAGTACATACAGTATTTGTTGACACTAGTGCTATATGCTTGAGTGATGAAGGCCCATGTCGCTCCTGTATACAAAAGAAGAGACGGTATATGTATTCCTCTTTCTACTCTTGCTTTCTCCATGTTGCTCGAGAAGAAGGTTTCTCTGAGTTCGAAATTTCGCATCCTCGTTTTCTCTTTCAGTTGATCTAAACTCTATGGTTCTTGATATACGATTGCTGCTCCACCAAGATACATCTCTCCATCACTGCAAGTATGACATCGGCATGTTGTCTCCTGTTGAGGAAGCTAGACGGTTTTTGTATCCAATCCATCCAATTGGCTCAATTAATCACCTTGAAGCTTTTACAAACTTAAAACCCTTCAACAATCTCACAATACCATTATTACTCAACCCCCTAAGTGATCTTTTTAATATATGTTATTAAATAAGATACATAAGGGCGTATTATATTGACCGCCAGCAATTTCTCTTCGAGTCTGCTTCAAAACTCGTAGTTTTCACAAACGTGTCGAGGTCACAAGATTGACCAGCATCTAGACTAGTACCACCTACCGATTCGGGTTAGCTAGTGAGATGAGGCTGACTGCAGATTGATTTCTCTTACCCCTAAATGAAACTTTCAACATCAAAATCGTGCTTTGAAACTTCGATGATTGAAGTTATACGGAACAATGACAGACACTGAAATGAACGACATCTTTCCTGACCCCTTAAATGAGCCTCATGATCTAAGTCAACTACAGTATCATATCACCTTACGCGATTTTGGTGAAAAGGTGCAAAAAGCCGCTAATGCGGCCTATCTGAATGATTAAAATACTAAGTAATACCCAACACTTAACATCTAACTCTATGTGAACTATTGACTGCCTCGATGTTCAAATTTTCGAGAAAAACTCGTTGACTGGAAGTTCTGTAGTCAAATATCCCCGAGTTTACTCTCTTCTGTTATTGTGGGAGGACGAAGACCCGTATCTGCGTGTTTCGCAAGAAGTTCACGAATTAGGAATTGTCCTAGCTTCTATTTACAACTTCGAAGTCGAGATCTACCGTATTCCCAGCGAGGGAAGCCACAAAAAATTAAATCAAAGAATTTTGGACTTTGTTGAATTGGGTGGAGATAGTACGGAACACCTGAAGATTGTTTATTATGGCGGTCATGGCGTGCTGGCTCATAATCGGCAGCCGGACTGGGTGAAGTAAGTGATCAACAAACATTTTCTACGATACACTTTCCATCTTGTGTTCGACAAATTTCGATTTTCCGAACTTCTGGATGTTCAAAATCCTTTCCGCCTTTGAAAAGCTTCATCAAGTCTGTGACTACAGAACTATTGAGCACACTGCTTGACGGTTTTCCCACAATTTCTCCTTCAAGCTAATAGTTCATGCAACTAGTCGCTCTGATCCCCGAGACCGTAGTTTTAGAACGGTAAAATGGGGCGGCATTCAAAATTCTTTGGAGCAAGCAAAATCCGACGTTCTACTCTTGCTTGACTGCTGCTCATCGGGCACTGCCAATACAGGAGATGGCTGCGGGACTACGGAGCTCATTGCTGCTTGTGGTTTCAATAATTTTGCAAATGGCGTTGGGCGCCATTCGTTCACCTATGCCTTGACAACAGAACTACGCCTGTTGAGCTCATATTCGAAGTTTACCGCAGCGATCCTGTACAACAGAATACTATGTCGACTAAAAAACTGGATGCCTGAAGGTAGAGAATTGCAGAAAGCTCCACTGCATGTTGTTCTTACTCAGAATCAAGCTTTACCATCCAGCATACAACTTTCAGTATACCCACAGCCAAAGCCGGAACCGATGTCATTACAAAGTCCTTCGCAATCACTGGTATCGCCAAGCCCCTCTTCTTTTGCGAGCACTGAAAGGACAGATTCTGATCAAGGTTCTGATTCATCACCTATGTCAAGCCTTCTTTCAACCAACGAACAATTTCCGAGGATCTTATTAAGTGTGAGACTCAAGGAGGATCTGGCTCCAGAATTGTCTGCTGATCTCTTCGCTGAATGGCTTCGCATGATGCCCGTTATTGCCAACTTTATTACTGACGAAGCTGGATTCAGCAGCTTTTCGACATTAATATTGGTTTCTATGCCGACACCAATATGGGTCTGCCTTGGAAAAGATCCGGCCTTCAATCTCGTAGGTATCATTAAAAAAAAGCCAGACATAAGAACAATTTCCACACCAACCTTTTCACCGCTGGAAGTTGCTGAAATCAATAATTATCACTCACTGAAGACGAAGCAACCCACAATAAATTCATTGAAAATTAGATCATCCGGATGGCTAAATATGCAAACAAACCATACGCCTACGCCTCCACTCGTTGGATCCTTACTTGATCATAGAGCACCTAGCCATCGATATCATTGCGAACACTTTGGCTGCAATAAGACTTTTGGACGCCGAATGGACTGTGTTGGTCATATGATGACGAAACATCGAGTTCCATTCAGAAGTACGCTGCCACCACCATTAGCAGTGCCCGAGACTAAAGAAGCGCTTGTGACATATCTTCGTATAGATCCTGAAACATTTGCACTAATGGAAGTAAGAACCATCCTTCATTTACGTACTATATCTCATACTTACTGATGTGTAGAACGAAGCGGCCTCTGCTAATAGCTTGCTCCTTCTTGAGAAAAAGTACCCAAGCAATGTCAATCCCAAATCTTCTTACGATTGGAGCGATTTTTCAGAAAATTCAAAGAGACAAGCTATGAAATTGTTATCCAAAGGCGGCACTAATCAAACGTCTTAATATTGGAACCTTGCTCGTCCAATTAAAGGATGTCCCAACTGGATTGCACGATGGTTCCTTTACAACAGTTTCTTCCCTAGAGCGCAAGATAAAAAGCAGGTCACCTGGTCAAGTGATCTCTCAAAACCCCCTCCCTCAGAATACCCTCCCTCGCGAGACCCGAAGTTGCAACCCTGGCGTTATACACTCGGTACAACTCAGGATTACGAAGTTCCATTAAAAAGCCGTAGGTGATGGCTAGGCTTTCATTGGATGGAATATATGGCGAGGTCTACTGTCAAGATGATTCAAGCTTATCTGCATTTGCTCTAAATAGGAAAGTAAGTCTATAAAGAGGAATTAATCTCGGAAGCGAAATAGGGGTAGGAGCGCCAAATTAATGAGAAATTGGCGAGGTACTAAGTACTAGATTTCGGATTTTTGCTTCATTCAACAATGTCGTATCACTATCACAACAAATATCATACAGGACTAGATTATTCATTATGAGTCAACGAACCATTACTGTAAGCTTTAAATAATTGATGGAAGAATTTGTCCAGTCTTTTTGTTGGAAAGAGATAACATTGGCAAAATTGATATCTGGATTTTAGAGACGCATTTCAATGTCCCTCGAAGCTTCAAAAATGCACATAAAGTGCATGGATTATTATTATCTAGGCGAAGGACCCAAGATTCATCTAAAACCAACCCCCTATTAATCATACATATACGGAAAAACCGACTTCTATGGATAACCCACCCCCACTTTCCCCATATGTATAGATTCACCCCACCTCCTCGAAATCAGGCTGAAGACACATTTACCCCTCCTTCCTCAAATGACCTCACCAATTTTCTTCTCGTAAAGGAAATCTCTATTTACATCATCTTGAATTTTTTTCGCCCTCATCTAAAATCCTTCATTCTCCAACTATCGAAACGAAAATATCAAAATGCCTCTCGATGCAGATTTCGAATTTCTCCCCTTGGGAGCCATCATCCAAAGCTTCCTCGTCCCCACAAAAGGCAAATCGGTGAATATCGTCCAATCATTTCCAACCGCGGAGCTCTATCAAAAACACAATCAGCCGTTTTTTGGTGAGACGATCGGAAGAGTCGCGAATCGTATCTCGAATGCGAAAATCAATTCTCTGAATGGAAAATCTTATACTCTTGCGCAGAACAATGGGGTGAATGCTTTACATGGTGGTGTAAAGGGATGGGGTAAACGTGTTTGGGAAGGCCCAAAGTTGGTGGGATTGAAAGAAATCCCGGGGGTTGAGGGATTGGAAGGGGGTGAAAGTGTGCAGTTTACGTTGAGGGATGAGGATGGCGATGAAGGCTACCCGGGAACGTTGGATGTTAGTGTGGTATATACTACTGGAAAACAACAGGTGGATGGTAAGGAAGTCAGAGTATTGGGTATGGAATATGAAGTCAAGTTGGTGGATGATGGAAAGGGAGTTGAGGAGACAGTTGTCAATGTCACAAATCATTCGTGAGTAGTCTTTGTCCAACTCAAATAGTTTTATTTTCCCCGAAGAGACCTGACTGATATCATAATAGGTATTTCAACCTCGGTGGCAAATCGTCAATTGAAGGTACCCAAGTCACATTATGTACCAACGACTACCTACCAGTCGACGATGGAGGTATTCCTACCTCTGGGCCAAAGCCATATGAGAGCATTACACCTAACAAGGAATTCACATTGGGCCCCGAGGAACCAAATGTTGATGACTGCTTCGTCGTAGATGCGAAATCTGAATCCACTCCCCTCGATACACGATCCTCGCCTCTCACTACGCTAGTCAAAGCTTCTCATCCAGAAACTGGCATCCATCTGGAAGTCTTGAGTACCGAACCCGCATTCCAATTTTATACTGGAAAATACATCGATGTACCAGCAGTTGAGGGACTTGAGGCTCGAGGAGCTAGAAGTGGATTCTGTGTTGAGCCAAGTCGATATGTGAATGCAATTAACGAGGAGAAATGGAGAGGACAAGTATTGCTCAAGAAGGGACAAGTTTATGGAAGCAGGATTGTTTATAAGGGGTGGTCTGAAGTTTAAACAGGGAAACGCATCCTTGATATCATTGGGTGGATTTTTTGAAGCAACATTGCACGGCCAAAACTTAGAATTTGACTCGGACTGACTTGATTTGAGCGTTCGTTAGCAGAATACCATAGCATATTAGGATTCCCATCCCGAGTCAGATCTAGCGGCATGCATGACATGTGAAGAATCCGGTGAAACTTGGTACTTTATCTGAGAGTTTTTTTTGGTTGCACTGATGATTATTGTTCGAGTTCATGTTCATTTGAACGACATGCCGAGAACAGTCACGTGTGTTCTATTTTCGGTGTTGGTGAGAAATACCTCGGTATCCGGATATCAACGCTAAATGCAACCGGTAGGATTTCACATGTCAAATACGATGTATTGACCAATCACATGATAGGAAATCGTAAGACAGAGTACACATGAGGTGTTTCCGGAAGGCAGGTGATAGCATTTGACTTGTAGAAGATGGAGAAAATCCGGGGTGAAGAGAGTTTAGATGCAATATGAAATTGGTTGGTAACGGAAGACGGAGTGGAGTGCAGCTGAATCAAGAATTGCATGCGATGTCTGTTTGAAGTGAGAGTGACATGTGAAAGAGAAGCTTGCTTGTCAAACAAAAGCGAGTAGCATCTCCGAATAATTAATAACAACATCTCGTTCTTCACACCTCACCTACTTTACTCCTCTCCGCTGACTTTCTTGTTTTTATTACTATTTAGAACCAACATATCTACATCGTAAGACTTACAGTGACAAATCATACCATACGAACCAACACATATAGAAAAATGTCGAAGACGTTCAGCCAGAGTGATGTTGCATCGCACAATAAGCCCGACGATCTCTTCATTGTCGTAGATGAAGATGTCTATGATCTCACCAAATTCCAAGACGACCATCCAGGCGGCAAGAAGATTCTTACAAGAGTTGCTGGCAAAGATGCTTCGAAACAATTCTGGAAATACCACAATGAGGGTATTCTCAAGAAATACAAGGCAAAGCTACAGGTGGGATCATTAGACACAAAGAAAGCCGCAGCTCCACCAACACCCCCTGCGACTCCTCCACCAGCAAAAGAAGCAGTCAAGCCACAGGCGGAGAGCGGTGCTGTTGTGCCTGCTCCAACAACCGCTGCGAAGCAGGTTGAGGAGGAATCGGAACCATTGGATCCGTATGGTGATTTGATCCCATTTGCGGATCCATCGTGGTATCAGGGTGTATGTTGTTTCCACCGCCGTGAATCTGCGAGTTATACTAATGTGATGATAGTACCACTCACCATATTTCAATGAGACACATGCTGCTCTTCGCGAAGAAATCCGCGAATGGGTTTCTGCCGAAATCGAACCAAATGTGGGCGAATGGGACGAGGCACGAAAAGTCCCAGAGGAAATATACAAACAAATGGGAACTCGAGGATATCTGGCTGGACTGATGGGTATGCACTTTCCAACTCAATACACAGAAAATAGAATCAAGAGTGTGGCACCTGAGAAGTGGGATTTATTCCACGAAATGCTTCTCACCGATGAATTGTCGCGTGCAGGAAGCGGTGGATTTGTGTGGAATGTTATCGGAGGATTCGGAATTGGTTGTCCACCTCTGGTTAAATTTGGAAAGAAAGCTTTGGTGGAGAGAATTCTACCGGGAATCTTAAATGGCGACAAGAGAATTTGTTTGGCTATCACAGAGCCAGATGCTGGTTCTGATGTCGCGAATTTGACCTGTGAAGCCAAGTTGACTGAAGATGGAAAACATTATATTGTCAATGGTGAAAAGAAATGGATCACTAATGGTATTTGGAGTGATTATTTCACAACTGCGGTTAGAACTGGGAAGGATGGTATGAATGGTGTCAGCGTTCTTCTTATCGAGAGGTCGGCTGGTGGCGTTAGCACGAGAAAGATGGATTGTCAAGGTGTTTGGTCTAGTGGAACGACATACGTTACATTCGAGGATGTGAAGGTCCCAGTTGAAAATCTTATTGGAAAGGAGAACCAAGGATTCAAAGGTATGTTCCGTCACAATGCCGTCTTTGGAAATCTGCTAATAATCCCATAGTCATCATGACAAACTTCAACCATGAGAGAATTGGTATAATTATCCAATGTCTCCGTTTCTCCCGTGTCTGCTACGAGGAATGTGTAAAGTACGCACACAAGCGTCGCACATTTGGCAAGAAACTGATCGACCACCCTGTCATTCGTCTCAAGCTCGCTCATATGGCGCGTCAAATCGAAGCCTCATATTCTTGGCTCGAATCCCTCATTTACCAATGCTCAAAAATGGGAGAGACCGAAGCTATGTTGAGACTTGGTGGGCCAATCGCAGGTCTCAAGGCTCAAGCTACTGTTACCTTTGAATTCTGTGCTAGAGAGGCAAGTCAAATCTTTGGAGGTTTGAGTTACAGTCGTGGCGGACAAGGTGGAAAGGTAGAGAGACTTTACAGAGATGTTAGAGCTTATGCTATTCCCGGAGGAAGTGAGGAGATTATGCTGGACTTGAGTATCAGACAGAGTTTGAGAGTGGGAAAAGCATTGGGAATGAAATTGTAAGAGAGGGAGATGAGTTGAGCCCTGCGCAACGGATTTTACTCTCGTGAGGATAGAAGGAAGACAAAATGATCTTTTTGTATATTATAAATCGAAGATTGAGGAATTGCGTTTTGATCGGTGTTGGGAATGGACGGGGATTTGGCAGATTGTTTGGTTTATAAACGTTATATTTATATTTATATTTATATTTACAATGTTCATCGTTCTGTAATCGTGCACTGGTTCAAAGGGTGTCCGCAAAATCTCAAATATGCCTGGGAATTTTCTATGATAGATGAGAGGAATTCATGTAATTAAATTTGCAGGACAGTATTGTAGATATGCAATAAAAGCTTCACATCTGATTTACACATCCCGAAGAGTGTTGATTTTGTTGTATATCAATAGAATGAATGTCCGAAGTTGCCAATTAGGGAATGAATTTGCAAGGGAGAAATTACAGAAGCGCAACAATTTTTGAAACGCTTTTAACACGTGATTAACAGGTTTTGACAATTATTCTCGACTCTGAATCTCGAGTGCTTTTCTTTCGGCACGAGATGCTTTCTCCATGCGAAGATCATCGACAAAGTCTACTCGTTGCTTGGGGCAATGGATGATCTGTATAGTTTACTTCGACGATCGCTCAAATGTCTCACATTATCATTGTAACTCGAAGGGCGAGTCCGGATCCTACGTATGCTTCACACGGCAACCAACTCTGTTCTAGACCAGATCTACATGGAACATATGGAGGATTTCGAATCTCTTGCCGCCTTTTATGCCATCCTTGGATTTATACCTTCTTTGAATATTTAGCAAAATGTTCATTTTCTTCTAGGTAAACTTCAATGGGCGAGATTGAAATGTGCGAAATTGGAACCGCAATGAAGTCAGTTGTTAATCTTAACAGCAGGCAAGGCTAGAGGGAAGTACATATTGTATGGCAATCCATTCAATATACACATTTATTATTTCCCCTTGATTCTTCACATGGTGCATTCCGAATCTCCGCTTTCTTGATCCCTTTGCTCGGTTGGTGGAAACTAGAGGAACGGAACATTCTCCGGTGACCAACACAAATTCCAATTTCTCTAGGAATGCGAGTTTCATTCCAGGAATCTTCGAAAAGTACTCTCAACATATCAAGAGATACCTAATGTATTGGAGGCAACTGAAATCAGTGGCTATGGCAACACTTGGCCTGAGTCTAGTAGTCTCAGAAGTAAATATGAAGAACATAAGAATGTGTTCTAATCCCCGCCTCTTACAAGCCATTCTTCCTATCATCTTATAATATTGCATGCTATTCGGTCACTCGTTTCTCCTCGTTTCTTTTTTCACCTCTTTTGTCTCTTCATACATTTGAAGATAGTCAAAAAAATGGCAACCTCATCACTCTTTTTGAGATGCCTTACCATCTCCAGTTTCATAACTACAATCACAGCACTTACAGGATATCAGTTAGAGGAGAGCTACAGTGGCAACAACTTTTTCGATGCGTTTGATTTCTTCACAGATCCAGACCCGACTCATGGTTTTGTTACGTATGTGAGTGAGAGTGCTGCGTCTCAGCAAGGATTGATATTAGTCGGAAGTGATGGAGTCTATATGGGAGTGGATTCCAAAACGATATTGAATCCTAGTGGACCGGGAAGAAATAGCGTGAGAATTGAAAGTAAAAAGAGTTGGACTCATGGACTTTTCATCGCGGATTTGTCTCATATGCCTGGTGGTGCCTGTGGTTCATGGCCAGCAAGTAAGCTATCGACTCAGGTATCTGTTAATGAACGTGAGGCTAACCTGTTCGTACAGTGTGGACTGTGGGGTATAATTGGCCATACAATGGTATGTTGTGTTGTATTCATAAGAGTGAGCCAATAGTTAACGATAGTTATAGGCGAAATCGACATAATTGAGGGTGTGAATAGCCAGAACCACAATCTCATGTCTTTACACTCGTGAGTCTCCCCGCAAACCGCGAGTATGACTTTGAGGTATCTTCGCTAATACGAATACATAAAGTGGACCAACATGCTCAGTCGCTGGCTCTGGACAAACTGGCACTCTTCAAAGCGCCAATTGCAACAACTTCGCCAATCCCGTCGGCGTCGGTTGTGGAATCAGTGATACACGTACCAACAGCTATGGAAGAGGATTCAATCTCAATGGCGGTGGTATCTATGCAATGGAATGGACCTCGTTCCATATCCGCGTCTATTTCTTTCCAGCTGGAACAGCACCCGCAGATATCAATGGACCCAACCCCGATCCAAGTAAATGGGGAACTCCAGTTTCAAATTTCGAAGGTGATTGCGATATCGATACTCATTTTAAAGAAAATAGATTGATTTTCGATACGACTTTCTGTGGAGATTGGGCAAGTGCCGTTTGGTCGAGTGATGCTACTTGTGCACCAAAAGCGGCAACTTGTGTGGATTATGTGGCGGGTAAACCAGAGGCTTTTGGTGATCAGTGAGTTCTCTTCTTCAATCTTACTGTTCTTTCCGTTCAATAGTAAAAGAAAAGAGACTAACGTGATGATAATAGATACTGGTTAGTCAAATCAGTCAAGATATATCAACTTGGAAACGTTGCCAGCCCTGTACCTTCCAACACACCAGTCGCAGGACCATCACGTTCTCCTAGTGCTTTAATACCACAAGCTTCCCCTGCCGGTCCAGAGCCATCGCAGAATGCTCCAGCTGTTACCCCTCTAACACCAATCAACACTCCAGTCGCCCAACCACCCTCTCAGCCAATCGGTAACAATAACCCTATCGCAGGCGATGACTCCATTCTCAATCACATCTCCGATTTCGTCGGAAGCATCGGAGACTTCGGCGACGAAGGTAATTGCAGCCCCCCTCCACGTCCCGAGCCCACCTATGACCCCGAATACCCCAATTGTGGCACCGGTGGTAGATGTCCGCTAACTCCGGCCTTCACCTGTGCAGGAAACCCCAACAATGATCTTACAAACCTAATCCCCACAACTCCCGCCCTCCCCAGCGTCACCCCCGCTTTCGAACTCCTCGGGATCGGATCTGGCGGCATTCCTGATTTCGATCTCGATATAAATGCAGAGAATTATCTCAATGCCGCAAAAGATGAACTGAAGGGACAGCTTCAAAGACTCGCTAAACAGGCCGTTGCGTGGACGGGAGATGATGATGAGGATATGTCTTCGGAGACGGGAAAACCGTCGCGGGTGATTTTGGCGAAACAGTTTTATCCTGATGAGGCGGGGAATGGGAATGAGACGGCAGGATCGGTGGCTAGTCCTACGCCGGTGTTGAGTTTGGGGGAGAAGGGTAATATTGTTGCTTTTGAGGGGGGTGCGGTGGAAGTGGTTAGTGGAGGGTTGTTGATTTGGGGTGCGGTTGTTGTCATCGGGGGCGTGGTTATGATGTAGAGATTATGATGATAACGGTTATGGTTATGGTTATGGTTATTTGAAGATTATCAGATCACGAATGTTCAATTTTCATGTTGTATAATGGAGTTTTAGCTCATAGAAAAGTTGATTTCATTCATTTCGTTAACTTTTTTGATATCTTGTAGGAACCATAATTCGCATGATTATTTTAGTATTCTTCCATCTAACTTCAGATATATAAGTTCTGACATGTACACTTACTTCATTCATATCAATATCTAACCTGCATACTTCAACCCATCTATTCCAACTCCCCAACTGCAACTGCAACTGCACACCACATAACCCTTCAAAACCCTCACCCTCACCCCTTTCTTGTCCTTGTCCCTAATTTCAAGCATTCAGTATTCAGTATTCAGTACTCCCCAAGCTCCTCCATCCATACAGACGTCCCTCCACCTGAAATATCACACCCAACCTCCCCCTCCCTCCCTCCCTTCCTCAACACCCGTCCAAAAAGTTGTTAATTTCCAAACTGCTAATTTAATCATCAAACATACCCCCTATATCTCCATTCCACACAGCCATCTACAATCAACTATTTCCCCTCTTAGCAAAAAAAAAAAGAAAGAGAAATCAGATAATTCTATAAAACATCCACACGCTCAGCCTAAACACTTCCCACAACCTCAAAATTGTTTTCATCTATTTGAAATCTTTAATATACTATTTTTTACATGTGAAATAATAGTGATACTCAATCTGGAACTAATCAATGGAGAAATAAAATAATCATCTATTTCTAAACTTCAACATGTAATGGAAAAATAATTCTTCGGAAAATCAAGGGTAAGTAAGGAAAAACAACTATTTTCAACTATTTCCCCCCCCCCCCCAGAAATCAAATCAACTTTTTGGATGGAGGTAAAGTTCTAGAAATTCTCAAGAATTCAAAAAATCAACTTTTCAGATATGCAACAGATGGGTTCGAGCAGAGGGGTCACGAGGTTTGGGGGTGTGGTGTGGTGTGGTTGGTTCGGTACTGGGACGGACTGGGACTGGGACTGGGACTGTTAGTTCATGAATGGGAGATTGTTTGGCCGGTCCGAGCCGAGCTGAGATTGGGCCTTAGATGGTTGGATGGATGGGTGGTGAGAGATACAATGAAATGAGTTTGTGGGGAAAAGTCTTTACAGCTGCTATTGGAAGAGTTTTTTTTTTAATCTTTTGGGTTATTGACATCCGAAAGTAATGATCTATGAAGAATAGCATAGTTGTGCGTTTATTTGTTCTTCTTAGGGATTATATTGTTGAAAACCTTCTAGTGCTTGTACTTATGGTTGGATGTTCCTGCTTGTGTTTATGATTGTTTGTTTTCTTGCTTTTTGTGTTTGTGTTTTTTCTGGTGCTTTGGACGAAGAAAGGTTTGTGATGGGTAGGAATTCTGGTTTGGAAATAGGAAAGGATAGTTCTCTTTGAATAAAGAAAAGCTTGATATCGATTGATCCATGGAATATGAAGAGGAGAATAACTCGAAGGGATGGAAATAAAGAATGGGGATGAAGGGTGGAAGAGTATTTCTCTTTGCTATTTCTATTGTCCTTTTATTCTTTCTTTTCACGTTCATGATTTACTATGTTGAATATATTTCTTGGCAGAGCGTAACCACATTCTTGGGTGGAGCATTGAGAAGATTTGCAGAGAGCAGCAGTTTTCTTGAAGGGTTTATGTTTTTGATGATGCGGTCGAGGGATTTCCCAAGTACAGGATAAACCGCGGAGATGAAATTATATTTGCGGTATGAGCTTAGTAGATGTCAGTTTTTCGACTAGATTCTTGCATACAGCCAAGTGGTACCATACCAGGCGAGGGCGAAGTCTACCAGTATGCATTTTGCTGTACATGAAGCTCGATCATCTTCTTCAATATAACAGGAGTGAAGAACGTCATTGCTTATCATGGAATCAATGTTCGATGTGGTTGAAAAGAAAGATGGCTGTAAGTTGTGACGGCAGCGCATTGCGCCCACTCCTAGAAAGTTGCCTGCTTTCTTCTGTGTGGCACTTGAGACGAACAACTTTTTAGAAGTCAATATAACAGTAAGGGTGAGTGAAGCAAGAAGTACATTCCTTTCCAGACTTGCTGAATCAAAAGAGCCTTCGTCTCAAGCTATTCTTGTATTTTTATTATCTTCCTTGTGTCATTAACCTCTATGTGTTCTGAATAACGCGTATACCCTTTCCCTTGCCCAGTGTGTCTCATTGGCGAAAAAATTCAGGTCAAAATGTGGCATAGGGAGACAGTATAGAAAATGGTTTCTCCCTTTCCCAGAGAAGGTGCATCGGGTCATCGCACTCAATTAGGGGTTTTCGCCTCAGCCTTTACTAGGCTTCTCGTGAAATCCACCTATGGGTCCACATCATACATTCGCTTATCATGTATGGACTTGAACATCAGCCGGGTGAAGTTGGTACTCTTTTGCAAAGGATACACTTGTAAATAGTATTGAATCGGAATTGAATCCGTAGATGAAGAATGGTTGCCGGCTTTATGCAGGTTCTTGAAACTTCCCCAGCTCACAAGCGGTGATAATCCTCCCTTCTATACCCTACTCTCAATGCTAATCACGTTGTCTAGGAAGTGTTTCAGTTCAATTGCTAAAATACACTTCGAGAAGAAAGTTAGCTTGGTAAAAGCATTACATCCTCACAGTAATGTGAGGTTTCTCAACGGAAACTCTGCGTTAGTAACCTTACGTGCCTCTCTTGTTCACTCATTGCTCACTATGTAAGATTTCCATTTGGTGTGACTAGGATATTGCGGTCCAAGTAACCTTTAACAATGCTCTCTATCCTCTAGTATTTCGCGCTCTGTGATATCCAATACGTTGTCTCTTCTTCTGCAGAATTTCCAACTTAAGTCTTCTTTGTCTTCTGGTCTCTTGACTTTGCATTCCGAAACCCTCCTGTTCTCCGTCTGTATATATTTGAATTCCTGTTTCTTCCTTCTTCCCTCTTTACATTCTTGTATTCATTCTCTCCCTCATTCACCAAATTCCGTACGTGAACCTCCGTTCCTCAGTCTGTTGCCTCTCAACTCTTTGGTTATGAGATATAATGTTCCTTCACAACTTCTGTCATCACTCATTCTTCCTTCAGCCCCAATTATTTTTGCAATTTTGTCAACTATCTTCAGACCTCTTATCCTCTGTATCTCCAAAGCTCTGATTCTATGGAATTCATATGATCACCAGTTTCGCTTTCTGCAGCATAAAACTATGAGACCTATAAAGAAATATTCAACATAACAGACCGGCAGTCAGTGTTCCGCAATCGTTGACGAAGGACTGGATGGTTCTTGAATTCTATGTGAACTTAGCTATGAAGAATATCCAATCTTCTTACAGTCAAATATTGGTAGTCTGGTTTAGGTGCGAACGGATTTGGATGACTGAAATAAAAGATCTGTGTTTGGATATGACTATATGTTGGATTTTGATGTATTTCAGTGTATCTCGTCTATGTCCAGATTCTAATCCTCCCCAATATAGAAGTATTTCGCCCTCGACCATTTTCTCTTCATACTATAATCAATATGATTGGCTGTTCCACAGGGGGAAAGTACTTTTTGCAGAAAGACAGACGATACTGTTCGAGCCTCGATAATGAATGATTATCAGACAAGAGAAAAGTGATCCCCATCTCTTCGAGAAGTGTTCGTAGTAGTTCAAACTTATTCCTCATCCAAATGCCACTGTTATCTTAATCTCTAACCCAGGCCAGCTCTATTTTCCATAAATTTTCCACTTCCAGAAGGTAGAAGGAGGGTAAGCTGTGGGACGAGAGAAAGAAACTGATGAAGTGTACATAATTGATATCTTGATGTTCAATTTGAGGTAAAAAAAAGGAATTGCTCAACTTCTTGGGGAATACTTTTTGGTCTTGATTCTTATGAGCCTTTAGGCAGTGTATATCTCTGGCTTCCGTTCAACTACAAGTAGACAACGAGTTCCCCTCTCGCGTTTCGAGATCTTGACCCTCGCCTCTATAAAAGAGGGATTCTCGATGGGTAAGAAGTTGACGTCATTTACTCCTTGATCATCCCCAGAAAAAACAATAAGGCTCGAATCGCAAGACAAAATTTGTTGGCATAGTCATCAGGTATGATCCAGTTCCTCCGGACTTCGGAACTGGGCTCTTTGAACTCTGCGCCTTTCAGAAGCTTTCCTGCGCTTCTTATTATTGTAGTATACATCTGTTCTTCCAAACGTCCACTATCCTCTTTTAAATCCGCACCCCGATCAAAGTTCAGCGTGGTCCGGTATTTTGAATATCGTGTCTTTGAAAGCTGTCGCAAAGAGAGAGTAGTGCATAAAAAGCCGCATTCTTGGCGATTCCAATTGCTGAAGTTTTTTGAAATGATGCATAGACTTCAATTGCTGGAAATATGGTGGTTTTTTTTGTCGCCTCCCCACAATTCCGCTTTATAGCTCGTTTGGAATTCACATCCCAATGAATGGAAGATTTTATTTTTTCTCCGTGATGCTCTTGGGTCCGCAACCGAGACAAAATTTTCTGCGAACCTTGTCATCGTAGTACGTGCCTGGGACTCCATCTTCTGATTTCACCTTCCATATTTGTCACCATGACTGATTAGTTCCTGTGTTGAGTGAAAGTTTCTCGATGATCAGCACAAAGGAGAAAGTAAAATTCCACCGATAGGTGACTGATGTTTTTCAGCCTTTGATGATAGCTAGTAGACTAAGATAATACTCTGGTCCATACGCAGCCTTATAATCGTAGCACTTGGTGTTGAAACTAGTATAATCTAATGCCGTGTTATGCCCTTAGATTAGCGCCCCATTCTCGCGAGACAGGGAATATTTTCGCTTAAAAATAGTTGGTTTTTCAGTATTCAAACATAGGTAGCCAGTATAGTTAAGAGACTGAAATTTGCCTGTCAGCTTTCTTACTGTAAATGTTATCAATTAATTGCGGAATCTAATGCCTCTGCGTGGTTCGGTTCATCAGTCAACTTCCCTGAGCTTCCAAAATAGGATAAAGATTGGTTCTCGGTGAGGAGCTACCAGTTGATATATCATTGGCAGTTTTCGACATTCGGTGATAGCTAGAGTCGTGTGAAGTCTCCAATATAGGTTAAGACCTTATAGTTGTAGCGATTACCTGTTATCTCCTGAAGTTGGTGCCGGCATTTCGGTTCACTTCATGCGAGAACGGACAGTAACTTTATGTGCCTGCAGCTAATGACGAATATTATGCTCGGACTCAAGGGAGATGTCCAATAAGTAGTCAATAGGGCTTTAAAGTCCCCGCAGATTACCAAAAGCAAGTAAAAGGGCCCAACCATCGGCGATTCTTGTTATTGTAGTAATTATCGGCTATCAAATTGATCTAATGGCGTCATACGGGTCCAAGACGATTATAGAATGAGTCGCTTGCCAATGTACTCAATGTTTACAATCAATCTGATATATCTAAACAGAGGAGAAGGCTTATGGTGCCAAGTAGTTGTTACTTTCCAGTTGTCTGTGACAGTTAGAGGTATGAATGAGTGCAATCACACCGCCTGAGCCCACTTTATGTGTGTATTTGTATATGATCCACCTAAAATATCATCATGCATTGAACCCAGTCTAATTTGAGAACCAATGGTATGCTCCTTCCTGTGTCTATGAGTCCAAGATAAAACCTGCCTATCGAAAGAGCGAGCGCGACTTTGTGGAAATAGTTGATAAATTCGGTAGGGCAATGACGGTAGGAGTCGAGAGGGAGAACCAACTAATTTTGCGGTATTTATTGCCAGTTAGAACTGTCTGTCAGTTACCACATATAATACGCCTTTGATGGTCGAGTTAACGTCGGGAGTATTTCCGGTCTTACAACAAAGGTGTGATGCAAGAAATTCCTTCTGCAGATCTTATCTTGAGCTCTAAACTTATGCTTTCCATCTAGTCTAATACTCCTACGCTGGTCGACTAGATATAAAAACTGGCAACGAGCCAATATATTCGCGAGGTAATGATGCCGACGGTCTGCTGAAAAGTATCGAAGAACAAGAGTGTTTCGTGAATGTGTAGGTTTTGATTTTCGGGTTTTGGCGTCTCTTGGATGCTTAGAAACTAAATGTTGAGTAAGTCTCTTCGTGGAGCTTATTGTGACTTATGAATCCGGTTTTATACTTCATCTAGTGTCGTCTCTTGTTTAAAAATGCGGCGAGGAGTGGCATTGAGCCTCTACAACCACGAATTTATCCTGATGGTCGACTGTTAAAGTAGAGAGACCATGTGGTTTTTCGCGCGTAAGTGATCTGTGTTATTTGGTCCTCGAAGATGTTCAAAACGGAAAGTAAGGGGCCGATCCACAGAGCTTTTCGCGGACTTCATCTTGATTTGCATCCCTTCTCCACCTTATATAACGTTGATCCTCCGTATCCAAACTATATCTAGAGTTGATGATGAGCTCTTGCCCCAGACCGCGAACCATGTATGTCGATGAACTGTGGAAGAGGGAAAGGAGTCCTGTAGTGGGTAAGAAGTCAGTATTCTTCGGTCGTCTTCAACGCTCGGAAGCAAAAAGAGGGATCCTAACCTTCTATGGAGCTTCTTTTGAGTTGTAAGTCCTATATCCCGCCTTGTTTATTATTGTTTCATGTGCCGATTTACCGCGAGAACTAACAGTGAGGTCTTTGCTTGCGAATAAGAAGTGATTGTCAGCTGCAGAAGAGATCCTTTGGTTGGTAAGCAGTCAACATGCGCAAGTTCCTGGCAGCAATTGGAAGGAAATAGAGCTTACCGTGATTTTAACACCTGCCATTCCCCGCACTCGATATTGGCGCTATTCAAGAGCTATCGCCAGACCTCGAAAGAAGCTTCTTCACCTGCGTATTGGGATGATTGTTAGTTTTCGGAGAGAGAAATGGGGTTTTGAATCGGTAAGTAGTATCTTCAAGTCTCCGACGACGAACAAAGACAGAACGAGGCAACCGCCCCTCCACGAATCCTATTGAGAGTCGCAAGTTCCTGCTTTACGCCCGCTCAATTTAGTATTTGTGACTTCGCTTCAGGTTATTGTGTAAATTAACAGTGTCGAGATTGAGCTCTGCGGTTCGAAGTTGATGGCCGATTTCGAGAAACGGAGCAGGAGAAAGATGGCATCTCCAGTGGGTAAGTAGCCAGTATTCTTTGGTCTTCAACAATCATAAGAAACGCAAGGCACAAGCGGAAGTACTCACAGAATCCGTTTTATATAGTAAGTACTTCATTTTCCCTGGCCTTTTGCTCCTGGTCTCTGAATTTCGTTGATGGCGAGGTCCTTTACCTGTTTTTGGAGGTGCTCGTAATAACTGGTAGAGGCCCATGTGGGTTAAGGGCTGATCAACGACTGATATTAGGACGTTCGAGGTGACAGTGTCAGAGGCGGAGAAGGACCGAATATTTCTGCTGGAAGGGTTACTAGGTAAGTGTCTGCCAGCCTTCTGCTGTATCGCCCTTTTTGATCTAGATTACCATGGGGATTGCAGCGATTCTCTGCCACTACAATGTAATCAGATAACGGCTAGTGAAACCGGAGGACAGGTTCTCATCTCCAAGCGAGTAGTATCCCTCGAGTATCGGCGGTGGGTCTGTCACTGAATGGGCGGATCGTGTCATCGTAGGTTTCTGCTACTCCCTGGATTTGAAGCTATTCTGCGAGTCTAAATTGATAAGGACCGGAATTGAATCTGTCTTCTAGTAGTATATAGTGGCACAAATTTGCTGTTGTAGAGAAAGCACTTCCAAAATAAAGAAAATGACTGACCTTCTGGGGGTTGTAGGGAAGATTCGAAGGAATACGAGGATTCCGATTGTCTCTTAGATCCCATTACAATGAGCTGTCGAACTTCCTTTGTATTGACATCAGTTTTCTTAAGTTTAGATCAACGAGATCGGTTGAGATTCTAATACCAGTAACACGGAATACTCAGAAGCTAGTCATACACAGGAAACATCATTCAGTTGCTCGGCAGTACCATATTTGAGCTTTAGCAGCGACAGAACAGGATGTGGAAGACGGAACTCAACCCAGGCTCTTACCCTTTTGACATGGTCACATACTACTCTCTTGATTTGGATGCCTGCTCGCGGATATTGAGATTAGCCTGGAGGTAGTAGTGGAACCAAACATCTGGGTAATATCAAAACAAGGACTTATCCAAGCAAGGTAAAAGACTAATGGCACATGAAAGGATTCAAAGACTTTCTCCAGAAGAATCTGATACTCCTAAGTGAGACCAGACAGGTATATCAGGTATGTCAGGTCGAAAACCTGTTAGAACAAGACAACAAAGGAGGTTGAAAGGCAGGTCTACCCAAATTATATTACTGTAGAATATCTGATTAAGCTGATAGTACCAGTGATGGATGTGAAGCCTAAGAGCCCCAAGAAAAGCATATGTTGCAAAATATACAGAGGCCAGCTTCTAAATACCAGTCCTTCACAGTCCCCAGGCCATGGAAGTAGCAACGCCGAGACAGACCCTCGAGGGTATCTAGCTACCTAAAACCCTTTTAGGTTAAGTTTAATTCTTAGTGCAACTAAGCTCACACAAACCTTCCCATTGTACTTAATTCAAATTCTCTTTCCTGCTCAACTTCAAAATCTACTTCTCTTTTCTTTCGCACCAACCATGTACCACAATCAACACCAGCACATCAACGGCAACCTATCAAAACCAAAGGTACGTAGGCCATTTCTTATTATATTATTCTTCTCACTTTTTTGCTACTATCTGATTCAATTGAAGCTTTAAGCTTCTTCTGATTGATGATGGCGCGATCTGGATGTCTTTGGCCAGCAAGACCGCTTTACTCAAAGTTCAAACACTTCAAAGCTAATCAACAACAAAATGTACTAATAATTAATGAAGTGTAGTAAGAATAATCTGATAGTACACATTCAACTTTACAGATTGATCTAATACCAATTACAGTAACATTGCGCGCATTGGAGCGTTGAGATGGCTCCACCGGCCGTAAGTTTTACTTCCTCATCTACCTCTTGCCTTACACTTAAGCTAACCACGTTACACAGTGGTTCAAGTGAGTAAAAAAACCATCTATATGATTATTACACTCGATATTGTTACACAGAAGAGTCTACCAGCTGCTACTTTATTGTTGTAGATTTACATTTCGTTGGCATAATTGCATGTTGGAGTCTATGCTAGCGCATGAAGATGACATCAATTTACACGGTCTTGACCAACGTCTGACTACGTGAATTGGCATCTGGGCTTGTAATCAGTTATTTTAAGCACAATATAAATACACATGTGCAGAGAAGAGTCTGTCCTTCGTCACGATACCATGCATTTGGCCATGTAAAATCTACTCTTCGCTTTGGGTCAGTCACCTCAAATCAAAAGTACAGTTATGTGCACAGAGAAGTTTATACCTTACACTATCATAACATAGAAGGCGAACATCGCAAGCAATGGAGTACCTTGCCAAAGTCACGTGGATTTCATTCACTGAAGCAGTCTCTTCGTTGAAATTGTCATTCACCTCTTTGGGGAGATGTAAACCTCATCGACATTTGCCCTAACTCACCGCCACGATGCAAATATCCACTATTGAGCTTTGCCACGGCCGATAGCAAGCGCTTTTATTTCAAAGACCTGTGTGCAAGATCCTGATTGGTGCTCCATAAATTCAAACTTCTCGCTCATAAAACGATACCAAACAAGGCAACGACAACATATCTCTACTTTCCTGACCTTTAATAATCAACCTCTTCTTACTTTGCTGCCGGCTCTTTCTGCTCTACTCGTGTGACAGAAGATTGCCATCAAGATATTTCTTCCCGCTCGATACCATTCTTCGTCACTATTTATTGCCACTGCCAAACGATACCGGTCGTCCATATTTATCCTTCATGCGAGAAAGTATCTGAGATACAACCTTCCCATTTTTGCACAGCTTCTTGTCCATTCCTCTTTCTACGAATTCCTGCCATCGATTCCTCCCGTCTCACACAGATTTCAGTCAACATTACCTACTGCCACAAATAATACGAGGAGCATGCTGTCAATTTATCTTACTCGCACAAGAGAGTTATAGTCGTAGCTTGATATCCGTCACAATACGATCACCATCGATGTCGAAGAAAGAACCCATCTACAACCTCCTTTATACCTGTTACTGTCGCGAAAGATCAATTCTTTTACGCACGGCGAGCGATTCGATGATACTATAAATAACGTCTTTTTCCACCATTCCTTTCCCTCATTGTTTTAACTTAAAGACAACGCTCTCCTAGACCACGATACTTCTCCTTGATTACAAGCTCTTCCGTTTGCGCATTCAACGCAAGAAATCCTCAAAGCCCTCAACATTTTACAATCAAGTCAAGTCCAGCGTGTCTTCACAAGTTATTTCACGTGGACAGTTTTTGAGACGACGCCAAACTTCTCGTTGATCAGGGTTTCGCTCATCTTTACCTCAATTACAATAAAAATCCCTCGCAGCGACCCACTCCTAGCATATCACACCATCTTCAGAGAACATTCAACTATAGTTGTTTAATATTGGCCATTTCATCAACAGCTGCGACGTCTATTCTCTACTTCAAGACCTCAAAGAGCCCCTGGAATTACCGAATATCTGCAAACTCGTTTAGCTCCTTAAGTTTCGCTCCTTCCTACTTGGTATACATACCAGTGTCTTTATTCTCAGACAGCTGCCTCGTACGATCTTAAAATTATTCCATTTGAATTTACCAACCTCCTCTACGTCTTCAATTTGTTGATTTCTAACCTTTAACCATATCGGCCATCTCTATTATCTTTAAATTCATACACGGTTTATATGTTGCAATGAATATAACTTGCATCAAGGATCATATTTGTTGAGAATATTCACTGAAAACCCCTTTCCATCAGCAACCGCTGTCGTTTATCTGATCCATAAAATTCCATCTCCCCAGTAGGGAGCAAGCAAGATATTGATCGTACAACAAGCTTCGTTTCTCCACATACTTCTCATAGCTTTTCAATTCAGATCTCTTACGATTGCGAATCGGAGATTCTTGTTCATTTTCCCAATATTTCATCTCTCTAAAGACCCTACCATCTCCGGATTTGTCAGTTTTCCATTTGTTTCTTAAGACATACACTTCTTTTCTATTATGCTGATGCCGAAGACTCCATGCTAACAGGTCCTACAGATCTCCGAAGATCATAATATCTTTTGAAAAAGTGAGTAAATTTCCCCCAGTCAATAGCCCGGATATCCCACCCTCCACATCTTCGAACTTTCCATTCTCTTGGCAATTTATTAAAAAAAATCGAGGACTAATTCATTTGTCTTTTAACTTTGCCAAATCAATACTAACTTATCCAGAAGAAGAAAATGGAGGCCATTACCGAGGAGACGGCCGGTTTCCGCCAGGCAACGCAAATTTACCTGGCAGAAAACCGCGCTGAAATGGAATCATTAATCCACGAAAGCACCGACCGGCTCATGGAGCAAACACGGGTCCCGGCCCAGGAGGCCCATAGCTGGCAGACAAGAACTGTTGAGCTCCAAACAGAGTTCATGGTTAGTTATTCTTCCAGATTTTACTCCCCACTGAGATTTTTGTCGTTCGAGTTGATTTAAAACATGGAAACTTCACATTTGGCAGTTTTCTCTGGATAAATTCATTCAATGTTGAATGAAAGCATTGGGACTTCTGAGGTACACATGCTGACTTGCATAGGAACTTTTGAAACAATATTTGGAAGCGGGAGGCACCGTCCTCGCCGCACCAATATACCGCGCAGACGCCCGTAAGCTCACAAACTCTTTGTTGGTCATTGGAGGCTTCATGCTAATAATATCTAGTAAGGGTCAGCGGACAACCGGCAATACGCCCTTCGAGGGTTCATATCTTCACGGAGTTCAAGAAGCGATATGTACCTGGCAGTGTGCCACTTCATCTCCAGCATCTTCTGGAACATAGATCCAACGGACTATGGATCCAAGCTTTGGCTATACAGAACCAAGATGGGGACATGATCCAATGTAAGTAGTTTTTTTCATGTCACCATTCACATGAAGCGATAATTTTATGAAGAGTACAAATGACTGACCCAACCGTTTAGTGAAAAGAATAACAGATGAATCAACACCCCAAGGGGAAGACTTAACTGTCTGGAAGTGGTTGTTCTGTGAGCTTGGAGAAGGCGAGGATTTGAACACCTTAGTGACGGAAAAGGAGAGGTGGGGATGGGGTGGAAAGTTCACTTGGGGTACGCCTTTGGAGAGAGGAGAGCAATGGGGACATGGGCAGGTACTTGGTGGAGATGATGAGAATATTGTGATATTGACTTAGGGCCTCGGATACAGTATGAGCATGGGGGCTGATTCCAGCGTGGGTCAGCAGCTGCCAAGACACGGGTAGCACCGTGAAACTCGCGCCCTGGCACTTTTAGAGCACTCTACTGTTGATGATGGTCAGGGGTGCATGGTGTGGTGGATGCGGGTTTACGATTTACGAAGAGACGAGACGACGACATGATCATCTGTTTTCTCAATCCATTTTGTCTATAGACCGTTGCATTTACATTGGCATCAGAGGCGTTGGACTCTACCTACATTGTTTTTAAAAGTTGCGAAGAAACTTGCCTGGTATAGCACTGTTTAACGGGGGCATTGGGCTTATACCATCGTTGCATTTGCGTTCGCGTTGCGCGCTGGATTTCATTATAGGATGGAGTTTAATACTGCTGATACCCATTAAAATTAATATTGCTTTCCATTATTTCTCATATACGACCTATTTTTGCTGTCAAAGTGATTACATGAATTATGACCTGGTATCGAATCTTTTATGTTTGTACGTGCTGAGCATATATACGATTGATGGACTTGTGAATTTCGCATAGTGACTATTGATCAACGGCCAAAAGCTACGCATAGAAAGATTATTGAATTTCTTTTTTTTTATTGAATGAATTAATGAGGTCTATCGATGTCAAGCCTTAGATAAAATAGAGTTTTGGGCCGTTCAAAATTCCGATTGTATGCGCAGAATAACAGTTCTCCATTTTCACTTGAGGAACCAAATACTCAATTACAACGACAACGGCATGTCCCTAAGCTTATTAATGATAACAGCAATCGAATTTGGCATATTTCACAGACCAAAAAATCTTAAAGAAATCAACAGTGAAGATCTCATGTAGCATTCTATTATTTTCAAACTTAGCTTTTTCGCGGCAAGTAATGAATCGACGTCAGTGAAGGTCAATTTCGTTGCCGATAATAAATCATTTACTGTCATGAAAAAGGTCATAGGCTAAGATTCACAGATTCTTTGATCACAAAAGCCAAGTATCATCCAATTAATCCAACCCATCAAAGTTTACAAGGAAGAATGTTCAGCTACCAAACCTTCCAGAACATAACCGACACACTGCCCACCTGCCTACTTCAACCCTTTATGGATATACCCGTAAGTTTATATACCAGACGCTTTTTAGGTGATTCAGCTGGACTCGATATGCTTGTGCGGCGGAGGAGGTCTGCTAAGTTTAGTATGGAGCAATTCTCGGACCGGGAACAAATATCAGCGACTGATGGGTGGAAGAGGGAGGCACGTTACTGAAATACATGCAGGTTTGGAGACCAGAATTTATGGGCCAGCTATAGATCTCCCATTGAGTTCCATAAATAAGAGCAGTGGAAATAATAAAATAATTGGAGTGTGACAGACAAGCTTCCACGATGATTGCAAAAAATTCCGCTTTGCTGCGGACATAATTTTCGGAAGGCCTAAAGCCACGAGTTTGAATTTTGAAGGATGCGGAAAACAAGAAATATCATATATCTAGAGTGAATGGGCCCACGGGCCTCCTAGGAATCACGTAATATCTGATGCCTAGTCATTGAAACGCGTGGGATGCTAATTGATACTGGACTAAGAAATTGATCTCGGCTGAGTAGTCGCAGGAGAGACCGATTACGGTATTCTCTAGTGTTATTTAACAGTCTTCTATAAAGCTCAGCCTTCATTGAAATGACACAAAAGGTGCCCGGAAGATCTGGTGAGCAGTGAACTAGATGAAAACTTGTTTGGTACGACGACAGAAATACTAGGTGTTTTGAGACGAATGGTTCGGCTGACTTCTTCGAGAAATAGCTTGAACAGAAATAGCCGTGTATAAAAAACAAGCATGCATGTGCTCAAGTAAAACTGAAACAAGAACTACCCAGGTCTTTCATGCCTAAGTAGAGAGAAAGGTATGATTTCAATACTAATTACTCAATCATATATCAGCATTCCTCACACTTCGGTCTCGGTACTTTTCACGTTTTTCTTCGCCCCATCCATTTCCCAGGTCACTTTGGCAGAGAGAAAAGCAGAGGCGTGAAAAATTTATCCTGAATACCAACAGGTACGTCCATAATATATGGCCGGCGCGAAGTGCCCTTCTATGCTCTGACGGCGAACAAGGGGCATACACACACACCTAGATAGTAGTAGGTTCATGGAATTTATTAGGTCTTGTTTTGAAGGGGAGATTAAACAGCGTTTTGTACCCCAAAGTGTTTTTCTAGTTTCCAGATTGATCTTGTATAAATTACATTTTTACTCGCTTCGACGCATTGCTTTCAACTTCCAAGCTTTTCCGAGAAACGGATTTACTATTCCCTTTACTAACACTACCCGACTTACCAAACTCCACTAATACATAAGTAAGAAAAATACTTTTCTGTTTAAGATAAACACTCTTGTTACAAGGGTCTAGAGCAGCAGTACGAGCAGCGTTACCCAGCTTCATAAAATGATCCAACGACGAACTTATCTCGGCATTATAGCGCAGCTTATCGGCCCATGCAATCGTTCTGGCTATATCTTTAATAAGCCATAAGTTTCTTTTCTCCCATAGCCCGAGAGTATTGGCGGAATCGGAATCCAGTGGGTCGTAGAAAAACAATGCAGAGCACCAGCACAAGGTAGCATCAAATGCACTAGTATTTGATGTACGGATGCAACTAGCCAGAGTTGATAATTTGGTAGTTAAATGTGTGTGGTTGTTGATATCCAAGTTTACCAGTAGTGCTGCTTCTAACCATCTTGCTAATCTCGAGCTGAGTATCTGCGATGCTTCTAAATTATGGTCGAATTGTTTGTTTAGCTCTCTAGGATTCAACTGGGCAAATTGTTCCTTAGCGAGCTGTTCCTCATCTGAATCCACATTGAAGTCTATTCCGATGTCCTTTTCGATGTCCTTTTCGATATTGTCGAAGTCTATTTCACCATCTGACAATTCCTCACAGTGAGGAGAGAAAATGCCATGCACAGATGTAGACGGTGAGCTAGTTGGGTAGTTCGGGACAGTTGGAGAATTTGGGACAGTTGAAATTCGACCTGGTGTTTCTGCAATCGCCACTTCGCTAAGATTGGGTGGCGGCGTTTTCTGTTCGAGAATAAGCGGTGGTGACCGGGGAACCTGCACACGATTCTCGGTATATGCCGGTGGTAGTGATTTCCATTCCACTAATTCAGGCACTTGTTCAATGTATGTTTCCTTCGTGCTTGTTTTGTGTGTATCGATGGGAGCATTGCTTAAGCGTTTATGAAGCTGTTCTAAACCCACTAGCGCATAACTATTTGGCTTGATGTATACAGTGAAGGTTGTCGTATTAGAAAGAGATTCAAGGGCAAGAAGCAATTTTGCTGAGGTTTTAGTCCGAGGTTTGATATTCTCATTAGGCTTCTTCTCCATAACGATGAACCCCTTCGCATTTAGATCGAATTGTACACAGATAACATATAGCGAATCGCTGATTTTAGCATCGTGGATAGCAGAAACGTCGTCAAAAGATAAATCATCGATATTCGACACGGAACAAGGCTTAAAAGCATCTGCAAAATTGGCATCTGGAGGAACAACCAATACCATTTCTATGTCCTGCTTTTTTCCTCCAAGTATAATAGATATTTGAAGAGTAAAGTGAATGTGAATATGTCCTTCTGCATTGTAGTACGCCTCCATAAAAAAATTGAGATCCTGCCCGTTACGATTCGAACGAGAACCTAGTGTGCAAGATGTACCTGATTCATCTTTCCATTTCACAAACACTCTCTCGCGAAGGACTCGTTGTAGCTTGAATTTGTCAATCAGAATCTCAGTGGGGTTCGACATGGTTTGCCTGTAATTATAGTTAGTAACAAGCACAGTAAAAGGACAATTACATTTGAAAATGACAGCCCACACTTCACGTGTGATTCCCAGCCCACCCAGGCTATAGAGCAGCCTTGACTCTTGGCGAAATAAGGTATAGTTGTAGTAGATGCTGAAGGACTATCACTGGCGGGGTTATTCTAAACAGTAAATGCTGAAGGACTACCACAGGCGGGGTTGTTCCAAGCAGCAGATGCTGAAGGACTACCACAGGCGGGGTTGTTCTATGTAGCAGATACTGAAAGATTACCACAGGCGGGATTGTTCTAAGCAGCAGGTACTGACAACACAATATAGGAGAAATTTCGTCTCGCGACAGACGCTGTGCAATAGAGATAGATATAAATGCGACGATGGAAATGGAAATGGAGGAACCTATGGATATGTAAATATCGATAGAAATTAAGATGACGATAGAAATAAAGATGGCGGTTGAGATAGAGATGGCGATGGAAAGACAGCGTTTGACGTGTCATGGAAAGAAAGTTTGCCGCGACGAGGCGCGGCGACAAAACACCCAACCAAAGACTAGTCCAAATATGGTATAGCTCTGCTGACATAAGATTCTCATAATCAACTTCGATATCGTGTTAGCTACAAGCTTCTTGTTTTGCAGCCATATTCTTCTCGCCTTTCAGTCAAAATCGCATCTTCACTGTCTTTCTACTTCGTAGTCCTTAGAAATGGACTTAAATAGAAGCGCAATTTTTTCGTGATCGTCTGGCGTTCCATCAAATAGCCTGCCACGTGATATTATATTCAAACGCCGGGTTGCCCGTAAACTATCGCGAGACTCGTAGTAAATGTTCGGAACATCTTGGCGCACACTCGTAGATTAAACTGCAAGCATCGAAATTGCCTAGGTTCTTTGGATCAACACCATCAAAATAAATCTGCTGGTGATAGAATTGTTCGCCCTATGATACAGGCAAAGTTTTTAGAAAACGCGCAATCGCACCATGTATATTCTTGAACCCCTTTAATGTCTTTCTACGTACCGCGGATACCTTGAACCTCGTCATGTTCACAACCGGAACTATTGGTTATTCCGTTGCATGGACTGTGCAAACTTGGCACGAACTTCAGGATCATATCAAAAGTCTAATACCGTAGCTAAGTAGTTGATATAATGCAGATTACCAGTATCGTTGACGCACTCGTCACGTCCCCTAAGCCTTACATGACATATTACTTCTTAGCCAGAGCCGTACAAGTAGTAGTGTTTTGGAGAGGATGTTCATTGAGGATGATTGCATTGTGTTGATCTCAGTTGTCATGTCCGGTGCTATCGAGGCGGCTCTTCATGAACAAATATGTCGTGAAACGACTTTCACATTTGCTTAACTTTCCGAGATCATAATCGTTGGTGGCTGCTCATTGTTGATCCCGGAAAGAAGTAAAGTGGTGTGTATCTCCCTCGATATAGGGATAGGGAAAGGATAAACAATAAACCAAATTAGAAGAGCGAGACATCATACAGGTTGCATTATGTCGCGTTCGTTCTTTGTGTATTCTGTTGAATGTTTAATATTTCCTTCGGGTATTTTTCAACCTCTGCCTTGAATAATTGACAATTGTCAGATTCTTGGACTCTATTATCCATCAATTCCCATTCTATAGGTCCAACAGCTAAAGGGCCATCACTTATGAATCCCCATCCTATGAGTCCTGTATCAAGAGGGCCACCGTATGGGTAGATCACTCCTTTCGTTGAAATTTGGCTTGCTCGATCCGCAGTTACAGAACCACGGGCCAAACGAAGACTGCTTCCAGTCTCAGCAGTTTCTCCTTCCTCTACCGCTGTCGAGTCCGTTAGCACACAGTTGTAATTTTTCGATCCTCCAAGCATTGATGATCTTTTGGTCGAATCCATTTCTAAAGAATTTGGGACCACAAGCCCTAATTCCGAAGAATTACTCGCAAGGCTGGGGGGCAAGGTAACTATGTCCCATTGCTGAAAAAGTGATGAAATTGATGCATGGCTTTGCAACTTCTGTAAGGGACCTACTGTACTAAAAGAGTTTGCCAGGTCTAGGCTAATTCATGTCATTTTATACCTATGCTCTAATGATCAGCGTTATTGAAGGCGGTCGTGACATGAACTAATCAGTACTTAATGGTCAAAGTAGGGCAGACAGTAGAGAGTTCGAAAATGTGGTGAATTTGAGGAAGAGAAATTAAGTTAATAACCACGGTTCCTGGTAATAGTGAGCAAGGAAGGTAAGAAGATGGAAAGAAATCAAATTCAAGCAGTGGAGAGAAAAAAATCAGTTAGCAAAAACGCTCAAGGGTAAAAAAAGATGATTCCACACTCGTTCTCAAACTCAGGATGCAAATCAAATCTCGATGGCTTGGTTCTGAAATATCATTCAGGTTAAATTTCCTACGAAGTGTTTCTTTTTACTTCGCTGTTTGCAGGTCGATGTATCTATTTTTTCATTCTTCGTGCCCTAATCTTCTTAGATTTGCTTCACTACAAAGATTGTCCTTCTTTGTAGCCTTTCTGTTGGCACCTGTTTAAGATCCTAATCATAAGGAAAATTCTACTGTAAAAACAATAATAGCAGAGCGGGGCTTAACTTTGCAACACTTTCCTTTTCTCTCTACTTGCTAATGCGAACTCACTTCCAGATATACTACCTGCTTCATTTCAGTGTATTTTATGACTTCCCTTTAGCCTTGCTCCTTTTCCTCATTCTCTGTCTCTTCATTCTCTGTCTCTTAATTCTGAATCTCCTCGTCGTCTATCTCTTCTTGTTTCATACGCTTCTCTTCAGACAGCTGTCTTTATAATTGTTCACATCCGGAAAATCTTTCCAATGCTCTCTTCTTTAATGATTCGGCACCCGATTCTATTGCACCTTCCCAAACACATGGATCTTCGGTGGAATCTTCATAGTTTCCCATAGCTATGACACAGTACTCACGCACAATGCGATCCCTCACTTGATCACCGAGACCATCCACTTCTTCATCGTCCTCGTCCTCATCTTCATCCATATCGACTTCGCCTCCCCAGACACCTATGTCCTTAGCAAATGCCTCATTGTCGTCATTCCTAATCTTCATGCGAAATGTCTTTCCAGAAGGATATCCCATGGCTATTATACCCCTGCGACTAGCCATGCAAGACGGTCGATACTCAAAAGGAAGCCAAAGGAAATTCCGCTCTCTGTTAGATGTTTTTTCGACTATCCAATCATTTGAGTGACCCAACTTGTAAGATTGCTTAAGAGGAGGTAATCTCGAAAATCGGCCCTGCGAACTCATCGAACTTGGATGATTATCCATTTTTTGTAGCAACTTGCCCGTTCTTGTACTCCAAAGCTGAGTTTCATGGTCGAAACCAAATGCTAGAACCTTGCCATCCGGCGAGAAGGCTGCCGAATGCCAATGTTTTCTTTTCACAAAACTGGGCAACTTTTGCAAAAGCTTCCCTGTTTTTGAACTCCAAAGCTTACTTTCAAATCCATCGACATCGCTCCAAAGCATCATGGTGCTATCAAGCGAGAATATAATCCAGCTAATATTTTCTCCGTTACTATTGAGTTCATGCAATAATTTACCTTTTGCTGCATCCCACAATTCAATTATGTGGCAATCTCTCACTGTAATAGCTATTATCTCGTTGTTTGGCGAGAACTTAATCGGGAGTCATGTTTCATCGTCTAGCCAGGCACCGACAAGCGTCTGTCGAAACTCACCCGTTGCTACGTCTTGAAGGCGAACTTGCTGGCTAAAGAAATAATCGATAGCCAGCATCCTACCATCTGATGAGAATTTAAGCCAACTAATACTGTCCTTAATCGGATTGCCTTCAATCTTTGGTAGCGAAATATCTATCAAGGTCTTGATATCCCAAAGCCTGACTGATCTGTCAGAAGACCTTGAAGCAATCATCTTGCTATCCGGTGAGAATAGAATTTCATTCACCCCTGATAAATGACCTTTCAAAATCTGCACTAGTTCGCCTGATATGTACCAAAGCCTGATTGTTCTGTCTTGGGAAGCTGAAGCTATCATCTGGCCATTTGGCGAAAATGAGACGTCCATAACATCGTAAAAGTGACCATTAAATGTTTGTAATAATACGCCTTTCCTTGTATCTAAAAGCTGAACCGACATGTCAAATACTAAAGCTATCATCTGACTATTGGGCGAAAATACCATTGACTGTACGGAGGGTTGGTGATGTTCATGCAACAACAGTAATTCGTACCCTATCTCTATTCGCCTAACCCTGATTTCTCCCCCAAAATGGATTGAAGCTATCAATTTGCTATTCGGTGAAAATTTGATTGATTGGTGATGTCTCTTTTTATGTTGAACTGCATTGTTATTGAACAAATGCAACAGTTTTCCTTTCATATTCCAAAGACCAATGTCACCGTCTTCGAGAAGTGTAGCAATCATTTCGTTGTCGGGAGAGACAAGAACAGAGTATACTTTGGCAGAATGATATTTTGATCCATATAGTAGTTGTGCAGGATTATCGCTGCTCATAGTCCAAAGCCGGACCGTATTATCGCGAGAGCATGAAGTTATTGTTTTGCCATCAAGAGAGAAGCTGATTGAAGTTACCACACCCGAATATCCTGTGAATACATGAAGTAATTCACCCATCATTGTATCCCAAATTCGAATTGTGGCATCATCAGAACTAGAAGCAATCATTCTGCTATCTGGTGAGAAGAATATCTGTGAGAACAAAGAACTTGTAGGATGGTGGTATAATTGTAGCAGTCTGCCGGTAGCTGCATCATAAAGACGGATTTGACGATCAGAAGAGCTAGAAGCGACCATATTTCCATTGGGTGAAAAGGCAATATCATTTATGAAATCGGCGTGACCTTCAAGTATTTGAATACCCGGAGTCCAATTTGGTCTTTTTCTAGTAATTTCATACAACCAGGGTGGGATACATCTCTTGAACGTTTGCCGAATTATGTTTTTCTTGGGGGCAAAGAAAAGAGCTGATGAGTATATCTGCAAAGGTGCTTGTTCAATACCGGATTTATTGAAACTGATGAATTGCTCAGCATCATGGATAAAACGATAAAGCTCCGAGTTTTCAGCATGCTTCAAATTTGTTAGCAATGCTTTTCAATATCAACGTGGGTACGAAACTAGGGACGAGTCAAACTGACCGAAGTGTAAGACTTCAGATCATTCATAACAATGATGCTCTCTGGAGTTTGTTTTGTCAAGCTCATAACTTCGAGCCAATGCAGGAAATGTTTGATTAGGAAGATGTGAAGTAAGCCATCATCACCCTGCTTGGAATTGCTTTTATAGAGATGATTCGTCCAGTGACAGCATGAATATTCGACATCAAGCAGATATTTTGCCTTCTTTACCTCATCAATCTCAGCAATGCAAGTCCCAGGTTCCACGTCGCATCCGTTCGCTCTCAGCTTCTCCATAGTAATTAAGCATCTCTCAAATAGCTCTTCATGAGCTTTCTGTTCGTTGAACCCGAACGATCGTATTTTCAGATGTTTTTGAGAATGTTTGATGAGATATAATGGCCCAGAGAAACTGGAAGTACAAATTCGATGATACGAGAAAATTACTGCAGTGACAAAGCTCGCATAGATCAGTAAACCCTTGGTCCAGTAGATAATGATAGCGGCAGGGAGAATTAGAAGTGCCAAGTCACAGGCAGACTCGAGATACGTTCTGCTTAGTACCAGATCCATCGAAAGTAGAAGTTTATTAAGTCCACCAGTAGACGAAAGAAAGAATGGAAGAGGCGGAATAGATCGGAGATGATCTTTTAGCGACAAATGGATGAACTGAAATCGTTTGTTCAATTTTGCTTCTATGATTATGTGTTTCAAGCTTCCAAGGCTTGTCTGCACCTTGATATCATCGCTATCGACCATCAAACAAATCTCGGCCCTTGTGAGAGGACGAATAGCAATGTAAATGCATCGAATTATTTTGAAAGAAATCTGGCGCCTGGACTCTGGTATGTTCATCAGAATCCGATTGTACATATCATCCAACCCTCTTGGCAGCCAGGTATTAGCGGATTCAGGGCGGCGGATTACTTGTTCCAACATTGCAGTGTTATTTTTCAATTCGTTAATTGCTAGAGAGACCCAGAGGAACGTCCCGTCAGCACGGCTAAGCAAGATTTCTTTTAAATAGTTCTTCTTCTTGTCGTCAACATAGCTTATTCGGTCGACGCTCTCTGAGACGAATACTTTGATGTCTTCTATTCGTCTTTCACTGTATTCTTTGTCCAAATCATCCAAATCAATCCGCAATTCCGTCCGAATATCACTTTGTAATGGGCGGCTGATGATAATTGTTTTGATTCCCTGGTAGTTCCCTCTGTTGGATACGTAGAGATCTTCCAGTTTTGCTTGGAGGAACAAAATCGAGTCATCATCACACTCATCGAGTCCGTCCAAGATCAGCACTATATTTTCTGGAATATTTTTGACCATAGACTTGAAGATGCGCCACAAATTTTCCCTATAGAAATTACTGGCAAGCTTTTGATTCTGACGACGGCAGCTATCAAACTCACCCAAAATATCCTGGTATAAGTTGTTGTTCGCCTTTAAAAGCTGACAGATCAGACTCCGAAGCACACATAATGCTGAGTTGCGTTGAGAGTTACTACTGTCACAATAGTATTCCAAAACAAGATGACTTGGCTCTCGAGGGTCTACACGTGAAATCCAGCGGCTCGCCAGATAGATTGAAAGGTATGTTTTTCCTTTTCCGGGACCACCATAAATCCAGAGGAAATTATTAGAATTAGTTATCCAGCTCTGCTCGAAAATTTGGACTTCCTTAACTTTTTGGATCCATTTACAGGTATCTGGGACAGGGTAACCGGTGCGACCGCATATTCCTTCTCTATCGTCTTCGGGGTGCGTTAGAAACAGTGCATTGTAACATTCATCCTGATCGATCTTTTGTTTTTGAAGAACTACCCGAATATTAGCAAAGTTAATATCTACTCCAAACAACTATAGTAGGTCTAAGAAGCCGCGTGGGATACTTGCAATCCAAAGGCTGTGGAATGTTCACATTGCCCACGATTGGGCCATTAATCTGAATGTTCGCATTTCCTGCTAGTGTATTTCCACTTGCGACAAATGATTTGATTTCAACAGCCATTGAATATTCGGAAATCGCAACCAGCAAACTTATAAATTCAGCAAAGGCTCGAAAACTTCAAAGATTCAAGGAAAGTTAGGAAACTACAGTGATGGATAACACAATCGATTCAAATTCCCCACATCGCTTATGTACTCCATGCAGTCGAATCCACCTAGGCGCCTGCCTCATCAATATGAACTTGCATATGCATGAACCAATAAATAGTCAGGTGGGGAATAGATCTGCCACACCCAACTATGCGTGCATGTTGTATGTTAAGATTGACAATTCAGAGTGAAAAGAATTTCGTGGGAGTTATCCTCAGTCAAATCATCTGCCGCTGGGTTACTCACCCCTGCGCACACAAATGCATGCTGACATCCAATGAATTATGTTCAGCTGAATGAGGTCGCACTCGATGTAAAAAGCCTCCACAAAGAATTACAACGCATCACCAAAGAAATATCGACCATGCAATTACCCAGCCCTGTATGGCGGCTCAGCCCAGTGTGCCCAATATTCTGATAGTGCAGAAGAGTTCCAGACAATCGGTTCCAACAAATGTGAGAATTAAATATCTAGTCCTAATACCTGGGACTAGATAAACTCACTCAAAGTCTTTCATTTTTCTTCAGGAATTGATTTTCTGAAGTTTTTATTGTGGTGTCCAAAATATATCTAATCAGAAAATCCTAAAGATTCGGATCAAATATTTTCAAAGTCTCAGAACAGCACAACAATCCCGAGTATCCAATTCCGACAACCCAAGAGTATGGTAATTATCACCTCAGACACACACAAGATAAACACACTAAACCAAAGGGGAATCAGGCGGGACTAGAAATCATAGGCGCTATATCCGCCGTATCCGGCCTCCTAGAATCCAGCATCAGTCTTTTCGAACGCCTGCGCCGAACCTACAATGACCAGAAAGAGTCTTCCAAGATCCTCGGAGCGCACGTCGTCGAGATCCAAGGAATCTTAACCATACTCGATCTCGTCAAGCATGAAGCAAATTTACGCACAGCCGCCGTGCTTTCCGAGATCGAGTCTATTCGCAAGATCGCGACGGAGCTGATCAGTAACTTGGAACTAATGATGCCGGGGGATAAGAGCCAGGCGCGTCGTTTTGCCCATCAATTTCTACAGGGAACCAAAGAAGAGGAGACTCTTGCGAAGCTGATGGAGCGGCTTGAGCATGCAAAGTCGAGTTTGGGCTTGGGTTTACATATTGCCCACGTAGGGGTGACGCGGGTCGTGGGCGATAAAGTTGCGATTAACATGGAAATTTTGAATCGAGTGGATGGGCTACTTCGGAATGTATTTGGAGATGAAGGAGGTCTTGAGATTGCTGAAGTGGTTAAGAACTATCGGCCCGAAAGTATGCTAGTCCTCCCCTTTCAAAAACTAGCTAACAGACACAAGAAGATGGATTGGTACATATTAAGAGTGAAGAACTCTCACTAAGAACCAGTGGAGATGTAAAAGATGCGGAACAGGTTTCTGGTCGGATTGTCCTGAAAAATGTGACCAGAGAACAAGCTCTGCAAATCAATGGACCGATTGGAGAAAAGGGGTGGCGAGAGGTCTCGCAGCTAGAAATTCGAGACAATGAAGCGGCTGGAAGTGGCATCCAAGTCAACCATGCAGTTTCTGAAGATGTGTTCTTAAAGTTACTAACGCATAAAAGTCAAAATAAGTCGGATGGTACACTAGGGCCTGTTCTACAAATTAGCGCTGGTCTCATGGCTTTGTTAGTATTCGCTCTTGCGTTGTGGCTAAAATAGAAACTAATGAGATTATTGAATGAGCTAAAAATTGGCCCAGAAAATATACTTACATTTTCTCCTGTATAATTTACCTTGGAATACAATAATTATCAATATATACACACATACACACAAGTATTAAGTAAATTTCAATATAAAAAATATATCATTCTCATGAATTCTCTTTCTCTTTCTCTTCTTCCCAAACTACACCTCGTACATCATACTCCCCATTCTCATCCACCACTTCATTTCCTCGCTCAAAATCCACAAAGCACAAGCTAGTATAGACAAGCAAAGCCAAATTATTAATACATATAAATATACACAGCAACTCTCCCATGTCTTGTTTTCCCCGATGAAGCAAAACCGAGCTAATCCAAATGAAGACATTTCAAATGTGTTCCCTGGTTCTTAGGGTGAAGATCACAAGCGAACCCCTATTTCCTCTTCTCTTTTTGCCCTTTATCTCTTATCCACCTCTTTCCTTCTCTCTAATGTCAAGCAAACAAACAAAATCCAAGCCAGTAAGCAAGAAAGCGCAAAAGCAAACTCAACAACAGCGAACGGGGTATAACCACAACCAGCCAACCAGCCAACCAACAACGCGCCCAATCAAATTTCAACAAGCAATTTGGGCTAACTAAAAGCAAAATCAATGCCAATTAAATAGCAAAGTAGTATCAAGAAGCGCACTACTCATCAAGGTGCCAACAGATTAAAAGGTTCTACTTCCTCCCCCCAAAAACTTGATAAACGCCATTCTTTCCTTTTCCTGCCAAACTCGCCATATAATCATTCCTCACATCTCTCATCCATGAAGAGAATAAATTATTGGAGGTTTTTTTTGAGGGCAGCGTCATGCGTATCATATATACATAATCGTCATAATGTATCTTATTTTTTTTCGTACAATGAAAATTGCTTCAGTTTCATCCAGTGATTGTGGTATCAACTTCTGCTTCCTCATCTTCATTTTTTCCCTCCGCGACGGCTTGATGTGCCGCTCTTTCGTGATATATTCTTTGTCTGCCAATTTCGGCTGCATGTAAACTATCGATGTATGTTGTGAACTTTACGATTTCGCGAAGCAAATATGAAGATTTCTTTTCCCAATTCGCCATTGCTTTTTGTGCGTTAGGATGACGCGGTGAATACTGTACTAGGTTAGCGAAAATGGACCACGAGGAAGAATCGTAATACTTACAGCTAGAAGCATGGGATTTCTCAACAAATTGTGTTTCTGCAATTCTTCCTCGATACTCTGCACATAAGCAGTCAGTGTTTTCAACTGATCCGGCTCCATCAAGTTACTAGCTCTCATGCTCTGTATTGGAGGACTCCAATCATTTATTGCAATTCTGTCACCTGGCAATCTTGATCTAACTCCGCCTACATAGCCGTGATCCAAGCTTGATCGTAGAGAGCTCTGCATGCTAGGCCTAGCACCAGAAGTTGATGGTCTAGTATTCTGTTCGTTGATCGCTGTAACCAGGGCGTTATTTACAATATCATCAGACCAGCCGTATTCGATATTACTGATACCGCCTACGAGAGGGTGGTTTGATAACCGAGCACTCCAATAATTGGCTGTTGTGACAAATTCTTTGACGATATCTGCTGTGCCTACTTGAAAGAGATGTACTGCCCCAGTGGGCAAGGAAAGCGCCCAGACATGAGGGCGAGCTTTGGAGTAGCCTGGTGAAGGAAGGGCACTAGCGATGGTTTGTCGGAGGAGAAATGAACCGAGGTTTTCGGCATTCTCTTGCCAATTTCCACCACCAACGACTCCGCCACTAGTTTTACCCTTAGGCTTGCGGACATTCTTGGTAGAGAATGAGAACAAGCTCATGTAGCCTTTCTCGATAACAGCAAATGTTTCAATCCAGTTACGATCCTTTGCTTTCTTATCGAGAGCTTCCAAATGATGCTTGTGTTTGACCATGCCTTCCTTTGCCCATGGTGCACCAGCCAATTCCAAAGATTCATCATCAAGTAGAGGGGCAACACGGAGTTCTTCATGATCACTGCCCCTACTTCCTGAGCTATGGACCGTCTCTTCACGAATAATTGCTTGGCTGAGCGCATTGGCAAATCCAATAGATTGTTGGTAATCACCTTGGAATGCCGAACCAAGAGAGTCCACGGACATTGAGGTATGTTTTCCAAGAGAATACTTGCTCCAAGTACTAGACGACACCGAAGGACTCCACATAGATGATTGATCATCCAAACTAGTTCGGCTCGATCCCATTCCTGAGTTAGGATACAAACGAGGTCTCGATCTAGTCTTATTGCTCCATTTCCCATTTGTGCGTACAGTCTCTGCTGTTCTTCCACGGAGATAACTTGGTGATTCCGAGGGAGCTTTACTCAAAACACTAGGAGAACGGCGCAACATACCATTGGTGAATACTGAAAGCGTGCTAGATGAAGCCGGCATTTGTGACCTGTCGACGGCCCCAAATAATGGAAGCCGATCATTCCGGATAGAATTGTAAAAATCCTTTAGAACAATCTCAACCTGTACTTCCCAGGTACGCAAAGTCCCGCGGAAAGGTGCCTTGACCAAGGGGCCGCAATCATCCATGGGAGTATCATAATCTAAAGGTGTAGGGGCACTTGGGTTATCAGGATCTGGACGTGGCGCAGGCTTGAATGAAGACCTCCAAGAAGGTTTTTCAAAAGCTTCAATTGATATAGTGTCGGAGTTTTCGTCGTTGACATGAGGCTCATCAAAAGCGGAGCTTTTTCCAGGGAGCACTGTAGGCCTGCTAGGCTCAAATTCATGCGCAGAATCTGCTACACTTCGACGGATCGTAGGCATTGTATTCTTGATGAATTGACTACGAGTCATCTTTTGTTCAATATCGGCAAGATGCAAATCTGTATTGAGCAAAAGAACTGAGTAACAAATTGTGTGTACAACATCTAACAATGTTAGCCTGATAAAAATTGGATAAACTCATAAACTTACCTGTAGTTTTGAATCCATGGTTAGGATTACTCTGACACCATCTCTTCGAGAAAGCGTCCAAGATTCTGTCAACTTGTTGACTTTCACCCTTGAGCACTAATCTGCCACACATTACGCGCATCGAGGCCAGTACATTAAGATTCGTAAAGTCGTAAAGGCTCATATAAGCTGTCAGTGTTCTTGCTCGAACAGTTCCCTCATCTCCCATCCATGCCGTCGCCTTTTCTTTTTGAATGAAATCCTCATTGCCATCATATATCTTCTGTGCTCTGACTAAGTCTTCTTCTGTAGGCTGTGCATCGTCAAGTCCTTCTGATTCAGGGTAATCAAATGGCTCATTATCTTCTCTGTCGGACATAGTAGGTGGACTAGAAGGGGGGCCTTCTTCTTGTCCCTCAACTTGCAACACTGGTAGACTGACAGCTGATTTGTAAATTGTATCTGTAGATCCTGTAGCTGCAATCGAGTTTGCGAAATTGGGTTTCAAAGTATTTGTACCTGGCAGATCATCTTCAGATGATCCAGGTTCCAACCAAACACGATCTTTCTCTGGAAATTCGGACTTAGAAGGAGAAAGAACGACCCAATCTTCTTCCCTCGCAGGGCCTACAGGTAGTTCCTGACTGTCCTGAGAATCCACCGTAGTTAGAGGTGAATCCAAAGGAGAATCTGTCACCTTGTGCTCTGATTTTGGTAGAACTTTGGAAGGCGTTGGAGAACGTTTCGAATGCACTCTTTCATATTCCGCAACAAGAGCCATGTCCCTCGCTACCGAAGTAGAGTGACCTGGAGATGACGTATTGGGTAACAGTGTATTACCAGGTTCATCTTTCGTGACCTCCAATTTAAACTTCGCGTCACGATCATTTTCATTAGAACCTTGGAAAAATGTTTCACGGTCTTCTTTCGCCTGCCCATCGAATCCACCCGGTATTGCTAAATTGGTACTAGCCGATCTACGTGGTTGTTTGATCGACGAATAGGATGGTTTGCGACTATCCCCGGCATGTGATGACGCTGGTTTCGAAGGAGGTATTTGTCTGATGGTAGCATTTGGGTCTGGATCGTAGTCTGGAGAAAAGCCTCTTACATGACGTCTATTTTCAACATCATCGGAAATATCATTGACTTGCCGATCGAGACTAGCCGTTGGTGCGTGAGCCTCAATAGGAGGTCTCCCTGGGCTGTGTAGGTATGGATTCATGACTTGGCGAAGGCTACTGACGGGGCTAGCCTCAGGTTGCCAATCTGGAATATCCGGTCGCAATTTGTGCGGCTCGAGTTTCATGGGCGGCAACGGCATTGGTGGGACGGGGATGGGTTCGGGCTCAGATATCGACTTTTTACGCCGTCTGAAGAATGATGATGGTTTTTTGGTAAGTACGTGCGGAGGTTCCTTTGAGGCTTGCGGATTTTCTCGAGACGGTGCTACGTTGTTAGACTTCATCTGGTTAGCAATGTGAATTTTGCTACCTGGGAGATCGGCCGTTTCAGTAGAGGTAGTGGAGCCGTGCGACGGTGGTGGGTCGGGTACCGCAACATTGTTGTTCCTGGAAGAACCGAAAACCCTTCTGAAGAATCCAGGTCGTTCCTTGGGCGTTTGGGTGAAAGCTTGCGGCGACCCTAGAATATCTTTCGTTTTTGAATACGACCCACCAGTTGGCGGAGATTGCTCTTTGATGAATGCTGGCATGGGTGGCAACTCTTTACTGCGATCATTAAGATTTATACCATAGTCATGCCTGGCACTATTCGTGTGGCCCTTCGATTTATATGCGCTTTTCGAGGATTTTGCGCTTCTTTTTCTTTCTAATTTTTCCATTGGGGGGTCGATAAGGCTAGGATCGGGTCTTGAGACCAAAATTGGGGATGTAGGTCGAGGGCGTCGTGGACCACCAGGTACTGTGGGTGTGGGAGCGGCGTCGTAGTCGTATGTAGGGGTCGAAGGTGCATTTGTATATCTTCCTGCATTTAATTGTGAAGTTGCTTGGTGACCGCTTCCGTAATCAAAGCTTGAAGACCTTCCTGCCAAACCGTGCGCCCACCTCTGACTGCTTGTAACTTGAGCGTATCCAAGGTCGAAACTATTCGCACTACTCCCCACACTGCTGCCGGTATTCTTTCTCCCTCCTCGGTGTGGAATTGGAGGTCCTCTAAGTGATCCGCCTGTATCGTTGCGTATGCTATTGATTCTGGTTAACCCAGTTTGGAAGTTGGAACTGCTATTGCTTCTTCGGCTGCGAGAAATCTTGTCCGAATAATGACTTGAATCATCCGCTGGATCGTAGTCGGAACTGAAGGAGTAAGCGTGTCCTCTGCCACCTCTAGCTGCGAAGTTTTGAGGCGATTGATATGGTTCTTCATCACCGAAGGAGGAATATAATCGATCTTCGTCAAGTGTAGGATTGCGCAAGCTAAAATCTTCTTGTCCAAAAGAGAATTGATCTAAGGAAAGTAGCATATGATCTACCAATGAATCGCGGGTGACTTGTCGGGGGGAAAGGGAGAGGTCGTGAGAATCCCGGTTATTTCGTACATTCTCAGGATCATTTTCTTTGCTGGAAGGATCAACTGGTGTAATGTCATCTAAAAATGTACGCCCTGTTCCATTCCGCAGATTAAGCGCCCGATTCGATGAAGTAATATTTTCTGGACTGGAAGCCTGCGCTTCCGGTGTCTGCGGCGGAGATATGCTTCCTCTTCTTTTTGCCTTGTAGCCAGTATCAACATTCAGGTCAACGCCGAGTCGCTTCGTCGGTGCATTCGGCATCTTCTCGACGGTATGCATGGCAGCCACAATTGCAGCTGAGCCGTCATGAAGTATTATAAATTGGCTCGAATTTCGACAGGACTATATGACGGTTCTTCAAATTGGTTCCTGGGCTGATCCACCTTCACTGCGACTGTAACCTGGATCAATACGTCCAGTTCGATGCTCAATTGCGATTCAACCCTCTGCCAATGCGAAACACTCAATCGAACCGTATTCTAGATTTTTCGAATACACTTCCCGTGTATCTGCCGCTTGCGATAATTTACCTGCAAGTAATATATTTTAAATGGGTGCTAAGATATTTTTGAGGCAGCAAACGTCGGAAGAGGTTGATGCAGCAGAAACTCTTTTCGAAACAAGCCGCAATGTTGGGGAAAGTTTGTTTGCGTGCTACCAGGACAATTTACTTTCTCGGGATTGAATCGGTAGGGACTGACTAGAAATTGGCATATGCTGGCGAGGCGACGTAAAGATACAATTGAGGGAAGACGAGATCCTATCCGGTTGTTTGTGCGTGTTTGCTTGTCGTCGGACAGGTCAATATTGAATTGGTAGAGGGTAAAGTACGTCAGGCCCTGTGCACAATGGCGGGATCCGTTCGTGACAGCAGAGAAACAGAGAGAGACAGAAGCAGAGACAGAAGCAGAGGTAGAGGCAGCACAATGTTGATGCTCCCAGAGTCCAAGCAGCTTCAATATGGAGAAATAACGGGTCGTGCAGTAGTAAATTCGTGATATGGGGCATATACTTTATTGGATTATTGTCACTGTTTGCTTTTGATATCCATATCTATTTAGGTCGCGGTACCTGGTAAAATAAATGATTAGATGCCCCTATGGAGAAATGTACGCCCTGGTGGCTCAATAATTCCTAGGATTTCCGACTCCGACGCAATGGCGACCACTGGGATTGAAGATTTCGAATGTCCCAAAAGAGCTGTGGAAATGCTTTCTTCAAGGGTTGTGACTGGTAGAGAGAGAATTGGGATGTCCAAAAGAAAATATGCCTTTTCCGTAAATGGATGAAGGGAAGGGGTGCAGAATCGGATGGCGAGTGAAGACAGAAGACTGGAATCGAGAGTGAAGACTGAAAATGCAGAGTGAAGACTGGATATCGAGAGGGAGGACTGGATATCGAGAGGGAGGACTGGATATCGTGACGGAGGACCGGTGGATTGTTTACCTCATCTAAAATCCATCCCAATTCAAAGAGGAGAAATTTGATTTGATTTTCATTAAGGATATGATTTACATTTACACGTTTATAAGTTTGCACGCTTCATTTCCGTTTTCATCCATGGTTCATGGCATGGGCAGAAATGAACAGTGCAGCGAGTTGAACAGTGCAGTCAGTGGCATCCATAGTCATAACAAATCTGCTCGAGCTGCTGTGTATCAATTTGGGCCCACGCCCGTGCTGGCTGGCCATATGCATCTATGATCTTCACGACGAGAGAAACAAGAGAAGCCAAATCTATCCTGCCCAAGCTGCTTCCAGCCCCGAGATCCAGAAAAAGGAACAAAGTGGAAAAAAGAAAGCGATTGCAGCGTACCGCGCATCCACGAATCGACCAAAGTTTCCATCCAGGGCCAAAGCCAAATTTCTTCGAGATGTACGTACTTGGTATCTACGGAGCATCTCCATGAAAGGTCTATGCTTGCAAATTACACTCTCACGAACCAACCAACAAACAATGGCAGCTGCGTCTCCTGGGGAACCCATGAACCTCTCTCTCGCCCCTCTCCATTTTTAATTTAATCGAACGATTGCACTCCGAACCTTGGACAAAAGTTTAAAAAAGGAGGCACGCTGCGAGACTGGCACCTGTTCGTACCACCAAGCTGCATCGAACTGCATGAGAGGAGGGGGAATTGGGGGCCGGCATAAGAGAGGATCGAACCAGGGATTGAGATTGGAAAGAGGAGGGTACGAAGGAAAGATGCCATCGTGACACTGACAGCCTCTTGGGGGTTTCAGGGGGAGGGGAGGGGAGGGGACCGGAAATGTACGTGCAACCACGGCCTTTCGTACTCTTCTATATCTGTCAAGAGAGGATCCTTACCCTTCAGATATACCTGCGGTTACCCGTCAAAGATACAGTCACGAAACACGATGTAACTACCCAGGTAATTTGGTACAATGGGATGTTTATGTAGGGAAAGAGCGGTGTACCGCGAGTATGATATAGATCATGCCTTCGTGGATGCGTTTGATATACATAGGCTACGTTTGCAGAGAAAGGAAATTGCATTTGAGATCCGTTGGACGAAGCTTCCAATAGAGTAATGTTTCATCTGCTCATACCGGTAGCAAGCCCGCCCGTTCAAACCTGGGAAGACAAACATTCTAAATCTCATGGCGATCAAAGCTTTGAATCATCTCGATATCCAGATGTCCCGCATTAAGCCTCTGCAGACAACCTGTAGGTTAATGGGTTGATACGCACCCCTATTTTCCTGCATAAAGACGGGACAGACACCAGCGATTTGTCCATTCACAATGGTAGTGGGATGATATCACGTGATTGCACAAGCTTCTCATGGCTGGGAGGGAAGGTTATTGGATGGCCAAATGGCAAGTAATGATAAGCGACATTTACCCGGCATGATTCAAACATTGAGTTCTCTCACAGATCTACACTGTCGACGCAGCATGATATGGTCGAATGTTATCGATTTGTTCTTGATTCTTCAGCTGCTTGCTCACTAACGACTGTTACTTTTTATTATTTTTAGATCCGAGCTGCGGTTTGGAGGGCTGAGACTCGAGTACGCAAGAGGAGACATCAAAGGATCAAGAGAAGGATGAGAGAAGCTTCGGAAACATCTCCGACCTTCTTCTCGAGGATCCTTATTCCTTTCACATATTGCATTTATCTGATAACGCCAGTATGATGGTTTCTTGTAACACGGAAACTGAGATCATGTATTATAGTTCACGAAGATCCCCAAACGCTGCCGCAGGCTGCATGGATGACTCGATCTATCATTATCGGTAGCGGCGGATCTCCCAATACTCTCCCATTGCCATGCGTATCAAAAAATTGGTACGATAATACATACGAAGGCTTTGCGCTTGACAATCTCTTTATGCAGGGACAAATGCTGATCCATTCGTATATTCCAAGCCGTCGTATACGAAATGCTCGCATCACTTACCATGAACAGCCTTCTCGTTCACGATATTTTACTGGAACAATTCAGCACACCAAACAACATCAAAGCTCAATCACAAAATATCGACTTCCTGAATATTTCCCATTGGCGTCATTGTGCGTTGGGCTTAGTCTCGGCCCGCCTTGACAATAAAATCAAAGTTATCGTCGTCGACCACCAAACCATGTCCAAAAATTCATCCTAGCACAAAACCCCACGACCTTAACGGGCAGAAAATACGAATTGTCAATTGTCCAATTGTCCACCTCGTTTAAGCTTGCCATGATATTAGAATTAGACGTCACTTCGGCTTCACATGCTGTAGATGGGTTTCAATTCTCACATGATGCTTGCTAGGACAAGATATGTATCTGACCGCATATGTGAAAGTCAATCCTGGATGAGGTCTTTCTTCCTGGTCGGTGAGATGGGAAAGAGTCGGCTGCAATGGAGTTGTCGGAAGTCCGGTTTATCTGGTGCAGAAGCGGTCATACCCGACATGCTTGAGTTCAGGCATCATGAAGTTGAAGACAATATCCAATCCTTTATCGCTACCACGACGTATGCATAAAGCACTCGGCATCTCAATCACTAGTTCAAACAAAAGAGACAACCATGCAAGTGTATTCTCTGTAAAAGCTACTATGATGTATGGATTTTCGTACCAACATGTCATTTGTCTTATACTTTCTTTTCTTTTCCATGATACATCCTCATTTCTCTCAGTGAATGATTCACCCATCAAATTCTCTGGGGCCCACTGGGTCGGATTATTAAATCTTGAATATAACTATGGTGTTTCCTGAGTCAGTATGTAACAACTTGGGCGGGGTGCAGATCAGTTTACAAAGATATACGTCGTCTTCAACTTTCGTTGGTTGATCATAACTTACTTTGGTAGGCTCATTGTAGACCATATTCTCCGCTTCCTCATAGGCGACTTTTGCTGTCTCATCGTCGGGAAGTTTACCAGGCTCGTCATATGAGACTTTGGCGGCTTCATCGTATGCAACTTTGAGGGCTTCGTCATACGGAACCCTGGCAGGCTTGTTATGTGAGACTTTTGCCACGTTGTCCCCCGACAACAATCATTTGTACTCGAAGCTCAGTTGTATATCGAAAACGTTGCCTACGCAAAGTACTCACTAGCGGTTGCCAGGGCAAAGGCTCCAAGAACGAAAGAACCAACAATGAACGCGCATCTGCCGCACACTCCAATGATCACGCGGACTAATCGCCGCATTTAGAGGATGAATAAGCAAAGGTTTGTTCGTACGTTGAAGCTTTAGGGGTTCTCGATGTTTGCATATTGTCGAAATTCTCAGGAGAAGCCACCCCAACTCACTACCATCAACTTAATCTTGGTATATGTTTCCACAAAGCGACTTCCTTCCAAAATATACTTATCTTACCTTCATAATGATTACACACATTCGCGTTGAACCTTACATTGGAAAGAATTGATAAGATGCATCTTTAGCGGTCTGAGATACCCTTTAAAGACAAGCATCGCATCTATTGCTTTCCTCTATAGTTTACATACAGTCAAGTGACAATTCGAAATGTTCTGTGGCGCAGCTGGCGTTTGTGTGGTTGTTGAAGTGGGGAGATGATATTCTGGCCATACTGGAGACGAGGGGGATGTGGTTTTTGGAAAACAATTGGGGGCCAAGAAATATTCGTTTCAGTGAGGGAAGGATAGGGAAGTGAGAGGGAGAGTGGGGATTCGGGATGGTCACCGGAGGCTTTTGAACGTTATTGATTTGTGGTTAAAAGGGACGAGTCTGAGTGTTTGTATGGGGCGGGGTGTCAGGAAAGGAAGAGTGAGAATATTGTGATGGGAAGTGATATTTTAATTATTATGCACTTCGTTTTTACTGTTTCTTGAGAGACATAAGAGACGAGTCAAGGTGCTGTAAACAGCGGTTTCTAAGCTATGTACAAGCTTGAAATAAGTCAAATTACGGCGTATTCCCCCTCGTAAGACATTTAGTTGTAGATTGATAATTAAATTGTTGCTAATTAGAGATACAAAAGAGAATGTATATTTAGGAGCATATATACTTTTGAATCCATCTACAGCAGAGATCTGAAACTCGTGCATCCTCTAAAACCACGTGTTCTAAATTCTCTTCATTACGGCATCATAAGTGAGTCCGTTACTCTTAGTCCTCACACTAATGGAGCCCTATGCATATTTCTCCTCGACTTCCAGCTTCTGGGAACAATCTCAGCGCTTACCGCTGCAGAAGAATTGCCACCTTGAGCAGTAATCTCCTGAATATTCGACTCCGTCGCATTCACCTTCGCCTGCGCAAGCCCAATCTTCTTGTTCTGCAAATCCATCACAGCATAGGCTGCCGAGAAAAACGGGGCTCCATACGACAGCAGATCATCTTCGTTCGCGGTCGGATTTACCGGAACGATGCACAAGGTGTTCCCATTGTTGTCTTTCGCCTGCGTCCCATCCTTATTCGTGGCGGGCGTTAGAATCATCGCAATCGGGACCTGGATCGTGGTATCCATGAACCCGAAGGCCATGTTAAGTCCCTTGTTGGCTGTATCACATGTGACCTGCATCGAGCCGTCGGCGCCTGGATTCGCGTTGAGCGCGGTACCGATCGCGTTCACGGCGGAGAGCGGGACGTCGATTGAAGGGTTTCCGGTATCTAGAAGTACGGGGGTTTGTTTGCCGGGGAGAGCTATGTTCGTGGTGGCGCGTTTACCGTTGGTGCCTCCGGTGATTGCGAGCGAGGTGGTTGAGATTACGAAGTCGGTGGCTTGCCCATTGTTGTTTTCGAGTATGGGAAACATGGTCATGTTGCCGGTAAATTTGGCCGTGTCCATACCGCCAAATATGATGGAACCTTCTGCAGATCCTGGGAGAAATGTTAGTGCAAGATCGTATGTGGACAGGGAAGGAGATACATACTGAAATCGTTGAGGTAAATACCGTACGCAGCGGTGTTGGTCAAACCTGCTGATTTCATGGACAAGGGAATGTTCTCATATGGCGTTGGGTTCTGCTCCGTCGCAGAGAACTCCTGAGCTGCAAAACCAATCCCCATAACCGGGAAGAGGGCGCTGGGCAGAAAGCCCTGGGTACTCAAACCCATGGTGTTGTTTTTGAGTTCCGAAGTTCCCAGACGAATCGTATCTTGCATAAATGTCCCATTGACATTCACGCCGCCAGTATAATCCGCAAAAAAATTCGGGGTGCCTGCCACAAAGGTAGTAGAGCTGTTGGAAGCAAAGGAACCTGTCGAGAACTTCTTGTCGGATGCAACGCATTGGTTTTTAGGATCAGCGCAGAGTTTGCTCCCGCTTGCCGGCACCCAGAAGTCACTGCTGCCTGTGTCTAAGATGGCGGTCATATTCTGGGGTGGGTTGCCAACACCAACGTTGACTGCTGCAACGAAAACGTCGCCATTGCTCACTCGCACTATGGGGACTTGAACAAACTTTTGGGCGCAAGAGAGGTAAGGAAAAGTGATGCCGCCCACCAGGAGCGCAGAAGCGAAATTAGTTCTCATGTCAAATAAGTTGTGAGTAGACGACTGAAGAAACAGAACAAGTGATGATAGTTGCTATTTAAGCACCAAATCTGGTCTCTGGATTTCATAGCTGGGCTGTAAGAAGTAAAGCTCAACTCGTTATTCCAGAGCTATTCCATGTTTCAGTATCAGCTCATGCGGTCGCTCCCGACGAGCATTATTCCAGAAAATTTGAGAAGGTTTGCGATACTGGAACAACGAAGAGCCGGATGTGTATATACATGGTGCTATCCTTGGACAGTTTTCTTCCTCATCGAATACAATTTTGTTCTAAGCATCTGCATACTTTGCGTAGCCCGTAACAAACAGTCCAAATCCCTCAAGGGGGCGATCGTTACTCAAACAACCACATATTAAGTTTGTTTCGAATGTCAAGATAGACTTTTTGAGGGTCTGAAATTCGGAACTCATCCGTTCCCAACTCCGTCTTGTAATACTTGAAGAATTTGAGCTCGCGTTTCGCACTCACAGTTTACTGGAATAAGGTTACCACACATGCTATCATGTTGGGCGGTTGATGATGGATGGACCACAAATATTTCCCCACAGTTACTAGGGCCTGTTTCTGAGAACATTTGAGTCTTGACAACGTCCGGAAAGATATTGAAAACGGCCAGCAAAGTCGACATCGCAACCTGTACGTTGGCGCTGGGTAATCGCAATTTGTCTAGTTGCGATGGTGAGGAACTGTAATCGTCGAGATTTTTAACCAAAAAATCAAAAATCAATTGAGCTGATGATATGCCCCATGGAACAGACGATAACCACCAAGAAAGGGATGAAACCCGTCCGACTGTGCAATTATCCGATTTGCGATCAGATTCAATTATGATTCTAGATCCCGAACATCTAGGTAGCATTATCGCTGCATTGAACGGATAAAATACATCTGGGGCAGTTTAGACAATTTTCACGCAACGCAGAAGGGTTCTATGGGGAAAGAAGGACTTGGCGCATGTTTTAACGCGTATCAGAAGGTGGTTCAAGAGTATGGAACAACATCACGCTGGAACATATATAATGCGGATGATTCTGAAAATCCAATCGCAACCCTGGAGTTGATTCGAATACATAATAATCGATTCTGCACTTTGTACGAAATATCAAGCGCGTCTAGATTGTAGGAATGAGTTTGATGGTTGGGTGCATTTGTGCGGAGGGAACAATTCTTGATGTTTTTGTTAAGTTAACATCTTGTACAATTTTGAAGAAAAGTACGGATTCAATCATTTTTTTCTAGATGTATTATCAAATTAAATTATGTTCCTAAAATCCCTACATCCCCCTCCAACACTCACATTCCCAAAACAGAAGAATGCAACGCCCAGCCCTATGATATACATTCTAAAACAATCCCAGTCTCTCATCCAATTGCGTTCCGATCTCCAGTAAATCATTCTTCCCGTCTTACTTACGTACAGTACCGTGGCAGCATATTTCGTTTAGCTAATAGACAAGCAACACATCATTCGTCCGAAACCATTTCGTCAAATGAGATTATGATAGAAATTTCTCACGAGTCACGTCGCCACATCACGCTTCTTTGGCTCTAGTGACTTCGCCTCCCCGGATTTTGGGGCACTGCTACATGTCTGAGTCGGATTTTGACAGATGATAGGGGGGATCAGATGAGTAATATTATCATTTACGAATGAATTAAATAGCAGAAAATGGATAGAAATTGTAGATTGTCATAATGCGGCTGGTTAATGGAAAATATATAGAGGATTGTAGTGCCGCTGATGGAATTAATCAGTTGATCATTTTTGGAAGGTAGCGAAGTATATCTCTCCTTTGTTACCTTGGGACTTGCAGTTATCCCTTGCTTTACGATACAAATTTAACTTAACTACAAAAAAACTAATTGTCATGGAGAACGGCAAACGCGGTATGTGTATCATTGATATGCCAACGACAGGTGTCCGAATTGACCCTTTTGATTTAGTCGAGGATAGTCTCTACTTCTATGCGCCTAACAAGGTAGCACCCGTTATATTTGCGGTTTTGATAGCGGTTTCTACGATCACTCATGGATATCAGTGCTAGTATGCTATTTTCTCCAACACACATATCTCGTTTCGCCATGAACATATTCATCGAGTTGCCATACTAATAATTTCAAGTCGTTACAAATGTTGGAAAGTCACCGGACTACTCCCATGGTGCGGATGCATATACCTAGCCGGTTTCATCCTCCGAGAAATCAATGCTTTCAACTACGGTAATCTCGATATATATATCGCAAGTATAGTTCTACTTTACGCTGCGCCGTAGGTTCTGTTCTGCCCCTACCCCCTTTCCCCCCTTCATTTTATCTTTTCCTCGCTACTGAGACATACCCGAATCGGCACTAAAGACAAACTGAACACAGACCCATCTACGAATTAGTAAATTACTTCATTCTCTCCCGCATTCTCTACTACGTCCCTTACCACTCTCCTCTCCATCCCGGCCGCGTCTTAACCACTTTCGGTGCCCTATCCGCCGTCGTCGAAGCTCTCAACGCTAACGGCGCTGCCCGCCTCGCCAACTCCTCTCTTTCCGAAAGTGCTCAAGAAACCGGTCGATCTCTTCTCAAAGCCGCTTTATGTCTCCAGCTCGGTATTCTGGGAGCCTTTGTTTTTCTAGCCGCTTACTTCCACCTGAAATGTCGCAAACATTCGCTCCTACCTAGTAATTTGAATAGTGTGTTAATCACACTCTATATTTCGAGTGCGTTGATTGGGACGAGAACAATATACCGCACGGTTGAATATTTCAGCATCGCAGATTTGCATCCCGAGTCCGGAGGGGAAGATGGTGATATTAGTCCGATCATCCGATATGAATGGTTTTTCTGGGTATTTGAAGCTTCGCTTATGACTTGTAATACATTTTTGTTGAACTGGCGACATCCGATGAGATTTTTACCGAGGAACAATAAGATCTATTTGGGAGAAGATGGGGTGACGGAGATCGAGGGAACAGGATATCACGATGAGAGGAAATGGTGGATTACTTTCATTGATCCGTTTGATATTTGTGGGATGTTTAAGGGGAGGAATATGCATAGAGAATTTTGGGAGCAGGGTGGCGCGGAAAGCGTGGGACAAGGTGTGAATCGTCAAGTGGAGAGCAAGACTGAAGGGAAGGAGGGGCATGGGAAAGATGCGGTATGACTGTGGAAGCTGTTTTTTTTTCTTGTCCGATTTACCTTCATTTTTTTGAAGATGGTTAACGTAAATGATCGAAGAGAGGAAGAAATAATTCTGGACAGTTATAGAACCTATGCTAATGTAGTATGCGTCGCCTCTAAGAACACATTGAAGTGGAATTTTCAATTGGCGGTAGTATTAGTGAATGCATAGACTCACAGAACACTTGAGAAGAAAATACAATTTCATATCAAAAAGAGTAGTTTCAATAATTCAATTAAAATTAAAATCATCAGGGCGCTAAGCCATTCATTAAATATTTGAGTGTCGGCCATAACCCGTTCCTTATACATTTCTTCCAAGACGAAGTTGAAAGGAATTGCAGACACGTTATCGGCAATGATTGCTGAGGTTGCTGATTGTGTGTTGATAAATCTTTGCCAGTTTCTACGTATGATCCACCTGTTTGCTCTTGGCATTTTGCTCCCCCACAAAATAGATTTCGACATAAAAAGCTCGGTATCCTTCCTCTTTAATATTCACTAGAGCATGTGAGAAAACCATGACCATGAAGCTTGGAGCGTCAAGTTTCCTTAAGAGTGAAAATTCGTCTGTGCCAGGAGATGCAGCAGCAAAGCGAGTTACTCGAGAAATGAGAGACAATTGTCTTCCTGAAACCCTGATATCTTTACCCAGTCAATCCGAGCCACGGTATAAGCTGCCGGCTCGAGAACGGTTTTGTGATCTTTGGTTTTTGGACGATTTATTCGTAATATTATTATCCAAAGATACCAATCCATGGACTGGCTTTGAAGTTGTAGGCGGAACTTCAACGAATCTTCTCGAGAAGCTACAGTTCTTCCCAGTCTGGAGACAATCACGAAACTGAAGTATCTCATTATTCCTCACACATTTCTTGTCATCGTAAAGACATTGCTCACAAGTTGTAGTGGATTTGAGAAGTGCCCCTTTTTTCGTGCCTCCCCTAAAGAATTGTAGAAATTGCGGCCAAGCTCCAGGCGGCTGCGGAGCCCAGGAAATAAGACTGTCGATCAATTGCAATGGTTCTGAAAACGCAGTTTTGAATGATGAACTCGAGATATGAGCAGACGATAATCTTGTGAAATTCCTGGTAATAAATTCATTCTCCTCAATTCTGAACATACGGCTGCTTGCAGTGTCTGAAACGTCTATAGTAGCAAAACGTTTGTGGCTTGAGATGGCATCTCGAAGCAATCGCAGACTTTTCACATCTGATATAATATCGATTTCTTGTCTTAGTCTAGAATGTTGATCTTTTAGAAGCCCAAGAGAGACCGTGATACTTTCAAGCCCATCAAAAAATCTTTTTAGTCGTTCAATTAAGCTTTCAAATTTTCGCGCATCATGCACGGCCCAAGAAGTCACTTTCCAAGCAGATGTATCTTTTTGATGTTTTCTGATCCGAGATTTGAATCGTTCGAATGAAGTCTTGAAGCTTTGCATACCCTGGGACGTCAGCTGGGAACTTGGTGATATTTCGCCATACTTTTTGTTGATCTTAGAGCCTTCTTCAAGCAGTGACTTGATGTCGTTGAGGATTCTCTCTACTCCTGGACGAATGTCAGGTCTGTCGATGTTCTTATCATACTTCAAACGTCGACCAGTATTTGGTTCGGGAATTAGTCCCACAGACTAGTCCTAGAGTCCAAACCGAGCAAGATCTGATGAGAACTATACAGGCCGGTAAAAGTAAGAATCGTCTGGAATGTTGAGTTATACCAAAGCACACAACTGCTCAAAGTCTTCACTGAAGTTCTTTCCAGCGATAACAATTTCAAAATACTCAATGCGTGTCATGAGCAGGGCTGCAACACTGATTGCACTCAGAGCAAGGCCAGCCAAGCTTTCCGCTGCTCCAGACATGATTGATGTTTGCGTTCAGTCGAATGGATTGATCTCACTTTTCTATGCCGTCAATCATTCAGAATGAGAGAATTATTGCTTAACCACATCAAACCACATCAAACAACATCGGAGACTGCTGGACGGGGAGATTCCTGCAATCCAGCCTCATGTTCATTGTGCTTATCATATATAACCATTTTTTGGTCAACCACGTCATCAACGAAGTCTAATCGCACCAAACAAACCTCTGCTGTAATAACCACCAGTTCACAGTGTATTGTAGATGTCAACTTGACATCAATTTTGTCTCTGAACTGATGTTTTACTCGAAGAGCCTGAGAACCTTAATCATTTGATACTTTTAAATCTTAGACCGATCATTTTAAGATGAAAATAAAGTAGTCAGGGAAGAACAAGCACAAACGGCAGGCGCGGTCTGTAAATTTTCACCCACGCAAAGCGATGCACATTATCACGCTTGTGACCGGGAACTCTAGACTAACAACTTGGTAAAATGAGAAGATAAAAATTAAGTCCCGAGGCCAATAAACTATTTCACGGCCACGTCTATCCTGCAACCAAATGGACAAAGTTACATGCAAGTGCGGGTGCAACGATCAATGCAAACTTTGAACAGTAATTTCAATTGTACATTCTTCAAAAAGAAATCGGAAATATCAAACGAAAGGTACGTACACCCGACCGAGAAAACTCAAAATCCGCCTCGCAGTCAACCCCACAGATCCACTTCCCGCCTCGGAAGTGACCCTCCAATCAAAAATCAGGTACACAATCTTCCTTCCGGTTTGACTGATAACACGGGGTAAGAATTCCGAAAGCTAGCAAGGGATGAAATGGAGGGGCCCTGTGATTGTTCGTCTGATATCTTCAACTGTTTCGAGTGGTTGCATTTTGATGTCGTCGTCGCGTAGACACTTTCATCACAATGGCTGTGGTGCCTAAGCGATGGGAGGTCTTTCGCCTATCCGATCTGGGCACGCTGTGGGATGAACAAGGAGAGACACAAGATTGATGATCAATAGCTCCTGCATCATGTAAGTCTGTCACTCCTAGAGCTGGATAGGTAGATGCGCCTCTTCTATGTAACAAGCACCTAGCACAACTTTTTGACGCTCGCTCTCTTTGTCTTGAAAAGGATGACAGCATCTGCAAGTAATGGGCGAAGTTAATCCCTCCCATGTAACCACAACTCTTCTAAATTGAGTATCTCGTGCATATGAAAATGAGAAGTCATGGACCTGCCTCTACAGCCATCTCGGTATTGATGAAGAGGTAATTCCCATATTTCCTCACATGACGAAGAAGTATAGTGCCTGTGAAGCAGCCTTTGATTTCAATCTTTGCCATTAGCTCCTCTTCTTTTCCTGCCTCTCGGCAGTTGAGTTCCAAGAGCTGGACTCGTTACCGTTTCCCTTTCCTAGTAACCTCGGTCACCAAAACTTGTCAATCAGACCATAAAGTCTGGCCTATCACAAACATGCCTGCCTGCATACAAGTGTCCTCTTACACGACCCAAATCATTAACGTTGAAGAGCCATCTCATAGGTAACAAGGAAAGTCGGCAATTACCAAAAGCAAGGATTAATTGAGATGCCTTACCATCGGGGAGATTCATGTGTGCATCTTCGAATCATGTCCCTCAACGGCGCAACGAATGAAACGCAATGTCTCTTACTTCCTCAGTTATCGTCAATATCAATCTACACATGCTCGTGACGCCACATGGACTTTGAAGTAGAAATCCAAGTACCAAAGTAGTCCTGCATATAATCCACATCATTACATCTGTACTATTTTCCCCATACATCCGAAATGCCAAGTCATTATACATCCCTTCGGAAAATGGCTCTGATAGTATACATAGCCGTTCATGCCAGGCAGTTACATAGAAGCAAACGAGTTTCGGCATCTCCGTGCAGAATCTTAATGACTAAACAAAAAAGGACCGAGAATGAATGCTTGCGATCTTCTTTGACAAACAGGGACAGGGAAGTTGCCCGTCATTTGATGGCAACGTACCCAGGTTCATTTTCTACGGTCAAGCGAAGCGAAAGACACTGAACTTCATTTTTCTACGACGAAACCTCGTGTTTGAAGGGGTATTCTAGGTTTATTGAAGAGAAAGAAAGGGGAAGAAGGAATTTTACACAGCCACAATCATGGAGAAATCATTACTACAATACGTTTCACAATTATCTTTGGCTCAAGAGTCTCATATCCCTTGCAAAAATTGTGTTTCAAGCTATCAATTGAAAAGAATTTGGCTACCTAATTCTAGCTGCATTCTAGCTGCATTCCATTTCTGTGCAAGACCTTCCCTCTGATCAAAGCTCTTCCCTGGATCTCCAAGTTCAGCCAAGCTTGATATTTGACGTCAAATATGTCCCGTAAATGTACTAGCTCATGTGAGGGTATCCGCTTTTACCCCGGTTATTCGTAGCTTTTGTACTCCTGCCTTCGTTCCGGTAATCCGATGTTTTCGCCTCGTTTAATTGGAAAATTTGAGGCCCAATTGTGCTCCGCTATATTTTTGATATGATCCAAACTTTGTGTTAAAAACGAATTCGTGTATGAGAGTGGAGCAAAACTGAATAAACTAGAAGGCTTTCAGACCGCGTTTTGTAACGACAGTGAGGCAGGCGAGCTGCGAGTGGCAATCTTCGGACCCGAAATGCTTTCAGTAAATGGCAATGAATTTGAACCCGACGTTTATTCCATGCTCATCGATATATTTTTCCGATATGTAGCTTTTGTGCGGAACTTGGTTTTGCCGGGCGTATTAATGTCTTCAGAATTGCTACACAGAGCGAGTCTTCCATTTATTTTTGAGCATTTCCCCCAGATTCTTGTGGAAATTTCGTAAAAGAATGATAGTACCCACGGCAGAAAAATTCCCTGAGCCTGCCTGACTGTCCGAGAGATCTATTCCACAAAATTCTTATCGATTTCAATTTTGATCCTCAGCCAGTACTTCTAGGCCTCATAGTCGTAGTTCTCTTCTGACAAGCACTTTCCCACTGACTAACAACGTAAGGCGGCGGAGGAGGAGTATTCAGTGGCGCCGAGGCCAGTGAGCTAGATGCATCGTTTGAACTTACTGCCCAACCAATACTCCTTGGCCCTCTAGGCATGTCTCCTACACTATCCCACATCCACGGATCCCATACATCATTGTCAATACTATCCACCGTCATCATAGCCTGTTGAAGTTCCGACAAGTCTTGAACTCTTTTAGGATCCTCGGTTCGTCTGGCAGTATTTGGGGATGGTTGATATGGCTGAAAGGTCTCGATACTGGTAAGTGTAGGACCGACACTTTCTGATGTATCAGGTTCGGCGTTCCAATACGAAGGAGGTGTTGACCATGGTAAGTCATCTTCGCCAAGACGAAATCGTCCTGGTGTTGATGGCAAAGGTCGGTCTAATCGATCCATAATGTTTTGACGAGGCAGATTCACTATTCGGTGTTGTATTGGACTGCCAACAGCACTCATGGGGCTAACAGGACTGACTGGACTAATTGGCTGAGTTCTATCGTTCATCGTCGGTGGTGCAGATCTCCCTCTCCCTGGTGTTTCCACACCAATACTTAACCCTCGATTTAGATCCCGCTGTTGCTGTAGTTTTTGCTGATAGCAAGATGGATTGTTGGTTTGAGGATGACCAGGAGTCAATATCGATGGTATTGGTTTGCCACCCAAATGTGTATTTGCTCTTGCTCTTTCCCTTTCCCTCACATTCCTTGATGCGTACCTCAACGATGCCCCATGTCCCTTTTCATTCTCAGACGTCGAGACTCTGAACTCTACGTTGACATAAACTCCTGGTGCAGATGGCCAGCGGGATGATGATCTTTGTTGTGGATTCGGGGGGTATGGACCATCGAAAGAAGTCGACATTTTAATTTTCCTCAAATATAAATCTTTGATAAGTTATCAAATTTCAAAATTGGACTATTTTTTCTTAGTTGGATCCTCAGAAGCGCTTGTAGGAAGAGATCGGTTGGGGGGAGAGGAGTTTTATGGTCTTGAAAACAGCCGTTTGTGTTGCAATCTCATGGGTAACAAGCAAGTAGATGACGTGAAACCAAATAATTAAATTTGGCACATCCGACAAACAGGACCTACTCCGCCCTATTTGGAGAGGAGGCTTCAGGGCTTGTAGTCCGCTGTGCCATCGTAGGCTTAGTAGGTATGTAACGAAGGATGCAACCTTTCAGGGATATCGAGGCTTAGCATGCCTGGTTTCTGTGTTAGAATGAAAACCAATATATCACGGCCATACCCAACTTCTTTTGAATTGCCTATGCACGAAGTGGAGATTACCAACATACGTAGATAAGGTGCTTAGATTTGATCCACAGCATCGTCGTGTTGATTAGATGATGGAAAATAAATCCCGACATGTCTTTTTCGCGATCTCGGATATGCACGAAAATGAGAGCTTATAGGAGCTGCTCCAATTGAATCCTGTATTACAAAACAATCCATGGCATGATGGATTTTATCAAATGATACCGTAATCATTTAGTCAATCAATTGTACATTTAGATACAAGATCCGTTTGACATTGTCTTCAATGATAATGTTGTAGGAGCATTTGATGGTGGATAATCTCGTGTTGTCGTAAGGCTAAAGGGCAAAAGTTAGTTCATGGTGATCCCCCCCCCCATCTTCCAGAAAACCCCCTTGGAAAGAGTGGATCCGAAATGTTGTACAACAACGTAGATCATTCGCTACAGATTCAAGCTCGGACGATTGGGCGCGTCGCTCTGGTTAACCGGGTCTACACATAGTACGAGGCAATACGTCGAAAAAATTGCAGTGCCAGATGGGTCTACTCGTATGGGGTCATGATTTGACTGTAGCATGAAATTATTAGAGATCCGTCAGAATTTCGGTCACGATTCCTTCGAATCTTTAAATCTGCCAAGCCGCATCAGAATTCAAAAGCTTCTGTCAAGATCGTTAATGATGGTGCGTATTACGGATGGAACTTTACGACTCGGATTAGGACGCGGGATGTTTTTCGGGATTTTAATTATTGGCAGCCAGAAGCTCCTCAGGGAAAAACCTAGTGGCCTTATCCATATCCACAACGGTACAGTTTTGCGGTTGCCTATTGTGGGGAACCAACACACAAACATTTCCCCTGATTTATGAAATTCATTGTTCAAACCGAATTATTCAAGAAACTTCAGTATGCCTCGTTTTAGCGCCTAGTTTGGGAATATATGCAACCTGCGTGTCGAATTTCGATGCAACGAACATCACCTGAGTTAACAGAATCCAAAGCTGTGTAGGAGAAAAGTCAACCAATGTCTAATTGCATATATTGTTCATTTCTCATGATGACCTTCTTCGGATTATCCTGTCTGTCACATCCTTACTAACTCCTACACTAGCTCGCCGTTATCTGGATATCATATTGTGAATTTGAATTTGCCGTCCCCGTTTCCATAGAATTGTAGACGTATGATCACGCATTCACATGCCGTCTTTCCACATCTTTCTCCAATTCTCATTGGCAAGGTGAAGAGTACCTCCCGCTCGCATTTACCGTTGGAAAGGGCGATGAAAGTAATCGCATTATTCTTACGATATCTAAGAAACTTTCAAAAACAGTGTCACACCGTGTGATAATGCAATCGTAGAGTCTACCCAATGAAGCAATGCACGAATAGGAAGGCAACACACTTGGTCATAAGACATCTCTCCAAATCCTATTCTGAAAATATTATCATAATTTTCCGATATAAAGATGGTCTTATTAACTTCAGGCAGTTCTATGGTCTAAATATAATTTGTTAAGGCATCTAAATACTTCCTAGTCTCGATCTATAATCCTTGGATCCTCTGATAGTGAGATGGCTGTCTTGGTTGACAGAATTTTGGCATTTCGCACTGATACACTATAACACCGAAATGTGAAAGCCTGCATCCCAAGGAGGGGAACGGAAATGACCAAGTCAGCCTCTATTCATCCTTCAGAGACATTAATTTCATAAAATTGAAAAGTTGTGGTGAGCCTCGCTAGTTGAAATCCTCCATCGTCGAAAACGACTAAGCTAAATAATCCTTCGCTCTCCATACTACTTGAAACATAAATGCCCCGAAGAATGTAAGCATAATTTTAAGTTAAATATATGCTATTCTATTCTCAATATTTCGCTAGAAAATGATGACTTCTGTGCTTCTCCACAGGAGCCTGCATGTAAAATTCTGCATCAAATCGATTGAGAAGAGGTATTAATGCCCAGTTGATCCGCTGCAATCCTTCACATGCAAGGAGCCCGAGCAATTCAATGTAAGGAGCGTTTTGTAGAAAATCAAGAGTTGATAGCCGAGACCCTAGACATTTACTTCTTCCAGGGGAAGGAACGAAGGCAGACTTGAAAACCATAACATGATGCTTTCAGCTGAAGAAAAGTTAAAGCTACCGAGGCATCACAATTAATATTTTGTTCCTTGCGTTCTTATTCTGGCACGAAGTTAAGCACCTTTTCAAATTTCTCACTTGATCAACTGAAGGTTTTCCATCGGACAATCGTCTGACTAGGTAAAAATTCCCTTGAAGTACCTCTATGTTTCGGGCTCCCAGATACAACTTCTTGGTCTCCATTTAGCTCAAACAGTCTAGGTTCGATATATATGCAATTGCGGAACATGTTGTTTAGTTCGTATATCGCGAATGAAAATCTTCTGGTCTTCTCTGAGTCCACTGAACCCTACGATGAACTCGCGACGTCTGCATCAACTTCTTTACATCGGAACGTTCCGTTCTAGCTTCTTTATTGGAACAACAAGATGAATCCATATGAGATAAACAATACCCCCGGAATCATGCATGAAAGTTATTGTATCAGATATTGAAGTCGAATAACTAAGAATTACCGTGTAAACCCGATCTCAAACATTTATGGATTTTTCGAATGCCAGGAACTGACCTGTACCATTCTGCCGGTAGACTATGAGAAAGAACTAGAGAAAGCAAAGTTAAGAAGCTTCAGAAGGCGAGTGCCAAGTTCACGCGCTACTGCTCTCTGGAAGTTTATTTAATCTTTAGTTGAAAGCATTAAATGGAATCAATACCAATTGAGAGAACTTCTCGATCGCTATCAGATTTACCAAAAGAACAGGAAGCTCACAAGAATGACTACGAGTTTTGAATAACCCGCTTTGCCACTTGCCGTTCCCAAATTCGACACAACTTGAAAAGAGGGACTCCCGCAAAACGCCTTCCCTATCATCTTGATCCTCGAAACCATAAGACGAGAAAAGTCAATACACTCACGTGTTCCCAGTGTTCTTGTATTGTCCTAAAACTCCAGAAAAGCTTCAAATTTGTTATCCAATTTCATTAAAAAAGCTCCGATCGACCTTTCCGTTGATACTCTCGCCCAGAAGCACATACACCAAATACCCTCCCCCTTCAACTCTCAGCACAAGTTGTCTTCTAGAATTTCTCCACCAAGTTGATTGTTTTGAAACAGTAAAGGAATGGTGATCGAATCCGAAAACACTTGGAGTGTTATTTCGGGAAGGGACGATACTCTTGAGAAAGAAGGAGAGGTTTGGTTGGTTCGGTTGATTAGTTGTGGTGCAAGGAGATACACACCCACAATTCATACACTCAAGAAGATTCTTGCTCCTCAATCCAAGTGCTCCTAAGATCAAGGCTACCTTTCCATTTAATTCAATTCCATCATGTTCTCTTATTCTGCGATTTCTGTCGTCTTTGGAAGACTTCATTTCCTATATTCCGAATTTCCGAGCGTATCCATGTCATGTCATCTTTCGTCCCAGTGGATTCATGGTAGAAACCGACGCAGCCGCTAGAATGTTAGATTCAATTCTTAAGCATAAAACGGCGGTATGGTTGTCGGTGTGCCGCAGTTGGTTAAAGAAATGACCTATGGATTCCAGAGATCAGCGATACCTCACACGCATAGCTGGTAGCACTGCGCAGCGCAGTCGGCTTTGCTTTATCACTACCACAATCAAGCACAATATCTCATTTCTGTTATTGACTACCCACCATTTACAATCGCCCATTGCGTACCGACTCACAAAATACTCACTCACCTTCCATCATGAACACAACCTCTTGACAATTACGTCAACTATCCCTTCTCTTCTCATGGATTTCCTGTATTTCCTACTTCAGTTACAAAAGCATAGAATAGTCGTAAATATTGAGAACATTCTATGTTTTAATAATTCGTGCTGTTCGATCTTAAGACCTTCAAGGCGAGAGGGCTAATATAATCGCGGGGCAGATGGTGGAATGAACTGAGCTAAGCTCTACACTGCACCTCCACGCTTGATATGTGGCTGTGCATGGGAAATACATTTTGGGACGAAAATGAAGAATCGCTTGAAGAGCCGACTACTACCATGAATTTTTCACAACCGTTTGCTGCTTGCTATAGAATCTCTTTTAGGCAAGTCTGGTGGTTCTCTTTTTTAAACTATCTTCTTACCCGGGAAATTTCAATCAAGTGTGTCGACTTTCTTCTATCTTTTGACTAATTCACTTCTCATCTCTCTCATTTCCTCACAGACTTAATCCATACGTTTACAGTCTATCTTAAAGGGTAGCCTCCCGGGCCTAGTATACAAGCATACACTTACCATGAGTAAGCTAGAACTTCAGCAAATGCCCCAACTTCCAACTAATCCTTAGAAACTCTCCAAATCTCCCTCACAGCGGCATCAACCCCCTCAACAACCAGATGCGGTCCACCACTTGCCAAATCGCCTAACGTATCATTCCATCCCCCTTTACTTCTATCCACCCAACAAGTCATCAAACCAGCGTGTCTCGCACCTACCACATCAAACGGATTTCCGCTGACAAGCCACACATTCTCGCAATCCTTCTTCTCAACACCACCTCTCACCTCCCTAACCAGATGTTCATAAACTTTCGGATGGGGCTTATAATGTTTCACATCATCCACCGTAATAAGTTCCTTAAAAAGACCTTTGAAGCTTGAAAGCTCTGGGGAACTTTGGACGGATGAAGAAACCATTTCATTTGTCCCATTTGAGAACACATAAGCATTAGTTTCCGAATCTTTCGCCAAGTATCCGAGTCCTATTAAAGCGTCTGGAAAGGCGGAGAGAGAATTGTATGCTTCCATTGCACTCTCAATATCTGCTTCAGACAGAGCAAGTTTATGTTCGGATATTGCGTGACGAAGCGATGTATTTGTGATTTCTGAGAAGGGTTTATATAGTACTATGATTGTTATTAGATACCTAGTTGGTTGCTTGATTAGAAGCGAAGAGAAAGAAACCTACACATGCTGTTCATCCGAAAGGTATATTCTAATTGCTATGTTCACATGTCAGACAAGTTGCATCGATTGGTAGGAAACACTAGGTCACTATATACATATCTTCTCCATAGCGTAGCAACTGATTGAGCTTTCTCATTGCCAAAATGGCGAGCCAATTCTCTTGCAATACTTTCCGTGGAGAGGAGAGTACCATAGAGATCAAAGGCTATAACCGTTTTCTTGTCCGACATGATCGTGTGTATACCTAGCAAACTCAGCAATTTTCTTAATCATTCAACAACAAAAAGTGATTACTTACCGAGATTTACAATAATATTTGGTACTCAGTTATATATATATATGAGATTATCGAAGAAGAATATCCGCGACGTCTACCATTATTAACAAGGTCCAATGAGAACATCATTGCGGGGTAACATTTACTTACCGCTGATCAACACTGAATCTCGTCTGGTACCGAAAGCCTAGAATTGACGTTAACGCGGGACGATCCAAACACTCCATAGCACAATGGTTCTAGCTAAATACTTGGCAGCATTAAGCATCTCCACCTATGCACCTTAACTGTCATGACTTCATCAATGGTGGCGTCCGGGATTCTCATCAATGTAAACACCACCAACCATATAAATAAAACTACATATTCTAAACTTCACATGAAGTTACGGATCCCAGAATTACCGAACCATTGCCCCTTCATTTCCCCTCCAGCTTTATCATCAACATTGGCGATAAATTCCGTGCCCCATGATCGACACCACCGAAGAACCCAATTTTCGCATCTTTCTCGATTGTATCTCTACACCCTTGATCGAACAATGTACATCTGCCTCCAACTCAAATGCATCGAAACGGAAAACGCGAAAAGCTAAAGCGGGGAGGAAAACAGCGATAAAACCTCTATCGAAAGGAATCGATGTAGAAGAAACGAGGATCAACGACGCGGCGGAGCTGGCGGAGTTCATCGAAGTACGCTCCTTCTATATTAACATCAACGAGAGCCTTTGCCCGAAGAAACGGATATTAATACACAAAATTAGTACATCGCTCTAGAAATATTCACCCATCTCCCATCCGATCTCCGAACCTTATCATACACAACCTACATCCACGACCCCTCTCTCCAAAAAAAGTACCCCTCCCTCGTTCCCCTCGATTTCGAAATCTCAACTCTCCTCACCGACTCTCTCCCTGCTAGCATCTCCGAATCACTACACATATACTCCCTGCTTCCTCCCTGCATATCACTATCCTCATTTCTCCACACCCCCCTTTCTACTTACTTCTCGCAACTCCTCTCCCCGCCCCCAACACCCCAATCCCTCCGCGCAGTCACCACTGCCTGCGAGCTCTGCGAACGCGATTGGATACCTCTCACCTACCATCATCTCATCCCCAAATTCGTGCATGCGAAAGTCCTGAAACGCGGTTGGCATGCCGAAGAAGATTTAAACAATGTAGCGTGGCTATGCAGAGCGTGTCATAGTTTTGTGCATCGCGTTGCGGGCCATGAGGAATTAGCTCGGGAGTATTATACGGTTGAGTTACTGGGCGAGAGGGAGGATGTGCAGAAGTTTGTGGATTGGGTGGGCAGAGTGAGATGGAAAAGTAGATGATGAATATTTGGTTGGTGATCGATGAAGAAGTGGGGACGGAGAAGAAGGGTGGGCAATCATGGTTTGAAGAAGGTCAACACGTAGTAGACATGCATGTATTTAGGAAGAGACGCAGGTATGTATGACCGTAAGCTGAGAAGACCGAGGCTATTTCTTGGCCCTTCGAACCGACGATATTTCGGAATCAAACTTACAGGAAACAGTTACCATTCTATTGTGGTTGCGCATCGCATTTCTGTAGTGTGCCAACTGTATTTCGCGCACGTGTACTTCTTCGACATGGATGTTGAGGTAGGATATGATATGTAGATTCTTCTATGACATTGTATACCTGCTCATATACTTTATCAATCCAACTAATCGTCCCTCCAATTTCTGACATTAATACGTATAGTTGTTCTGAACTCCGTAACTCTTCCATATGTATGTCACAGAGTTGTCCAGGGAAAATGTAGCTTCCATGTCCCGATACGTTTTTCCAACTACATACCCGGCCTTCTCCTGGAAGTTTATTAAAAACATTACAAAATCGAGCTTTCCCCGAAATGGTCAAATGATCTCCCACACTCATGACACAGCATTTTGTTGTTCGCCAAGCGGTTTGATTTTGTTCCAATCATTGCAAGTACATACATGCATCGGTGGTTCGATTGATGGGAAGCAGCAATGAGCTTATTCAGCTCAGCAGCGCAATATGTATTCATGTAGATCTTTGATTGTTATCAGAAAGTTATGGTAAATGTAAATGAAAGTTCGTTTATGTATTAAAGAAAATGTCCATCAATATACTTCCAAGCCCATGCGTGTACACTCTACCCTCATCCCATTATTTTGCCTCAATATCATACTCTTTCCTACCTCTCCTTCTCGCGCTACTCAGAACTCCCTTTGGAGCATCAGTAGGCGTCTACAAATACAATGGTCATGATAGTAGATATGAAGATGCTGTTAGACTGTCTGGCTGAATCGTATGCTTGTAATCTGCCGAATTCCGCTTGTCCAAGGTTGAGAAGATTGTTGATCTTTGTTTTGTGTCAGCTAAAATCTCAAGCTATACTATCAGAGGACTACCATTTTCTCGAGGTCCCGTCTGGTTGATATTGGCACCATACTTTAGGAGGCACTGGGCATGTTTGAGCTTTTGCAATATACATCCAAGATATAAAGGTGAAATTTCAGCATTATCTACTTGATTGATATCTACGCCGTCACCTGCCAACCGTGCAATGATGCCGTCGTGATCGCTTGAGAATTCATGGGAACAGCCTAGGACTCTGTGGTAACAAGCACCATTTTCTTGTGCACCCACATCTGAGACAAATGCACCTGAATTATGGAGTATCTCAAAGATCTCCAGTTGAGCATTTTCAGACGCAATTAGAATTAGGGAGTAGGACATATCATTCATTTTGTGAATATCCGCGCCGTTGTTCAAAAGTTCCCTGAAAATTTCGATATGACCATGGGCACTGGCTAAGTACAATGGGGTGGCTCCGTTGATTCCTGGCTGATTGACTTTTGCTCCTCTTTGTAACAACCATTTTAAAACATTTCCATGGCCAAAAATACTTGCCAGATGGATTGGTGCATTGAAATGACAGTTTACCTCGTTGATATATCTATGTGAACCTCGTTCGTAAAGAATCTTCAGAATTTCAAGATGGCCATACACAGCAACAAAATGAAATACCCTAGTATTATAATAATCGGTCTGGCTATAGTCGGCGCCTGCATCCAAAAGATACTTCGCGTTCTCTTCTTTGCCGTAACTGGTTGCCAGATGTAGCGCCGTTCCTCCGATTACTGAAATGTTTTCGTCCACTTTAGCGCCATGTTCTAAAAGAAGATTGATGATTGAAGGTTCAATAAATGCCGCTGACCATTGGATTGCAGCAAGGTTGAGGAGTATCTCTTTGTCTTCATGGATGACTTCTGTAGCTATAGGCATCGCAATTAAATCGACCTTGAGTTTAAAAGTCTTCTCAGTTCATCAAGGTCATTTTCCTTCATCGTCTTCACGAGAAGATCCGCAGTGAAACCACCTGAGTCTGGAGACAAACTAGCAGGCGATCCTGAAAAGTCAAGACTGCTGTTCTCCCGAATGAAATTCTCTGGGATAAATTGATGTTATTTGATGTGTCGATAGCTTCCATAATAAATAGAAGTGCTTTTTATAAGACAAAGTCATCAGGAATGAAATATTTTGATGAGAAAAAAGAAGTTCAGAAGCCCATTCTGAACAATGCCGTGCTATGGTATGAAAGATATGGAAACATATAGTACTATATGCGGCTCATATCCGCCACCAAGTAATGGAGGGTTTTTTTTGCAAAGGAGTTTCCAAATTTGGCATGATGCGCATGAGCTGAGCTTACCCTAGCTCTATGCATACGGAAGAACCAATACACCAAAAACATATGGACGTAGACCTTCGAGTCTCCCCCACTCCGCACCCCACCATCCATTCCATTCACACCTATCAGTCTCGGCGGAAGCAGGTGCTTCGGAATATTTCCTCCTTCAAATATTTTTCGAAACACTCTATGGAAAGTATAAAAATCTAGTAAAATTGCATAATTGAGAGGAATTCGCATTATGCAAATGTTGTAAGAAGTCTGCGAGAGAACATGGCACGTAGGGAAAGATCCGTAGTACAGATCTTGATGGTGGCAGCGAATACTCAAATGACAACTTCGAGGACTGAAGTGGGGAAAGTTTCCGTGTAAGTGGCAGTTAGACATGGTCTCTTTGAGGGTGTGCATCTGTGGATACCCAAGTAGAGTCAGCTGGGGCGGGAGTTAATACTAGCCTGTTAGTTTGTTATCACCTCTTTTATACTTAACATCAGGTCAACGAATCGATATTCTGACATCGAACCTGAAACACTATTGGCAAACTTGATAATTCCTATGCTGTACCTATAAAATGTTGAGATATTGAAATTTGGATGGTTTATTTGATTAATGATAGCTGTTCTACAGTTTCTCAGCTTTTCAAATCCTGGATTACAGTGCATGTCACGACTTCATTCAATATACCCGTACAAATGAAGCGTGAGTGGAAGACAGGCTTACTGGCTGGTATTTGGATAGAAGAGAAACTATTGAATTTATATGGAAACGAGGAATGAGAGAGATGATATCTTCATACCCTATCCCACTTGACCAGCTAATCTACGGGAAGAATCCCCTTTAAGTCGCCACCTCTATCTCTAACCACTAGAATATCTATATATGTACCCTATTCAAAACCCGTACAATAGTGGTAAATCATACAGGGTTTCGTTTTCACGTTTATTGCGAAGATTGACCTGAATAATCGACTTCTGCATTATTAGAAAACAGACGAGATGTTGCATCATACTGCTCTAAGTCGGTCTTAACGATAGGTGTAGGATTGATCTGAAGGAACCATAAATTACGACTTTTACAATCTCCCCATCACAGGACATTTCATCTGGCGTAGGTCTTTTTAGGGTGTGGATATCGGACCTACGGGTCTACAACTAGCCGACAGGAGCCTACGCACAATTATGAGAGATGGGATTTTCGTAGTTTAGGAGGAGTAATGAAAAGCCTTCATCTTAAAGATTGTGACGAATATCACATTTCTAGGTGATATCTCATCACGCTTATTTTAGGTTCAGACTTCAAGACTAACTAGCTTAAAATAAGCGATACTTCTAGTACACGATCGTGACACAAATGACTAGTTGATCCCTTACTATCATTAATTCTTATACTTTCCATTGACAAACAAGTGAATCCACTTCCTCAGAAACCAAGAAAATCAAGACAATCTCACTAAACCAAAATCACTCATTATCTCAAATCGACTTATAAATTATTCAATCTATTACAGGATTATAAAGATTAATAATCTACACTCAAATATACTATGTAATCTTCTACTATAATCTCAAAGTCATTAGATTTATTGTTCTTATTGTATTATTAATTAATGCCTTATTAAAGAATTAAAATATCTAGCTAGCACAATTTGAAGATTTTCCCCCTCTTTTCTACTAAGCGAAAAGATACCAATGGAAGCGAAGTGAATAAATATATAACCTAAAATAAATATAGTGCTTTACATAGCATCTCAAGTTATCGATTGATCTATTCTGACAGTTTATTTATGTGATGATAGTGGGTGGTGGCAGTGATGATGTGAGGACTAGAATACCAACTAGCTAGCTAGGTCATCTTGATTGGATAAGATAACAGGAATGATAACAGGTATAATAACCCAGAGATTCGATAGATGTCGTGCTAGATTCTGAGTGGTGGATGTGAGTTAGCCAAAGAGATTATATGGATCACCTGCTACTACTAGTAACTGAGTAGCCGAGCAACCGAGCAAAAATGCGTGAGATAAAACTAAAATAACCGAGAGTGACAGCAACAAGACGTGAAAACATCTATGTATAAAACGCAAAATCAGTAATCAGTAATCAAAAGAACATGATATTTGTGATTAATTAATTAATGATAACTGATTCATAAGAAACCGCCCCATCAAAAAACCCCCCAAAAAACTACCAACTCTCAAACTACAAAAACCGCAGATAAAGCGTCAAAGCGACATATACACAGTAGCGAAGAAACATCTCTTTTAACTACCTCTGAGATTTCAGTTCAAAAGACAAGAACTTAGCGTTTCCAAACCAAATAGAGAACAAGAAATATGAGATCGAGATGGAAGATTTCGAGGAGATCTGGCAGGGAAATGAAAGAAACGAGGGATTCGAGCATTAATTTTTGGGTGGAGAGTGTGGATGAGAGAAATGGAGGTGGTGATTATAACGAACGAGGGGTTCGGAGATTGATTTTTATGTTAGGGGGAGATGGGTGGTATATGAGGGGTATGTGAAATAAGGGGTTTGAGATATCAAAAATGATGTTAAAGGTAGAGAAGAGAGATAGAGATACAAATTTTTGAGATTGGAAATAGATAGATATATAAATAAATGAACGAACTAATAAACGAAAGAATGAATAATCAAAGGTCCAGGTTCCTACGGCCAAAGTCCCAGGGCCAAGGTCTACCATCCAAATCTACAGACCCAAGACCTCGTTCAAGAGTCTACAAACCCATCTATAGCCCTATAGCCCTATAGCCTTATAGCCACAACTCATCATCCTCCCCCAATTCCAGGTTCTCAGAGTTCCCCAAATCAAACAACCAATTTTTCCAACTCAATTCAAGACGCGAAGAAAAATCTACTTAACATGTATACATGCATACATACATACATACATACATACATACCTAATACTAATCCCATCCCCCTCTCCCCTGAAACTAGTAGTCAGGGTTGGAAATAAAAAATACAAAATCAAAACTATCCATGCAATAGTCAATCATGACGAAATACATACTGGTTGAGGATCAAACAAACAAATGAACAAGTAAACAAACCGAGATTTTTTTTCCATCTCATCTTATCTCATCTTCGGTTTTTGGTCTGAGGATCTTCTACCCAGCCAACTAAGCAACCAACTTACCTGCATGGTTAAATCCAACCAACCGGCCACACCGCAAGCAATGAAGTATGTCTCATCATCCCACCACGCCCCGATCCCGGTCTCAATTTTGGTCTCGGTCCCGGTTTCAGTCCCGGTCCCAACCATTTCTTCTCCCCTCGATAACAGACCAGACCAAACCAGTCCAAACCAGTCTAATAACCCAACTCGATCCTCAATCCTCCAATCCTCCCCAACCCTAACCCCAACCCAAAACAGACCAATCTCCCTATCCTTTCCCATCAATCCAAACCCTAAATATTCAGCCCGATTCCTCTTCAATAACCAATCACCAATAACCAGTGATGATAATACTCATACCCAAAGCCACACTTATACTCATCACCACACTCATCTTATAAACAATAAACAACTAATCCTACAACAAATATAAGCCCCCCCCCTCTATATAAACCGCCCTCTTTTATATTATAGCTAGTTCTTCAATAATCTATATTAATTATTAACAAAAAACAATCTCCCTCTTCCACTTTCATTCCTCTCATTTTCTTTGCATTACTAAAAAAAAACCTAATACCAATATTAAACATAACATCCAAGTTAACCAAAGGGATCCAGATCTAAATCCACAACTAAATATAACAAATTCACAAACTCACAAATCTAAAACAAACATTTAAATGATAATAATAATAATAATAATAATAATAATAATAACAACAACAACAGCAAAATATAAACATTCACAAAGGAAATATATAAATACATTAGTATATTACATCTAAATTATTGAATAATAAACAATTCTAGAATAAATAGATACTAAATATATAACGTAGTTTATTAATGCGTATACTATATTAGTATATATACTACTTATTTTATATAAGAGTTGTAGCTATAGCTCATAGTACTCTTAGTGAAAACACACCAAAAACTATTATTTATTCAACTTTTCAATTCATTGCAAATTCAATATAATATAAAGTAATTTTTATAATTTCTTTTAAAATTGATTAAAAAAAATGAATGAAATACTTTTTAATATTTGTTTAATTGAGATATAGAATTCTAAAATTGAAAAATTTAAATGTTTTAGAAAAATTAATTATTTTTATTGGAAATAGACAAAAAGAGTTTGTTATTAGTATACTACTTAATATTATATATATAATTTTTAATATGCTCTTTTAAATAGTATATTTTATAGCTTTTTTTAAAGCTAGCTTTTATATATTTTTATATAAAGCTAATTGGTGTCACGAGATACATGTGATCGCGTCCGATCGGGCTAGTATAGTACTAAGCTTCGAGCCGATCATATATATAGCTTTGTAACACTTTCTTTTTAGTTCTATAACTTTTAATTCTAAGATTGATTTCTAAACATTTATTGGGTTCGTTATATTATTAAAAGCTTTTTCAAATAAGAAATGGAATAATATTTGTATATACTTTTGGCTATGTATACTTAACTTGTTTCTATTTAGGCTTATCGTTTTTGCTTTTTTACTTGTATATGGATCTTCTGATACTTCGAAGGTATTATTTCTTTTCTTATTTTTAATTTCTGAATTATGGATTATGATTTAATAAATCTTACAATTGTAGAACTTTGTAATAAAGTAATTTATCAATAGAATGAAATCTTATTTCTATACTTTCTAATTCTCAAATATATTTCTGCTATTTATATTCCTTTTTATTTTAAACCCTTACTTTCTAATTTCAAAAAGTTCAATAATAACTTTCAAAAATTTGATATCTGGTTTTTTTTTGATTCAAGCGAAACTATAAATAGATAACACTACAATTGATAACTTTATAATTCAATTTTATTATATTTATTTTAATTTCGAACTTTATATATAAACTATAATATTATTTCAGTTTTCCTTTTTTAATTAAAACATTCTATTAAATTATATAACAATCCTGAATTAATTTACATATATTTATAATAATCCAAATAAAATCCAAAAAGTCAAAAACAAACTATTTATTTTTAAACAAAAAACCAATTCTTTATATATCTATATTACAAAATTCGAAAAAACTTTTTACAAAATCAAAAGTTAGAATTAACTCAATTCGAATAAAATCTTAATCTTTTATAATAAATTCAATATTACTTTTAAAAATCATTTTTCTCAATAATTTTCCCTTCTCCACTTTTATTCTGATTTTATTTAGATTATATAACAATTAATTATTTATATAACAAATGGATTCTCTATATCATTCTATTCTAATAAGTCTAGAATTCTATATATATTACAAAATCCATCCCACTTTCAGAATTATAATCTAATGGATATTAATAATCTTAATATCATTAATGTTTTTAATTCTTTTAGTACTCAATCAAATAAATCGGATTATATTTCCCTACCCTGTATATAAATATCAAAGTTCTTTTCCTTTGAAAGAACTCTTTTATATAAATAGAATAAATATATATAATATAGAAGTATATTCTATTGAATACAAATTTGCTCATTAAATTCATATTAAGAGACCTGAGATTAATAAAAGTCTGTTTCGATTATTATATTGATTATTGAATTAAATAATAATAATAATAAAAATTCAAAAGTAATAATCAATAACCAATATTTTGAAGATTATTTGAAATAGGTATATAATATAATAAAGATATATTCATTAGTTATAATATATATTTTGTATTAGATATTTTTATAAAAAGAAGATTAATAATCATTTTGTGTTTAAATCATTTATTTAAAATGAATTCGAAATGAATTTTTTAAAAGGGGGGGTAGTATTACAAGATACATATGATAACATTCAATCAAATTAATATAATATTAAGCTTCAAGCCGATTATATATATAACTCTGTAACACTCTCTCTTTAATTCTATAGTTTTTAATTCTAAGGTTGATTTTTAAACGCTTATTGGGTTCATTATAATTAGTATCAGTTTTGATATATATAGCTATATAAATTCTTTATTTGTTCATTCAATTACAAATTACAAAGTATAGATATTTTTATATTAAATGATTTCAAATCATATATTTTATTATTACATTACTTGGATTTATAATCTATTGGAAATAAACAAAAGGAGTTTGTTATTAGTATACTGCTTAGTATTATATATATAATTTCCAACAATTTTGTATAGTAAAAGTGTTATATATTAGAATATTCTGAAAATTTTAGTTTTGTATTTCAATTACAAAAATTATTAAAAATGTTTCATTTATTTTTTCTAAATTATATTATGTTGAAGTTTCAAATTTATAGTATAATAATTTAAAAAACTATTTAATATTTAATTTTGTATAGTAAAATATTATTTTTATAGGGATTTTGTTATGAATTGATAAAGAGTATTACAAGCTATAACTATAACTCTTATAAAATTCATTTGTATATAATCGTATAGTTTCTTTATATATTAATCCAATTTAACTTTTCACAAAGAACATTATAATCATTTATACAAATAACAAGAATTTCTAATCAATCATTTGAAATTCGATTCAATATAATAATTATATTTTTTTTATTAAAAAAAAATCATGACAATTTCAATCTTTGTGAAAATGCAATGAAAAATCTCTATACAAAAACTCGATTTCTGAACATTAAAATCATAATTTTCATCAAATATTTTCTTCTTTTCCAAAAAAATAAATAAAAAAAAAATAAAAAAAATGATTAGTTATTAAAATGTAAATATTAAAAAACCTCTGATTTTAATATAATTTTAAAATAGTGCACGCACTAATAAACTACGTTACTTAAAATATATACTCATGTATATAAATCCAAATCCAAATCCAAAAAAAATAAAATAAAATACTACTACTACTACTACAATGAAAAAGAAACGAAGCGAAAAGAAAGAATTAAGTCAATTACTCAAAAAATTAAATTATAGTTAATATTTTTAATACTATACTACTCACTTTCTTTTATCTCCTTTTATTATATCAATCATATCAACTCCTGTTTTTATATTCTAATATCTCAAATCTCAAATCTCAAATCTAATCAATTTCGATATATAAATATATATATAAAGACGAAAAGAGATGTAATAAAACAAAACAAACCAAATCAAATGAAACCAAATGAAAATATCATTTCAGTCACCAATAATAATACATTCATCGTTTGGAATGATATATCTATTATTTGAAATATCTACATCATCTACATCATTTCAATCATTCAACCCCATTCAACCCTACCCTACATATCTTTAAACCCCTCCACAACCTCCCTCAATACCTCCCTCGCGACAAGCGGCTGTACCCTCCCCTCCTTATCCCCCCTCATCATCTTGCCCAACAAAAAATTAATCTTTCCATCCTTCCCTGCCAGAATCTCCCCTACAGTTTTCCTCTCCTCCTCACATATTCTCCTCGCCAATTCTTCATATTCATCTCTTTCCATCTTCCTCAACCATAATTGTTCTCCCTCAATAATATCCTCTACCGATTTTTCCTCTCCCACTTGTCCATTCTCAAACAACACCTTCAAGACTTTCTTCGCCGTCTTTCCCGTAATTCTTTCCTCATTGAGATAATGTATCAGATGTCCCATTTGAGAATGGGAAATGATACACTCTCCACAACTCGTAAATTTGAGTGGATTCTCTCCCTCTCCATAATCCGAGATGAGAGCACCTAATTCATGTAAAACCCAATTGCTTGCCCATTTTCCCAATTTCATTTGGGGTTCATGAGGATTCAATAATGTCAAAACATCCACGACATTACGAAAATATTCCACTCGTCCTCCTTCATTCAAAGACACTAAATCAATAGCATCTTTTACCGTGATACCATATTCAGATTCTAGTATTGCCAATTCCTCATCGGGTAAGACGCCGAGTGTGGCACCAAGATGTTGTGTAAGTTCTTGATCGATAATCACAGGGGCTAGATCTGGATCTGGCATGTATCTATAATCCACCTCTCCTTCTTTCCCTCGAAGTCTGCGTGTCTCTGTACTTCCAATGGCGTATCCTCGAGTTTCTCCTTCAATAACCCCACCTTCTTCCAGAACCGAAATTTGTCTATCACGTTCGGCAATGATAGCATCTTCGATAGATTTGAAACTACTCAAATTTTTGATTTCCGTTCTTTGCCCCAGTCCGTGAACACCTGCATACTCAAAGCCGGAACCTTCTTCAGTTCTCCTCTTTACAGAAACGTTAACATCTGCTCTCAATCCACCAGATTGCATACCTAAAACACAAGCATCAACTGAGCTTAACAACATTTGTACCTTTCGGACAAATGCCGCCGCTGTACTGGGATGATGTATCTGTGGCAAGGAAATAATTTCAATCAATGGTAAACCCACACGATTGAAATCCAACAAGTGGATATCTCCAGGTTGCGAGATTGTTTTTGCCGTATCTTGTTCCATTTGTACTTGTTTAATTCCTATCCGTATTTCATCTCCATCTTCCTTTGCAATTCCATCGTGCGCATATAATGTAATGTATCCATCTCTGGCAAAAGGTTCGTAGTATTGTGTGATTTGATACCCCGCAGGTTGATCCCAGTGAAAATAATGTTTGCGATCAAATCGACTCGTTCTTTGAATATTACAATTCAGAGCCAATGCGCCTCGAATCGCAGGTATGAGAGTTTCTCTTTGAAATATGGGCATAGAGCCTGGTAAGGCTACATCGAAATATGCGACATGTGTATTGGGCGTATCGTTAAAGGACGAGGCAGCGTATGAGAAGAGTTTTCGTTCAGTATTCAATTGTGCGTGTATTTCGATTCCCACTGTTAGCTCCCATTCATCAAGGCTTTGTAACTTTTCCGAATTAGCCTTTCTTCCTCCTCCGTCATCTTTTGGCTGTTTCCGCGCTGCTTTGAAGGAATTTTGAATGCTATGATTCGGAGAGGAAGACGCCGATTCTGTGTTGGTGTGTAGCTCTTGTATTGCCCGAGATCTTGCGGCGTAAATGGATGGCAGATGTTTACCACCAATAGCTTTATGACGAAGACACCCGGTCGAATTGATTTGGCCCCCCAGGAGATATCTGCGGAGAACGAGAGGAGAGAATCGAGTCATCGGACGTGCGGATCCCCTCCAGGATTTTGAAGAGGCGGTCTCTTTCCAATCGGTCTTCTTTTGGGCAAAGAAAGGTTTGATAGAGAATTGGAACAAATTCGCGGACGTTGATCAGAGGGTCAGGCAGAGTTCGGGCTCGGGCTCGGGTGAATAATTGGGCACCCGATTCGAGGGGTCGAGGGGTCGAGAGGTCGAGGGGTCTCGGAGGGGAAAAAGAGATGGGATCACTGGGTGGATTAACGCTTGTTCTCATCACCAATGATTAATTGATGGATTGACGTCGGTAGCGATTGCACTCAATTCAATGATTGCAATTGAATTGTGTGTGTATCTCTGGTATGTATGTATATGTGTGTATGTATATGAGTATGTATCGCTGGTTGGTTGGTGTTCATTTGCTGTAATGGGAGGTCAAGGTTAATAATATCTGCTGCAATCTGTTGGTCCCTTTACTCGATTCACTCTTCGCCCCTCAACCTTCAACCCTTCAACCCTTCACATTTCATCCTTCACTCCATCCACGCGATTATAGCGGCATTGTCACATAATTGCTAGTTTGGTCTAATGGAAGGTCCCGCAATGCAGTAATGCAAACTAAAACTGCTGATCCGACCATATACTACATACACATACCATATACCACATACTACATACCACATACTGCATACCTACCTCGTAAAAGCAACAATACCTGATGCAATACAACAAAAGTAAGATCTTATATGACGCTCCGCTGGCCCTCCGGGGGCCACTGCCGTGGAGGCCGACTAGTTTTACAGTATGGTCACGGAGTAGAGATAGTTAGCTAGATGGTCACGATGAGATGGTTTACTTTTTACTTTATACTTTTTCGACCACTCTGTATTTACATCTACCTTGGATTCTATTCCCCGGACTAAGACAGTCAGATAGTCAGACGGACTACTAGGTGCTCAATGAATACTTAAGTAGATTAGATAAGCCACGGGAGTCGGTTGTCAATACACACACATACACACGCACATGCATGCATACATACATACATACATACCTGCTACCCATATCTGAATCTATTCGATATATATATATATGTATATACATATATATCAAAACAAACAAAAGCCATAAAAAGATACTCGTATAACTTGTCCCAAATACATTGCAGCTCCAAACTCTCCCGTACAGCAAGATACTACAAAGCATAATGACTATGTTCCCGCCACAAAAGCCACATGTTGTGATCTTCATAATGCATGAAATCCTTCCCTGGACCAACCACCAACCGTCCATTTATCAATTCCATCACTCCAAACACGCGCCCGGAATACGAATAGAATCCATCAATCAATCAATCAATCACAGTCAAATCGCCCATCCAAGACCTTTGGTACCGTTTCCTCTCCACATACACAAACACAAACACAAACAACATCATACTTCACCTCATACTTCGTCCATCACCTAACATCGTATGCGAATTCTTATCTACTCACGGGAACTCTCCCATGATCATAAAGTCTTAAAAGCTCCCCTGCTTCATTCCGCATTATCCTGGTCGCGTCTCAGACCTCTTTTCTTACACACATCTTACCTGAACACTCGCTCAGCACATACTCTCTCACACACATACTCTCACACACACATACTCTCACACACACATCCACATCCACATCCACATCCACACACACATCCATGCCCTTGCCCATCCCATCCCCTCATTCATCCTCACCCATAGGTAATCCCAATTTGTTCAACGCGCGCGCCAGTTTTATACCATTTTTATATTGTAGCTGAAGCTGAAGCTGGGAATGCATATACAAACAATCACATTGCCACCATTATCATATTGATCCTTTGGAATCTTGACTCTGCCCTCTTCTTTCCTCTCTCTGCTCTCGTCTTGACTTCCGCCACTTGATCTCCGCTCTCTCTTCATGATCATGTTTACTATGATTAAATATCTCAAGTCATCCGTATCACCAATTCCTGCACTCCATTCAATTGTTTTCTTCATCGGGCATTGATCATTCGTTATCGCATATCGAGACACTATCATAGCTACCCAAAATATCTAGGTAAGCCCTGTCAGAGATCGATCTATCGATTTTTTGCTTTTTTGCTTTTTTGCTTCTCTTGTTCTTGCATCACAATGTTGAGCCGAGCTGATGTGCATGGACTGCGTAGATCTCTCCTGAGATATGGCTACAAGATACAAGATACCAACAGTTGAATCCATAATCGAAGATTCCGAAGACGAACCAAGGGACAATGTAAGGGGTACTGAACGAGAATTCCAGAGTAGCATCACCCGTCGTCAACATCGATCAATTCACGATTCCACCATGTCTTCTTCGCCCACAAAAGCAAATACCAGTAGGGAAAGAGATAGATCAAGAAAGATGCATAAATCTACTTCCAGCGGCAACAGACATTCTGCATCAAAACCAAAACATAAGCATACAAATGCGAAGCGCGCAAGTGGATCATCTTCAAAAGGAAATGAGATGGAGGGGCAGCGTCTTCGTCAAAGGCCTGTACAACGAATCCGAGATGCAAGTTCGTCATCGTCGTCATCGTCAAGCTCTTCGGATGAGAATGAGAATATTCCTAATCACAAATCGGTCCTTGCTGCGTCAAGAGCAAAATTAACTTCACCATCTATGATATCCAATTTAACATCTTTGACTACATCGACAAGTAAATCTAGTAGCTCAAGCGGAAGTAACTCAACAGTAACTCAAGCTTCGATTACGAAAGGTTTCTCGGTAGGAAAAGAAGCGGAGAGTAAAGAGGAATCTTCATCGCTGGCTGTACCATCTCCTCCAAATGTGTTTGCCTATTTACAACAGGACTCCGACTCCGACGATGGAGAAGATGGGGAAAAGAAAACAGAGGGGCACAAGGTGGAGACTCAAGACGATACCTCGAAATGGTTGACTGACCATGGCGATAAATGTTTCACCCCAATATCACGTCCACAAACTCCTGACGAACATGCAAGTGGCCCTTCATCCGTATCAAGCAGCCTTCACAGTGACGATTTCTCGGCACCAGAAGCCGATATCGACACAGATAGGAGCACATCACCGGAAAGAAGTGTTAACGGTCGAGAAAATCTACGAGTCACCACGAACTCAAAAGATGCGTCTGTCAAATTAGCGTCCCAAATGGCAGCTGCCAATCAACGTCAAAATTATTACGGAGCAGCTCCATCATTTGGAACACCAAAAACCCATCATCGCACAGACAGTAATCCACTCTCTCCCGCTGATCTTGAAACACCCCGTAATCCACATCCACCCAAGCATTCGCTCCAATCTCAGATTGATCCTACTATCACAGGCTATGAACTTCTTGCTTCTCGCTTGTCAGCATCCTCTCATTCCGGTTCCGATACAGTAGTAGAAGATCGAATCAAGCCCATGTATCGAAAATTCGAAGCACTCAATCATCGTCTTCTCCTTCATCTTCAGGATGAGATAAGCGAACTCGAAGAACAATTGCAGAGATTGGATAAAGCCGATACGGAATCTCGTAGGCTACGACACACTGGTAATGTTAATATAGGCGTGGATGTAGTTCCTGCATCGAGAAGAGCAAGTGAACAAATGGGTGGTGATTTACAATGGCATAAGATGGATATTCTGGGGAGGATCGGTTACAAATTGGCTCAATACAGTCAGCACTCCTCAATATCCCTACCTTACCCCATACCCCACACATTTCCCCATGCTAACCTCTTCCAGATCAAACGCTAACCTCGTTCCACTCTCTTCAATCACTTCCTCCCGCTTCTCAACCAGACATTAGTCATTATCGCGAATACCTTCAAACCGTCCGTCCCATAACCGAAGCGGAAACAAGATTTCTAGATCCCAAAGTCGAGGATGATTTAGTTTCAGTTGCTTCTGGTTCTTCTGGTTTTAGAAGTCAAGGTCGTCATCGAAATGGAGATCAATTCATTCGTCATAAACGTTCATTACCATCTTCAATATCAGACAGTAGCGATGACGATCATCCAATCAAGAGAACACCTACCAGTAGCGCTGTCGACTCACCTCTTCACCCGCCACCTCATCTAGCGAATGATCATCTTGGAGTCGAACATCCAATTTCTCATGCAGAAGATTTTCCCACGTTGGCATTTGCAATAGCTCTTAGTATTTTCATACCCATCCTGACTTTCGCAACTATCCCTACATTCCTAGGTAGAATGACGGTGGTTTGTTTGGTGGGATCTGGTATCGTAGGCGCACTGGTACAAAGTGGATTTATAGGTCTAAATGATGTTATTGAAAGTATCAAGGGGTTGAGGGGCTCGCAAAGAAGAGAAGGATTAGTCTGTGTAGGGGTTTATTTGGGGTGTATGGGGGTACTAGCGGGAGTTGTTGGGTAATAACTTCTCTTGTCTGTCTGCTAGGAAGGTAGAGGATGTTGTGATGTTACATTCGATTTTTTGCGGTTATTCTGGATTTGTCGACTCGTTCGAATTCAACATCCTTTCGCTAGGAGTTCAGTAAGGAAGATGAGAAATCTTCATATGTGGAGTTCTGTGCTGGAGCTTCATTCGGTCTGGATTTTATTTCCTGGGTTGGGTTTCCTATTGGCTTCTTCACTTTTCCTGATTCTGTTTCGTTCTCAGTTCTCTCGATTCTCTCAGTTCACTTGGTTCGGTTCATTTGGTTCACTCGGTTGACTTGGTTCAGTTCGTTCGGTTCGCTCGGTTTTCAATCACGTATTCATGATACCCTTTCTTGCACTTATGTATCTTTTTGCGCCTTTCTTTTGGGAAATGATGATTGGGCGCTATGGATACTGCGTTTTTGAATATTCTTCTCTTCTCTTCTATTCCATTTTCTGCTCTTCTCTTCTTTGGCGTCGAATTTGAAGTCGAAGTGGAATTCCGGCATTTGATTGACCCTTTCGAAGTTTTCCACAAAGGGAATATGGCTCTACGATTTTATACTATACTGTACTGTGTTATGTTACGCGATGTTATGTTGTACTATGCCAGGATTTCAGAGTACGTACGATAGGGAGATACTTATACTTGTGCTTGTGCTTGCGGTTGCGGCTTGTGGGTGTATCCTTATATTCTGTATTTTACTATACTGTACTGTACTATACTGTATCATTTCGGATATCTGTACAGGATTTTATTTTGTTTTGGTCGGTGAATGGATGAATGGGTATGAGTATCATGATTATGTATCTGAGAATTCTAGGTTGGGGATTGGGTATTGGGAATAAGGATTTGAAATTGCATTGGAATTGGAATTGTATCACATCGAATTGTAACTTTGAGTTGAATTTGAATTGGCATTTGAACTTGAACTTGAATCGGCATTTACACTGTGTTGAATTGAAAACTTGGATTTGGATTTGTGAATTTTGCTATGTGTGTATGTATATATGTGTGTATGTGCGTGTATTGTATCCGAAGAATTCCTAGAAGTAGAACCGCGACTCGGAATAACAATAACAATAACAATAAGAATAACAATAAGAATAAAAATAGAAATATAAGTGAGAACTAGGAATCCAAATCCAAATCCAAATCCAAATCCGAATCCGAATCCGAATCCGAATCCGAATCCAAAATAAAGAATGAAGAATAAAGAATTAAATCTTATAATAAATTCTTTTCCTCTCCTCTCCTCTCCTTTTTTTCTTCTTTTTTTCTTCTTTCTTTTTTTATTTAAAAAAAAAATAAAAAAAAAAAATAAAAAAATGTGATTTCTATTTATTTATTTACTTTTATATCTCTTCTATCTCTCGGATTTATTCTAAATATATATATATAATAGAAGAAAAGAAAAGAAAAGAAAAGAAAAGAAAAGAAAAGAAAAGAAAAGAAAAGAAAAGAAAAGAAAAGAAAAGAAAAGAAAAGAAAATTTATACTCGTATAGATAAGATATATTTATCCTTGTTTTGTTATCTTATTATTTTGTAAGTAGAAAATCTAGAATTCATTTATTTTTATTTGTTTGTTTGTTTGTTTGTTTGTTTGTTTGTTTATTCAGATTCTTTAAGGGAATAATAAGATAGTAAGAAATATAAGGAAATAAAAAGTAAAGTTGAGAGAGTGAGTGAGTGAATAAAAGAGAGATTCTTATATTCTATATTATATTACATTATAAGACATTCAATTCAATCTAATCTAATTTAACTATATAAATAAATACATTCTATCAAATAAATACATATAAATAGATACATAGGAATCAAAATCAAATCATTAAAAAAAAGATGTAATGTATGTCAGTATATATATATGTGTGTATTCTTTTAACTTTCCCAACCCTTCAACCCTCCTCTCCCACCTTTATGTTTTCAAAGACCCGAGACTATAAAAACATGACATGATATAATAAAACAAACAATCCTCCTCCTTCGACATTTCCACACCTATCCAGTCTAATGTTTACTATGGATGGTAACCGCCCACCCCTTTTCTTTCCCTTTCCCCATCTCTCACTAACAAATAAATATTGGTCGTAAAAGCCCCTAATATAAAGAACTCTAAGCCCCATTCCATGCCATCCAATCCAATCAGACCCCAACCCACCCCAATCAATTCAATTCAATTCAGCCTCACCTCCCACAGTAATGTAACCAGCAAAAACACTCAAAAAGACTATCCACGCCATAGCGCGTCAGCTCAACTCCCAACACCATAACAATCCCTTTCAAGACCCTGCACTCAAACTCCAAGGTAAAGCCAATCCAATAATGTAAACCCTTCAAATCCTGCTAACGAAACAAAAAAATCCAGGAGAACCCTGCCAATCAACCCTCCTTGAAAATCTCGTTATGATTCGTCGCATTATCGAAAATTCGTTTATATTCGTCGTCGTTCTTTTCCCGTTCTTTTGTCTCCTCAGTTGTCTCTTTCTAGCCACTAGTGTATCCCCCCCCTTCACTACACCCTTTCCCTTCAATTCATTCCACTCGTTCTCCCACTTCTCTCACTTTCTCCCCCCTCTGCAATATTAGTAATTCCACTAACACCACCCTCATTAAACCCCAAACTGCGCGCATGAATAGGTTGACTCTCCATCGTTGTTCTTCCTCCAAGAGATGCCGGAACTGCCGTCCCACTTCCCATAACTCCGCCATTACTAATTCCCCCAGGTCCAATATTTCCCTGTCCAATTTTGCCTTGTCCAGTTTTCCCCGTTCCCTCAACACTCGTAACCGGACTTCCAGTACTTGCAGTCCTTACACTACTATCCGATTCTTTTTTCAATAACTTTGCAGGTCTGGGAACTGTAGAATCCGGCGGCTTTCCCGGATTGATATTTAAATTCGGATTTAATGACTCTGAGTTTTGCGAAATTTCATTATGTAATGGGCTAGAATGACTCGGCGAATTGGAATGTTTGCTTGACGCATCACCATCTTTACTGCGTTTAGAACTACGCGAGGATATGCGACCTTGCTGGACGTTTAGAAGATATGAGATTAGTGTCGTGTGCCGTATAAATAATGCGATGGGGTGGATGAGATAACAAACTAAGAACAATGATAGAGCAGAGAGGGCGTAAAGCAGCTATGTGCTTGAATATTTTTCTCGCGGAGAATAGCGAAATGGCACCTTGACCCGCCCTTAAAATTGAAATTATCCACTGAGAACTTTTTGATTTTTATCCATAGATGAATATAGAATACCCGAGAATTGAAGCGAGTTGTCTCTCCAACAAACTCAGACTCAACTCCAAGATGTGGAGGATGATGAATGATCAACAGTTTGACCAGTTATTGGTGCGGTGTCAGAACCGTCATCACTCACCTGTTTCGCCCATCTCAATCCACAACTATTACACAAGTCTCGATTCCCACTTGGCCCCCTCCTCCATTCCGGGGTATTTTTCGTGTGACAATTAGCACAATCTCGTTGGACGTTACCAGGCAGCTTTCTTCGTTTTCGTTTCTTTCTGGCATTCACTAACGATGCTACCTCTTCGGCGAGTGATCGATTTTCCTTTTCCATTTGTCGAAGTTCATATTGCCAACTTGTAGCGCGTGTTGTTTTCAATTCTTCGAATATGTTATCCCTGGAAGCTAAAGCTTCATCTTGAGACCCAATTGGAAGCCCAGATCCACCTGGTTGCGTGATAGGTACAGTCGTGGTGCCAGAGACTCCTGGTATCAAGGGTTCGGGAAATAGGCTAGCTTGAGGACGAACTGATTGATTGTTTGATGACATTCCATCAGAAGTTTGTGTGTCTGTTCTAACCATGGGACTCATGATCATTGCTTTACCGCCAGGAATGTTAGTACCATTAGCACCAGTGGCCGAAGCAACATTTCGGGATGCTTTGTTAACCAATCTGGTCTGGGCGACAAGAAATGTAGGTTTATGACCCTCCGATGCGTCTCCAGGATATAGTACTGTCTCAGTTTGTATCACAAGACCACGCTTATTGAAAAGCTCATGTGAGTATTTGACAATCTTTCCCGTTCTTGCCTTTTCCAAGGCTCTACCAAATGCGACCTTGGAATCAGCACGCATCAATGCTTGAATGCTTGTACCGACAAGATCATCTGGTGTACGATCTAAGAGGGACCGAACATTCGTTGCAACGTATAGAAACATGCCCGATGTTGACAATTTCGAATACATTTGTTGATCACTCAGACCGTCCATTCGCATCAGATCGCTTCGAGCCAATGCGTATACTGGTCTTACCCTGCCAACCATAACGATGCATTTTCGGCCTTTGCCTTGCTCTGCACAAAGAGAACCATGACTCTCAAACCATGTGTAGCCACTGTTCTTTCGGCGAATGCGGAATACCACATTGACAGCACTCCCTTGTGACGTTTCCTTCAACTCTCGAGTGACAGGAACTATATCACTAGGATGACAGATGGAGGACAATGCAGTTCCGACCAACTCAGATGCATCATACTCCAAGACTTGGCAACATGAAGGGGAAAGATACATGAATAAACCTTTCAGAGAAAGAACATGAATGACATCATCACTATTCTCCAACAAAACCTTGTCAAACATTCTCTTGGTAGTTTCCGGATCGCTACCATTGTCGTAGGAAGCTAATGCTGCGCTAACATCATCCCGACTAATTGTTTGCCCGGCATCAATTAGACGAACATTTTGCTGAGGTGGTTGCCATTGATATCGTGGTAATGTGCCTTGTTTATAATTCATCGTATAAATCCCACCACTCACACCATCGATACTAGTTGGGTTCGCAACCACATCAACCTGAAACCCGACCACCAAAGAAAGTGTAGGATCGTCATCACTGGCAGGGATTGGAATCATCGTCAAAAGATTCATGAATGGCTGACCCCCTCTTCGATAATTGATAATGGCCTGCTGAGTTTCCGTTCGATTGTCGACGGCTTTCTTGAGCTCGTAGACTTTATCATTTTCCGTGGCCGTCCGACGTTCACCAGCCTGAATTTTGCCATCTGGTGATTGGAGAAATCGACAATTTCTTCCCAATACCTCATGCCTTGAATATCCGGTGAGATTTTCAAAAACATCAGATACATATATTATAGGACAGTCCGTCTCTCGTAAATCACAGACAACGAACGCACATGATAAATCGACGGCACCTATGTTAATGAGTTTATTGGGTCTCTTTGCCACTCTTATCAGCGCTCCAAGCATATCAAATCCAGTGCTGGAATATATGTTCGTAATTCCTTGCCCCGATGGGGATGTGTCGGGAGCGGTGAGAGCTGTGGGGGTTGAAACAGATGTGGGGATCATAGCTGTACTTGAAGTTCGGGTTAAAAGGTTCGGCGGTGCATTTGAAGCAGACGGGGAGTTGTAATTGATTAAGGTTTGAGGCATGCTCATAGCGCTTGGTGATTGGCCCATGACATCGAATCTCGAAGACATTGCTTCATTGTTCTCATCTTCCAAGGGCCTCATTATCATACCCTCTCGAGTTCTCAAAAGTGAGTCTGCAGCTGTGGGGCCCATAATACTGGATCTCGATGACATCTCTTCGTTATTTTCATCTCCCAGGGCTCTTATCCCACCAAGGTCTTGGCCCCCCATAAACATATTCGAGTCCATAGAATCCATAGGATCGTTCCCATATACGGTGGGGGAGTAATTGTCATTCGAGTACATGCCCATCGGCGAATCTTGAGACATACCATCCATGCCTATGGAAGCATAACTCATCATTCCAGGCATCATATCTCCCGAGTAAGAACCATACCCCATAGTTGTATCCATCAAGTTTGGTCGCACAGAGTCGGAATACCCAAGTTGCTGCATCTGCGGCATTATACCCATTCCGGAATCCATCCCTCCCCCGTAGAGGTCGTTCATATTCATCTCACCCAAGGACTGTCGACGTATCATTGGATTTTCGGAAGAAGGTGTTGGGGTGCCAAATTGAAAATCGTTCAGGCCGACATCACTGTTGCCAAATTCAAGCATGGAAGATCTGCGATCGTGATCTTGCGAAAAGTCTTGTGAGTAACTCTGCCGCCGTTGTAACTCGTTGTTGTTCTGCATGATGATTTCATTCAAGCTGTTTCCGCCACTCGTGTTATGATTCATGTTCATAGAGCTTCCGCTAGATTGTGTGGAAGGCTGCTGTTGTTGTCGCTGTTGCTGTTGCGGTTGAGGTTGTGATATACTAAGAGACCTGGAATGCGCCCTCCTTTGAGCAACTTGCCGCTGCAAGTCTGCTTGGGTCATTGGCATATTAAAGAAATTACTCATGATAACGTCGACATCTGTGTCGGAATTGTAGGTGGCTGTGTCGAATTCGAGTGCACGGTAATGACACTTGAGTGTTGAAGACTAATGAAACTGTGCGTGAGCGTCCAATACTCTTTCGACCTCCTGTAAAATCTTCTCTTCACTTGATCAAGTCCGCAAATACGCCACCACTCAAAGAATCTCGAGACGAAACTTGAAGCTTGTATGTGTTTATATCAATCGTTGATCTATCAGGTTTTTTCTCAATCAAGTATGCGCTTTGTCGTATGCCATAATTCGTTCTAGGTCGCGGAGTATCGAGTCGCTGGGAGTGATGATAATGTCGAGTCGCAGCATCCAGCAGTCCTCAGAAGATCTCAGAAGACACACTCTCGGACGGAAGATTCTGATAATGTTTTGTAAAGCTTGTGTACTTTGTACAATTCGATTGTCTTTCGTTCCGAAAATCTGCGGGGGACTTTACGTCGGAAGTGGATATCGGTTTCGAAAGTACCGATGATTGAAATGCGTGAGATTTGGATCGATATTGTGATATGGATGGACAACTGGCAGTCCTCCAAGAGGCTGGTGGGTATTTGAGCGGAGGTAGGTGTATATCATACAAATCAACAAAAACAATTCTGATCTCAATTGAAGATGATTGTAAAGGGGAAACAAAGCTTGTTTAGTAGAAGTGTTAGTAAGTACTAAATAGTTAGACCACGACGATCAATGAATCAACTTTTTGTGTGGTGATGCAAGAACCGAAAGGCAAAATTCGGTGGTGGTGATTTGAAGAGGGATTACATAATGGTTCTGACTGCGAATGAAGTTTTTGGCAATCATGCATAGAGTTGTATTTACCTATTTAACTATTTAACTGTTATATTTAGCGATTATATTTAGCCATTATATAAGTCATCACATCTTGTGTAATTCCGCAACACATACATGACTCGGATATCAATACATCTCAAGTATCTCCTCTCTAGGTTCGTATATCCTCAAACAATATACGCATCTCCCTCCCACCTACACAACCACCTCCCAAGTGCAACCAACCCACCAATCAATCTCTTCGCCATTCATTCCCACTTCCAATCTCGAGATCTAACCAGATGATGCACGTAATCCCCGAAGAAGACATCTCCCGTCCGTCCCGTCTGCAGACACTTCCACAGTTCGTGATAGATAGGGAGGAGGTACACTCGTGCTTCCATGCCATCAACACGAATGGATGTCGTGTGCACAAACAAACCATTCTCGATGCCTTAGGGAACCTTATCTAGGATAGGTTACTGATCTACTCATTCGTACTATCCTGTCTCTCGAGAGGATATAAAAGAAGAAAAGAAAAAAACGCAGTGGGATTATTAATCACCAACACCATACAGCTTCTCAAGGCCCCTTTTCCAATCAATATAAACCAGTATAAATCAACATATAAAAAACAAGAAACAAAAACAAGAAACAAAAACAAAATTTTATTTTTTTATTTTTTTAAAATATCATCTATCTTGATCACTAAATATCCTATTCTGATTTATAGTTCAATTATTACAACGAGATTCTCAAATACTAATGCATACACACATATACACACACACACACACACACATATACATATACACATATACACATACACACCCAGCATCGAACCAACCAACCAACCAACCAACCAATCCCTCTCTTTCTAGCATCTACTAATGTCTACTAACATCTACTAACATCTCTTCCACAGAACCTATCCATTCATCCATCCATCCATCCACCCAACTGCAACAAACAATCTTCTCCCCTCTCATCCTCATCCCCATCCTCCTCCCCATTAACAAAACATCAACAAATTACAGATCTAGACACAAATAACCATTGCCTACACAAACCCCCTCTCTACTATACTCATCACCCACCCCAGAGATCTACTCCAAATCTACTCCAAATCTACCCATCAATCCCACCCACCCACCTCAATCTCCCTCTTCTACCGTCCATCCCTCATACATCATTCACCCACCCATCACATCCACCCACTCACCACCCACCACGCATCCCCTCCTCTTTCACTAGTCTCTCCCTCCCCGTCAAACAAATGCAAGAAATCATCCATTCCCTTTCCCCTCTTCCCCCTCCAAAACTCTAGGCACCACATAATCCCAGCTCAAAGATCCCGAAACCCTAGTATCGGGCATCACGGCATTGCGTCACCATATGCAAGCCACTATCATGTAGGGACCCCAACCCTTTTTTGGTTACCATTATGGCCCTTGATTAAAAGCTATCACGAATTTTCTCATCAAGAACTTTTAAGTATATTTTTTTTTTCATTCGCCTATCTATAATTTTGGATTTGACCCTTGTCTTGTGAAGTCAACATCTCACCATATTAAGATTTTCTGTTTTCTCTTCTTTCTTTTCCACTTCCCGATTCTTTGTCCATCTGCATCCTAGGCTTTCCTAAGCTATTTAAAACATGAGATGGTCTGAACAAACCATTGTTACTTTCCTCAGAAAAAAGAAAGAAAGAAATCTAGCTTGCACTGGCTCCCGTTTGATCGCTGTGTCATTCCATACACCCATTGAACTCGCCGAGTAATATTGATGACTAGCCAAATTTCAACCACAACCTTAGCCTAACCATCCCAAAGGTAACCCGGAAAATATACGTGCTCATGTGGTATCATTCTATCATCAAAATTTTATCTCATACCCTCAGCCACCCATGCAAATCGAATATCAATCTCAAGGCAAAGCGAAGGATCAAGCAAACCATGCGTGAACAATTGCTTGAGTTTCCGGGGAAAGTTGCGCCAAAAGTTGAGCGGGATTTAAACTTGCGGCCGCGAGGAGGGTTTTGGTAGCTTCAACAACTCTGGTTGCAGTCTGTCCTTGGAGTGTCTCGGCTTCAAGAGCTTGAGCAACGAAAACGAAGACCTTGGCTGGTTGAGAAGTAACAGCGGGGTTTTGTCTAGGTGTGTTAGTCATGTATATATCAAAATTTAAATATATCAACTTACTGTTCAATGAGCTGAACAAGGAAAAGGTATGCATATGGAGCAGCCTCTTCATCGTTGACAATAGGTAGAGTATCGATCCATGCTGTGACGACTGCTTGTTGATTGGCAACACCAGATGCATTGTAATGCAATATCTTAGCAATGGCAGCACATGCATTCTCCGTCGCGTAAACATCGTCCTCTCCTCTCGCGTTAGGGATTTGCGTAGCATCGAACAAAAGCTGAATTGTGTTGCCTACAAATTCAGTCCATGGTGCACCTCCCCTATGTGCTGCGACACCAATACCATAGGTAGCGGCTTGACGATTGGCGGGGGCAGGATCTTGGCATCCAGCAATTAAGGGACCCTTGATAAGTGGCTCCATATATCTAGCGCTCTCTGCACCGCAGAACTCGAGAACATCATCAATGATACACAATCCCCATTGTCTTTGTGTGGGGTCCTCGCTTGAAAGAAAAGCGGAATATGTTGTCAGCAGTTTCTGCCACGATTCCAAGAAAGCGGGACCGTGGTTCTTGAAAATACAATGGAATGCTTTGTTCATGTCGGAAAGCAGAGTTTGATCGTCTTCAATAGCGTAAAGTGTTTCCTCAGAATCTTCATCACCTTCTTCTCGATTGGCATCAGCTCGTTCCTCTGCCCTAGCCTTGACGCGTTCTTTGTAATCTTCGAGGGCAGAGATCGCAGAATCCATAAATAGATCCATTTGCTGTCTAGGAAGACAATTCTTGCCCATCACTTCCACCGACTCGTAAAAGCATTGATACATCTCAGCAAGTGTGTCAATAGCTGGTTCGGCACTCAGAACCTCAAGGACCTTAGGGATTGTTGCTGCCCAAAGGTCTCTGAGCTGAGAGGACTCAGGACCGTATGCTTTCTTATAGGAATTGAGTAATTGTGGTACACACTTCGCCGAGACCACTCGAACAGGATCATGGAAGAAGAACGCGAGACCTGGCAAGGCAATGTTTACCATAACACCTTGCACATAAGGAGCAAAGTGGGCCTCCAAGACTTGGGCATAGACCACCAAGAGCTCGATTGCCATGTGCTTGTCGTCAAGAGTGCTAGTTTTGATGCCAATAACTTTGCCCTTGAGTGGAACAAGCTCCCAGCCCTCTTGTGCTTGTACGGCCTCGACTTCTTCTTCGTCATCAAGAAGTTGAATATCTGCTTTAGCACTTGCCAGCTCCAAAAGAGGAGGCATGACATATTCAAGATATGCGAGGAAGTCGGTTCCCATAACCCGACACATGCGTCCCCAACAGTGCATGAGGTATTGAGCCTGGGGATCATCTGACTCCACAATGCCTTGTTGAACAGTGGCCAATAATTTGACCAAGTCTATCGCGTCAGTGCCTAATCTCTCCCTTCCGACTGCCAAAGCGATTAAAGTAGCACATTCCATTGCTTTTGCGCGTAGCAAACGAAGCTCCTTTGTTGATTCTGCCTTCAAGACATTGAACAGGATAGGCATCAAGGTATCGTAGTATTTAGCAAAGGCGGCCTCTGCGGAGTCTGCAATAGTTGCAATTGTAGAGAGAGCTTGTTCCTGAACATATCTCTTTGGGCTTTGAAGGAGCTGGAATAAGTTGCTCAATAAGTCATCGAGATATGGCTCAAGAGTCTTCTTTTCAGCCTCTTCACAGAAATTGACGAGAGCAGCTGCTGCGTGAGCTTGGACACGTGGTTCCGGGCTCTTGAGAACCGGGATAATGCTGCCTACTACAATTTCGTGATATTGCGCCTGCATGGTTCCTGCAAAATCTGTACTCATCTGTCCGAGAGCATTGCAACCGGCCCAACGCACACGCGGATGTCGATCGCTCAAAGCAGGAACAACAAGCTCCAGAACTTTGTTTAATTCTCCAAGCATCAAATCCCTGCAGCCTTCTGAAATTGCTGAGATGGCCATCAATGCAGCATGTCTATCTCTCCATGCTTCGGAAAGCATCATTCTGGGTAGCCAATTAAAGGTAGGTGCCAAAATAATCGATCCTCCGAGCTTGTTTGCCAATCGATCCATACATTGCTCACCAGCAACGTGATTCAAGTCACTCTCCTCCGGATCCATCTGTTCAAGTCAGTTAGTGGTTTGACAAATTGAGTGGGGATATTCGTACATCATCTGAAGCATTCCAATCGGCTGCATCATCGTCATCCTCGCCAATATCAGTCATAAGACTCAGGCACTGAGTAATCATATCTGTTACAAAACTCGAATCCTTCTTCACCATAGCTGGAGCATAATCGGCAAATGTTGCCATGAGCTCGAGAGCATTTTGACGAACCACATCGCTCAATTCCTTCTCCTGAATTGTTTGAATACAGAATGTAACTAGATTGTGAAATAATGGCCTAAACATCTTTGGGGCAACCTCTGCAAGGGTCATGAGTGAAATCAGTGCTGTGCTGAGACTCTCTGAGTCCACACTTTCCTTCAAAGGTGGTAGGATCGAAAGGACTTCGGGTATAAGACCATAGTATTTTAATTGTGACTTTTTTCCGAGGCTAGAGAAAAATGATGTAAATGCTTCCATAGCTGCCAAGCGGACCTTGTTACGTGATTAGTGATTGTCCTGTATCCCAACCGTCAAGGGAACTCACTGCAGTTTCGGTATCTTGGAAACCGTTCTTGAAGGCTGTGAGTACCGTATCTTCATGTTGCTTTTCGATTATGCCAGGAGTCGTAGAGAATATTCTGAATGCTATCTCTCTCTGTCCAGCTATCTGCGAAGAACTTAGAGTAGAGAGAACACCCAGAATTTCTGGCCATTGTTCACCTGTGAAATGTTAGACTGGCTTCCTAAACATTTCCTGCGCCCAAGTATTATACCATTATCGGAATATTCTCTAGCTATTTCAGCAACCGCATCTCCAATCTTATTTCTCACTGGATTCGACTTCTCCAAACCTAATGCCTCTATGAGCTTTTGTCGGATAACATATGCTTCTTGCTTTGGAATAGCGAGAAATAATTCGATCGAGTTGTTCTCGTCTGTCTTGCGAGACTTGGATGCTATACGACGGAAGATGACTGCCGCAAAGGATCGAGTCTACAACATGATCAAAATTAGAGACACAGCACGTCAAGTTAGATATTGGGGACCCGAGATCAAACTTACGGTTGCATCGTTGGAACCATATATGTGCTCCACCAAGCCCATCAACAACATTTCAGGTTTGGTGGCTACCCAGTTATTGTTCAAGTGGTCTTCAGCCTGCGTACGAACATTATTGTCGGTGGATTGTAGAGCAGACAGTAGCTGTGCAAGCTCTGCATGTGCGTCTGCTGGAAGAACAGACATGATGATGAGATGTGGGTGGGAAGACTCGAAGGGGCTCAAAGGATACGAGGGATCGGAACGCTGAATATTAAGAAGTTATGCACTTGGCGCGAGGCGCATTCAATGCGCCTTAATTCCTGCAAAGTCGAGGATGGAAGATAATTATTGTACGGAATGGCAAGAAAGATGGGAAAGAGAAAGATTTGTCGGGAGAGGAAGAAAGATTTCTTTCTTTATTCAGAAAGTTGACGTTGGATAAAGTTGTGTTGTTGTGGTGGGGGGTTTAGAATTTAGATTTTAGAATTTTAGAATTCCCTCCCAATTTTTTTTGGAGATCACCAAACATTTATCAAAGTGACTCTCGCGCTAAAATTCCGGATCCATGTGAGTGGTCTCTGCTGCGAGAATGGCTAATAGTGAATGGCCTTGTCAGCGAGCGAGCAACACGATTGAATGTGTACCAACAAATACTACCTGGGCAGCCGCACTTCGAGACGAGCCCTGGGTACTGTTGCTGGATGTTCTGATTTTGCGTGTGTGTGCTGGATTATATGTATTGCATTACCGCTACTGTCCCGAGATGGAATTGACGCAAAACTTCATGACAGGACTGAGACTGCAATACCTCCCCAACTGCGACTTGAGCGTAGGGATGCTTACGTATTGCTACGATTGGCGGAGCGACGTAACCTCTAGTACGCATAGGGCACCGGCTAATCATTCCTTACTCGATGCTCGGAATGCTAATGCGTATCCTCTATCTTCTCATCTGCCCCTCCTCGTGAGAATCCCTTGCTGGGGACGAGCCATGGACAAAGACACCCATGGGATTCTCCTGAGTAGGTGGCAATGGGTCACCACCAATGCCAAAGACACAGCCTCATCCATCTCCATCATCCTACGCATGTGCCGTCTTGCGAGATAGACGCGCGCACCACTGATCCTTGGGTCGTGGAGAGTACCTGTGTGCCTAGGTACTGGTGATCACAATAAAAGGGTTGGCTCGCAAACGGTCAAGGGTCTGGTAAATCTAATATACCGTACATGAGGCGAGGACTACGAGGAGGTCTGTCTGTGAAGAGTCAAGAAAGGATGCCAAAACACAACACAACGCAGCAGAGCAGAATAGGAGGGTGCAATATACCTATCTCGTAACGTCCCATCATAGAAAACATGTAAATATACCTCCCCAAGGGATTACAAGCAAATCTACATTTAAAGCCTCAAAAACCCACCACACACTCTTTTTCTTCCCTTCCCTTCCCTTCTGTCCCTCCCCTCCTCGAAACATCTCTCCATGCTCATTGTCCGAGGTATTCAAAATATGATCCAACAAAAAAGTATATTCCTCAAACGGTCATCATGACCAAATTTACCCCAATTTTTTAGATGGCAAGGGATCTTAGCGTGCTGCTACCCCTCAATCCATGCTCGCTATGATCATTCGTGCCCATCTATCCCATGGTACATATTCTACAACAACAATCAAATTCAAGTCCAGATTGCATCAATCCAATCAATTAAAATCACGACCCATACAACCAAAAACAACAAACTGCATACTTGGGTAGCGACAGATCAAAGTCTCGTATTAATCTCTCTCTGCCATGGCAGATCGTACAGTGTTCGATCCTCCTCCGAGGCAAAGTACTTCTTCACCTAGCAATAACAATCCTGCGAGCATCGCTCATCGTTCTAGTTTCGCGGAAAATCTCCGACAGTCACCAAGAGCTCATAGACATCCATCCTTCACCCAAGCTGCAGTTCAAGAGTTACTACACCATCCTCCAGCTCAGAAGGGTGGAGATCCAAAATTCGCGGGGAGGGATTGGAGACAAATTCACGTTGGGGAATTGGTACAGGAATCTGATATTCATTGGTGTGAACTTGATACAGATGTTGAACATGCGACAAAGGTTTGCATATATTTCTTCACATTAATACGTTGAATATTAATCTTATGAACAGGCGCTGATAGAGTCTGGTCCTCCAAATGTCATTCTCATCCGCGAAACTGCAAATGATTTGACTGCTTGCGACAGCTTCGATTACAACGACCTCAATGCATACCTCCTCGTCGTCCTTGGACTAGCAAGCCCCGATGAAGCACAAACGGAGGCATATTCGCAATTAGCAAGCAAAGCTCGGGAACACGCACCGATCCCACTTCGAGATGTGATAACACTTGCCAAAAAAGAACCTCTTACAACCCTTTCTCAATCAGAAGACCTTTCGAAAGCCGTCGAAATATTTGGCAGTGGTGTACATCGTATCCTTGTTTGCAAACCAGGCACTACAACAGTTGTGGGAATTTTGAGTCAATTGAAATTGGTTAAATTCTTGTGGGATAATGGTAGCAGTTTTCCAGCCATCGATCAGTTATATCCAACGATTTTGAGGGATTTGAACATTGGAACACAGCACGCTATCGCAATCAAGTGAGTTGTCAGTATTCTCACAACACGAAATCTGCTAACAAGGGTATAGTGGGGACAAACTTCTCACGGATGCTCTTCAGCTCATGAGCAATGAAGGATTAACCAGTATTGCAGTGGTTGACAACGCTGCAAATGTTGTTGGTAACATATCAACAGCTGATACTAAACTTCTTACGCATACAAGTAGTCTACCTCTCCTCCAATCATCTTGCATACACTTTATCTCTGTCATACTGAGCGAAAGAGGAATTGGTGATGGAAAGGATTCATTCCCAGTCTTCCATGTCAACCCATATTCAACTCTCGCCCATACAGTAGCGAAACTCGTCGCGACCAGATCTCACCGTATGTGGGTCGTCGAATCCGCGTCTCCATCTCCATCGGCTCCTGCGACCCCATCCCTCGCACATGCCTCCGTTGTTCAACAACCAAGCGGCAGTGGTTCCGTGCCACCTTCTCCTTCATTCCCCGCTGTATCCGCCGCAGCTTTACCTGGCGCACGTATCTCAGGTCGTTTGACAGGAGTCATTACTCTATCCGATATTCTCAATCTTTTCGCTCGTACATCAGGTCTCAATCCCTTGAATCCAAATGAATCTCGAGCGAGAAGAAGAAGGAGCTCGAGTGCTTCGTTAAGACCGAGTATGGACTCATCAAGAGGAGATTATCTGGATACAATACGAGGCGAGCGTGGATCAAGCGTGGACAATAGAAAATGAGGGATTATGTGACGGAAAGCATGCGAGGTTGATTTTTCAATATGAAGAAAGCGAGAATAGAAATATCCACTTCAATAACCTCATGTCACCGTGAGGCGTCATTCAAAGAAAAGAATGGGTTCAAAGCAGAATACGATGGAGTAGTCATACAACATTCTGGGCAAAAGTCCAAATACTATACGCATCGTTCAGAATGAACAGATGTTGAATGGCAGACCCTAAACGAGTACTTGAGAATGCCCCCAAAGTATGAGAGTACCTAGATCCAAGGTGCGTTTGATCTTTATAGTGAGCAAAGTGTCATTTCGATAGGTTGCGCTTCCTATTTTCTCTTTCACGCGCGTACTCTTTTAGTTTCTTAGGAATTGTATTACATCACTTTATGGAAATGAGTGGAACTGAATTGAAATTGGGAAACGCAGGAATGTTTCTAGATACCTCTACTCTATCTTAGTCTTAGCAATGACATACATATAATATAATATGATTTGAGAAATGCATGCCTTTACATCTTCCGGGTATGTCGCACTGTGTCCTCGTGTTTATGACTTTGCTTGTGGTTTTGCTCTTCTGTATTATTCTTGTTGGTTTTGTTATTCTTGTCATTGTCATTGTTATGAGTTGGCTATACTGATTATTGTTATTACATTATATCATATCACATCAAGAAATGAAATGAAGAGAAGAGAAGAGAAGAGAAGAGAAGAGAAGAGAAGAGAAGAGAGAAAATGAACACTACATACTACACACTACACACTGTATCTCGTCGTCTCGTCTCATCGCATACGGAAACCACATGTTCTTTTTGCCTTGTTGCTTTTTTGCTTTCTGGATTGGATTTGTTGAGTGAAGTTTTTACTGTCTTGTGCTTGGGTTTGTATTATTTTGGGGTTTGGGGATTTTGGTTGGGCTATGTTATGTTGTGTTAGGGAAATACTCGAATAGGTAGTAGGTTGACTCTTCTGGGGTGAACTTGAGAACTTGATGGCTTTGGAATGTGTCGATGGGGGTTGGAAATTTTGTAGGAGTTCTGTTTTGGGGGTTGGGGGGAGGGGAAGGGAGAAGGGAGAAGGGAGAAGGGAGAAGGGGAAGGGAACTTGTTGTTGTGGTTGCTGGAAGGAAGGGTTTGTAGGGGTGGGGATGGGGATGGGTAGGGCTGAGTGTGTGGGTGTGTGGGTGCTGATGAATGATGAATGATGGATGATGGAGGTGTGTAGATATAGAAATGTATAGATGTTAGATGTGTCGATATATGGGAGAGGAAGCCAGGTAACGAGGGTAGGGAGGGGGTGGATTAGGGGTATGGATTAGGGGAAGATGAGATGGGAAGATGTAGAAGGAGTGAGATAGTAGTAGGGGAGGAAAAGGTGTAGTCAATATTCGAGTATTTGCGATTTAAGCGAATGGATGTAGAGATGTGTTTTGAAAGGTTCTGACTGCATGCTGGATTTGATGGAGGTTGAGGGTTGGGGAATGAGGATGAGGGAGGGGGTTTGTGTAGGGGTAGTTGTAGGGGTAGTGGTAGTGGTAGTGATCTATAAAAGCTGGGGGGTGGAATGGAATTATGGATGCATGGATTGATGGCATTGGGATTTGGCATCGAAGATGTAGAATGTATGAGTAGTAGTAATTGTAGTGTCTTGTTGTAAATAGATGGATTGAAAAGATCTAAAGAGTGATAGTTTGACAAAGGAAAGCTAGACCTAACTTCGCTTCTGATCTATTGGCTTACTGTTCCAAGCTTCTATGCTAGGTTTGAAGAAAATGGTTTCAGTCAGTTGTATTCACCGTATACCTGCTCCTCGTCGCTCGTTGATTGGTGCCCGCATTGTCGACATTGATGATGTCGCGGCTTCATTTGGGATTAGAGGCAGTCCGTCGGTCGGATTTTTCTCGGCGATGGCGCGTTGGCTGTGGAGTGGACTCCTGGTGAGGTTACGCTGTGTTGGTTTGATTGTTTGTTGGAAGGAATCGACTGCGTTCTAGAGTTGTGTCTGCATGCGATGACCTCCAGCGTGTAGAAACCGATCTCGACATCCACATCGTCGGTAGCATTCCAATTGTACCCTATCAACTCGTCAAACATCATGCATATCCCATCGTTTCGAGCGTCAATACACTCTTCTGGTGACGGGGCATGTCTGGATCAAGCATCTGAAGAAGGGTCTCGAGAGCAAAGGCATCGATGAGTTTGAGCGGCTACGCTTCCCCTTCAACCATCCCATCTGGTTGTCTTCCACGATAATGATCGGTATGCACAGATGCACAGATACACATATATACTTTCTCAAATCTCCTCCTTATCAAAGTTCATGCTAAAGACAGATAAAGTGGATCAATGACCGAATGTCCCGTTGTATCCGACAGATCTTTTCTGCAACAAGCTTTGGTGATAGAGAACCCCCGAAATAGCAAGAATCATCGAATTTTTCGCACTCCTGACCTAAACAATTATTACGTTGGAGAAGCCACAGGTGTGTTGGAGCTTCGATCTAGATTTCTCGTGTCAAGGTCAAGTACCGAGAATACCTACCTTGATGCTGAAGGGGTCAACTTAATCGGTTGATGCAATAACAGCATTAATACGCATAAGTGTATCTCTGGATTTACATATAAATATATAAATAACTGGTTGACCTCCTGAAAAGACTATCTCTTGATAAGCATTAGAGAATTTTGGTGAGCGATTTTGCATTCTCTACTGAGCAGGGGTTTTGGAAAGTCCTATCCTACATGAGACTTCGGCCGAACTACATTCTATCCCGGAGGCGCAAAATTTCATTAAAACATTTGAGTTTGACCCAAATCATTCCATTGAATCAATTCTCCCACAGATATCGAAGGAAAAGAAGAAAGGAAAGATGGATAACCAATTATTAAATCAACCAACCGAATCGAATCAACAAGTTCAGCCGCAGCCTTTCGCGGGAGATCAACAAATCGATCCCAACTTACCAAGCCAACAAGGCTCTGACATCCGACCTGACATCCGACCTGGGCGGCAACGGGTCAAACGTGCATGTCAACCTTGTAAATCGAGAAAGAAGCGTTGCGATGGATCGGAGCCTTGCGCTACATGTATTCGATACGGGTACGAGTGTCATTATGAACTCGGTCCGAGGAAACGGAGAAGACACACGTTGAAAGATCACGATACCGATGTTTCTCAAAGTCACAGCTCGCCTGATGCGAGTATTCATCATCGAGATGAGAGGGAGAGGGCAGATAGTGAAAGTGCTCATGTCCCCCATACCAGTGGTGCCAAAGATACAAGTCTCTGGGGGAAAGCATTTGCTGCTTCGTTGGCGTTGAAATTGGATGCGGGGAAGTTGAGCAAACCTCATTTGGCCTGGAATTTGGGTCTCAAGGATGAACAATCATATGCTCAGCCGCCGATCACGAGAGTGATAGGTCAAGCTGAGATGCAGAGACTTGTCAATCATTATTTCAATACCACACATCAAATCTTTGGCATTTTCAAGAGAGATATCTTTGATCGGAAGATCCAAGAGAGATGGGGATTGAATTTTGAAAACTCGGATCCGCATGATCCCATCTTGTGTGGTGTTGCAGCATTGGGATCTTTATTTTCCGGTGGCAGCCCAAGTCCCGCCGAGGCACAATTGGTAGAATTAGCAAAGATAGCTTTGGAAACGACGAGTGTGTTGAATTATCCTTCTCGACACCATGTGGTAGCATGGGTATTAAGGGCACTTTTTCTGAGATGTACGGCTTGTCCTCATGCTGCATGGATTGCCAGCTGTACAACGATGCACATTATTGAGAGTGTAGGAATGGAGGATGATTCAGATAGCAGCAGTAACGACGGGGAGCTCGAGAGAGGAATTGGGTGTGGGGTTTTAAATATGCAGAGATTATTCTGGATAGCTCGAGTTTTGAATTCATGGGTTGCAAACGATTATGGACGGTCGAAAGTTACTGTGAAAATTTCTCCACCTCCCTTTCCCTCACCTGAGGGTGAAGCGGATGTCACACTCGATTATCTCACCTTGTTTCAAATATCGGAACGTCTAGATCAGGATACGAATCATACGGCCGAGGAATTCGAAGCAGGCATAGAATCCACGTACAGATTTCAGGCTCGATCAGACGGTGCAACACTTTCACAAGCCAACTTGGGTTTAGGATTTTACCGCCGGCTGCGTCTCCTAGCCTCGACTATATCACCAGAAACCATTTCTCAGGTGATATCCATTGGCGTTAAAGGCTTAGGATCCGTAACGAAAATGGTAGAGCGTCGTCATCCTTGGTGGCATGTTGCCAATATCCCCTTTCAATTCGTCTGTATCCTGCTCGTCATAGATACTCCTGAATCACTATCACATATCGGCGAAGCTCTCGAAACTCTAGATGCAGTATCCCGCTGCTTCAGCACTCGCTCACTTACAGAATCTGCGGCAACAGCCAGAACACTAGTAGAATTATCTCTAAAGCGGAAGCAAGAAGAAATTAATATTTTGAGTCAGGGTCTCAAGACGAGGATGGAACCAATGCAGACTAGTCAAGTGACAATTCCGAATATGAATGGTAAACAAATGATGCCGTCACCGATGATGATGGGAAATGTAAACGGGAATGGAAATGGTATGGCCTCTGGAATGCCGAATATTGGCTCGATGGATTTTACGGGCTTCGATTGGGATTCTTTCTTGTGTATGGATATTCCGGTGTTGGATGCTACGGCAATTCTATGAGGGAAGATCGGTTTCAGATGCAGTATATTTATTTGAGAGGATGTTGACTATATCAAATACTCTCTGATAAAGTTGGGGGGTGTTGGGACCGGCATGAAATTTTCTGCTGGGTGGCGAGTGAGCGCGATATTGTATATACCTACCTGCTTTAAGCGTTCATATTTTAGAGAGTAAACATTTCATAATATACTATGCGTATATAATGGGAATAAATGTTCTTGGAAAGGCTTAGTAGGTAATCCGAGTATCACTGATATAACTAAATAAAGCAAAACAAAACAAGAGTATAAAACCTCAAGGATATATATATATATATATATACATATAGGAAACTGAATATATTGGTATGGAGTATATATTCTGTATACTCTATATATGATATAGTATAGTATAGTAGAGTATAGTAGAGTAGAGTAAAGTAGAATAGGGAGATACAAATATAATTGAAATTGGAAATAAGAAATAAGAAATAGATGTAGAGTGTATTTTTTAGTTAATTAGATAAATATATGTTTATCTATCTATTTATCTGTACGAAATAAAACCCCTGGAGTTGTAATAAGTATTCTGTGTTCGTCTGATTTATAGATTGGAGATGTGATTTGATTTGATGAGTTGATGAGTTGATGAGTTGATGAGTTGATGAGTTGATGAGTTGATGAGTTGATGAGTTGATGAGTTGATGAGTTGATGAGTTGATGAGTTGATGATATTTTGAGGATTTGGAGGATTTGGATTGGGGGTTTTGAGGATTGGGGGATGTGGGTTGTGGGATTTTGAGGGGGTGGTTTATGGATGGGATTGATAGATGAATAGGGAATGAGAAATGAGAAATAGGAATAGGTTTGGGTGTGAGTTTGAGTGTGGATTTATATAGGTATAGAATTGGATATGTGTGGGTATGAGTATGGGTATGGGTATAAGAATATTATAGATGGATGGATGGATGGATAGGGAATGGGGAATAGGAGAATAATGGGAAGAGTTTGGGATTGATAGATGGATAGGGAATGGGAAGGTCTGTTGGAGGTGGTGAGAATAAGAATGGTGATAGTGATGGTGATAATGAAAAAAAATTGGTAAGAGGGAAGGAATAGAAATTGATGGTTTTGAGAAGGTTTGAAGCTAGGTTTGAGACTAGGGATTAGGATGCAGCGATTGGTTTATTGTTTGTTGTTAGATGGGTACGTAGGTAGATAGTTAATAATAAGTATTCCTGAAGCAAAAGAAGAAAGGGAGTGAGATAGCTGGGTTTGTGTATAGGTAGGTAGCTAGTGGATTGCGGAATAGTTGCGATTTCTTGATCCTGTTGTTATAAACAGATTCGTGGATTTCGAGAGGTGATGGGAAGGTTTTAGGGCATTTGCTATTTGTATATATTTTTCATTATTTACTTTATAATCGAATCAACACGTATCAAAAATCAAACCTCAAACCGCAGCACTAGAACCCATATCTATCATCATGTCTATCTATCGATCTCTCAGTCATCTCACTCCAACCCATGCACAATTCAGCCCTATGGAATACAGCACAAAACATCCCTGCACCCGACATCGGCAAACTTTACCGCAGAACCCACAGCCATTACCTCGGGCCGTGACCGCATCTTTGAGTGTCTTTTTGTTGCGATATCAGGGAACGGCATTGTGATGGGATGGAGATTGAAAATTTTTGCTGGATAATGGGCCGATTGTATGTGCCAAGATGCCGAGATTGAGGGTTTGGGAGGTTTGGGAGGGGCGGGTGAGGGTCGAGTGAAGGATTGGGTGGCATGGTATGGTTGGTGAGGCCAGGGCAGGGAAATGGTGGCGTGTGTGTGTGTGTGTGTGTGTGTGTGTCTAGGTAGGTGGTGAGGAAGAGGAAGGGTCTAGATCGTGTGGTGTGATGTTGTGGTGTTAGGTCTGTGAGTTTATCTATGCTTCATGTATGGAGAGGAAAACTTTGGGAAAATAACATCTTTCACAGACTGGGTGATTCGATACCGAATCTTGGGATTGTTTTCGTATGGTTATGTATGTATCAATTGTGTTTAGGCTAACTTTCCATACAGAGTGTATGCTACAGTATCAGATAAGATGGATGAGATGAGATGAGATCTCGTCCCTCCAACTATTCTTTGCAAACTACACGATCGATGTAGTGAATTGTCTCCGAGATATCAACCCCATTTAGATATGTATTCCCGACTCCTTTACTCCCTTGTTTAAACGAGGTTCATCATCCATCACCCTAGGCCTACCTACCAGTAAGATCATCTCCACTCACAACAACAGTCGCAAAATTACCACTCGGATAACAAGCGGATGTAAGTCGGCAAGAATAAGCTTTCTGATACCGCTTTGTTTTCTATCATTTCAATATCATAGCGTCTTAAAAAGTCTTATACGTGGATTAACGATCAGAGTCAGGGTTGATGGGTTGATAGTGGAGTCGTGAGATGTGATCACTAGTATGTATAGGGTAGTTGAGTGAAGTGTGTGAATAGTGAGAGGAAGATATCGGATCTTGAGGTAATCACAGAGGTGTGAGAGCGGATGTGAAGATCTGGATGCGGGAATATATATAAAGGTCAAGGTACCTTGGTGAGGGGATTTGTTGTTTGTTAGATTGGGCTTCAGATATTTCTATATTGTCTTGTATTGTTACTTCGTCTTTGCGTTTGTGTTTCTATCTTGTACGAGTCGTCTCCATACCATATTCATCATATTGCATGGTCCGCATCCACATCTCCCTCTGTCAAAATGTCAGACTCAGAGAGTAGTGCCTCGAATCCCAAGGATGCCCTCTATGAATCCATCCACAACAACCGCACATCAGATCCCCAAATTCCCATAGCCCACACTCCGACGCACAAATCCACACATTCCCGTCTCGGCAGCAACACGCTGCAAAACACCCCAACCCATCTCTCTCATAAAGAAACTCGCGACCCAAATCTCGATATCAATCTTCCCTATCGAACTCTCAGTCCCAACGCCAATCTCTCCGAATACACAACCGAGAAACCAGAAGGTGAAATCCCCTCGGTGAATAAAACTGGAAAGATAGATTACAAACTTGTTACCTTCCTCCCCGATGATCCAGAAAATCCTAAAAATTGGTCAAAGGCGTTTAAATGGTATATCACCATGGTAGTTGCAGCAACGTGTTTTGTCGTTGCCCTCGCTTCGTCGATTGTCACGGCGGATCTGATTGGGGTAGAGGAAGAATTTAACGTTTCTGAAGAGGTCGCACTTGTCAGTATTACGGTTTTTGTGGTGGGTTTTGGTATTGGTAGGTTATTTCTCATTCTCTGGTGTGTATCTTAAGATGATGAAAGAAAGCTAATACAAATCAGGTCCTATGATGTTTGCTCCTCTATCCGAAGTCGTCGGTCGCCGCTGGATATACGGAGTTACATTATTCCTAGCCGTGATCTTCATCGTTCCCTGCGCCGTCGCCCAAAATATCGAAACCCTCCTCATCTGTCGCGCTCTTGATGGAATCTGGTTCTCCGCTCCCATGACCCTCGTAGGTGGTACCCTCGCCGATCTCTGGCGCACCGAAGAACGCGGTGTCCCCATGGCCGCCTTCTCCGCAGCCCCTTTCATCGGTCCCGCCATCGGTCCTCTCATCGGTGGATTCCTCTCCGACGCTGCAGGCTGGCGCTGGCTCTACTACATCCAAATCATCTTCGCCTTCATCGTCTGGATCCTCATCACCTTCACAGTCCCCGAAACATACGCTCCTACCATCCTCGCGCGACGAGCGAAGAAAATGCGTGAGCAAACTGGGGAACAGGAACACGTCACAGAACAAGATCTCGATCTAAGACCTTTTGCAGAACGGCTCCGCATTTTCTTGATTCGTCCATTCCAGCTTCTTTTCGGGGAACTCATCGTCTTCCTTATTTCTCTCTACATGAGCGTCCTCTACGGTCTCCTCTACATGTTCTTCGTCGCCTTCCCCATTGTCTATCAAGAAGGAAAAGGTTACTCCGCAGGTATCACAGGACTCATGTTCATCCCACTCGCTCTCGGGGTTATCGCATCTGCTCTCTGCGCACCAATCGTAAACCGCAACTACATGACTCAGGTACGAAAATACAACGGACATCCTCCCGCCGAAGTAAGATTAATCCCCATGATGTGTTCATGCTGGTTTATCCCCATTGGACTCTTCATCTTCGCCTGGACTTCCTACCCTCATCTCCATTGGATTGGTCCGGCTATCGGTGGCTTCCCCATCGGATTCGGATTTATCTTCCTATACAATGCGGCGAATAATTATCTGGTCGATTCCTATCAACACCAAGCAGCATCAGCGCTCGCAGCGAAAACTTTCCTGAGATCGTTTTGGGGCGCCGCAGTGGTTCTTTTTACGGAACAAATGTATGCGCGTTTGGGATATCAATGGGCCAGTTCGCTTTTGGGCTTTATAGCGTTGGCGTGCTGTGCGATTCCGTTCGTGTTCTGGGTGTGGGGCGCGAAGATTAGAGAGAAGAGTCGGTTTGCTTATGCGGGAGGAGATGAGGAAGAGTTGGGGAAGAAGGGGGAGGGGGAGAGGAGAGCGGGGGAGTTATGTTAGTACGCCTTAGGCTTAGGGGGTGTAAAGATGGTGGTTTGAGAGATTCCCGAGGCCGGGGGAAGTTGGAGAAGAAGAAGAAGTGATTAATGATTTGTATGAGGGGATGTATCGAGAGATTAATGAAACAGGATATTTGGTGGGCGTTACGAGTAGAAGTATGAGATTCCCAATAGATTTGTATTAACAATTTCGCATTATAATAGTTTAGTTGCTTCAATAGAAATCACAGAATAATCTTCACACAGGCATCTTCTCATCAATCATATACAGAGTTACAAACAAACAGTTTTCGTTTTGCGCAATTTTTTGGGGAATATATTTCCTGCATCATTCATTTTAAAGCTCTACGCTAAACTTCTGACAGAACTCCAATTTCCAAACCCCTCAATTTCCAAAATCCTTTAGAGAAACACATACTTCCCCGCTCCTAATTTCCGGATATTGACATTATTCAACTCGGCTAGATAGGTTGGCCAGGAATCGCGTCACCCTTCCGACGTAGACTAGCGGCCAGGGCTCAACATCCGTATATTCTTGTTTTGAAGGTGATCACAACTTGATTGAGGGTTAAGAGATGAGACTTACGAGGCCGCGATAGCAGAAATTAATCAATTCTGGTAATTTCGTTTGATGTTCCAACAGAAGGAGTTTATGTTTCACTGTCTTGTCGGATCTGCAGTCGATGAAGGCGCAGTAGTTGGTTGATGGATGATAGTAAAAAAACGAAGTGTTGAAGTAGAGGAGTTTCTGTCATCTGGTGATGTGAGGGTAACAGAGAGTTTAAATTAATGAGTGTCGGGGAAGACTTGGATCTTGACCTTGAAGCTGTCCGTGGTGTAGTGACACCGAAATGTGAGAATAATCATGCGCAAGAACTGTGATTTAACCGCGATTACTGATCTGGTCCTTATATGGCACGTAGCCAGGAGCCAGAAAATAGTCATCAAAAGTCGTAGTCTTAAACTGAGATTTTGAAACAAAGAGTGACTCCACCTAGATGTTGTAATCAGTCAATATTCGAGAGTCCTCAAGTTGCTTTCTGGCGGGAACACATATGGATCTTGGCCTTGATGATCCATTTGCCCCAGCTATGTTAGAATCCTAAGAATCAATCACGAGTGGTCGTAGATTTCGACTCGGAGACCGATTCCTGGAAAATTCTGGTGTCTTGATGAATATATCGTGTGCGAATTGTAGAGTCTTATGATATCTTTGTCGTTGAATCTAGAGAACCAATTGGCCTATTGTAAAGATAAAATGGCTATATTATTTACCTTCGTATTGTGAAATCACAGCTTCTCCAAGGGCAAATGCTTTGGATGTTGTTATCGGAGAGAGAACAAACATCAAGTTGCTTTCCGGCGAAACCAAGCCCCTTAATGTTGTAGTCAGAAAGACTACACATTTGTGGGTTTTGAAAAGACTATTTAATCTGTGCCATTTCCCTTCCTGTAGGATCGCTCCAAACGAGGGTGAATTGTTGTTACATGTGAACTACATGGTCGATAGTGAACACTAGCCTCATTCATAGATAGTGATTGGCAGGTTGGGAATCAAGAGAAAATGTATATGAGTTCGGATTGCATTCGTATAGTGAAAGGCTTTCAATGTTCAAAATTCTTTCGGAATTGGAGACTCTCAGCGTCCTGATATATTCCGATATCTGAAGTCAACTCTGCAAGTAGTTTCGCTCTATCCCCAGCACCATGTCTTCCGATCAAGGAGAAAAATTCGTTGGCTCTTTAAGTGTAGCACGCGTGCAGCGCAGAACGTCTAAGGGCATCGCAGATCTTGCAACCAGTTCAACGATCTACACGAACTCATCACTTCAAATGACACTTGTCTTTCATTTGAATTCTGAGCTTGAATGGTTTCGATCTTAGGGTTGGGTCCCAAGATATTGAAATCTATGTAGACTCATTGCAGGTACTGGAAAGTTGAATCGGTATGATCTACCTGATGTGATGGAGCATTGATCTAATATGAGTGGCTTTGAGATGCTCAAATCTTGAGTGAATCGGTGAACCATATTCGTGAATCTCAGAGCCTCATATTAGAACAGAAGCCGACGTGCGGATGAATCTGTTGCATCAAGATCGAAATTGTATTCGGTGGAATGTAATAAGAAGATTTTTTTGTTCAAAGCAAATCAAAGTGACTAGAACTCTTTGGAAAGTAACATATTCGTTTGAGCGTATTTTTCGGAGCTTCATCCAAAACTCATAGACATATATCTTCATAACGGGGTCGGGAAGTAGAATCGACGATGAGATCCGAGAGAACTCTTATTACCATCAATAATAAGGTGAAAAATCCCCCGTGTCTGTATTGTCTGTTACCATGGTTGAAAAGTAGAGAAATATGTTAGGTATCAACACTTTGCGGTATGGACTATTGTTTTTGGACTAAGATCTCATGAGATTAGTTTTTGTTATCATATTAGATGCGGAATACTGACTTAAGAAAACTCTTGGGTATGTACATGATTCGTGGTGAAAACTTTAGGCTGATTGATCATTGCTAGTTCGCCTTCATACGGAACTCTTGGGTCTTGAACATCGACTAAAGAAGCAGAAGAGATTTTGTATAAGTTGATAGTACTTGGATATCGATTTCTGAAGTGAGGGTGATCGTCGTAGAAGTTGATATGACTTGAGCTTCAAGATTCGAGGCGAAAAGATTGTTAGGGTATATTTCATCCTTTCCGATAGGATAAATCCATTTGGAGGATAGTTCGAAGGTCACTCAGCTTCATAGACATTTTTGACTTATAATGAAGTTTGAGAAAAGTTGAAAAGTGCAAGGGGAGTGCAGACTTTATACCATAAGCAAGAGCGAAGGTTGTCTAACTAAAATGACGCCATTTTTCTAAGCTCACACTATCTTGAACTTTAGTTTCAATAGTATCGATTCTTCTAGATCTTATTTTGACCACCGTGGTCGATTTTAGTAGGGTCTGGTTGAATTTTTCTCATTGGGAAGAGTTTGGGGTGTGACCAGTAACGCTAGAGATCCACCTTAGAAACACCATTATACGTGTCCTTGGTTGTCGAATCAATCATTTCTTGAATAATCATGGATGCTGCTACCTAATAGCAACATACGTAAATATTTGTAAGTATATTCATTCTCAACTGCTCTCAATATGTGTCTGAAGCCTGGTGATTACCCCATTGAAGCTTATCAATAAGTTCTTATTCAGTAGCAACATAGGAAAGAGTCATTCGTTCGACTATTAGACTAGACCTCTAACAAGGTAAGAGTGTAGCTCAGACGCATCGGGTAGTAATTATAATGAAAGTCCCCCGAAGATGAAGCTAGACTCAGAATATTCTTAAGATCACTTGAATCCTGACTGTCTGCTTTTAAAGCACTGTAATCAGACTGAATTAGCAGATTGAGCTTTCTGCATAATGAACTTCAAGATCTAGATGGCAATATCACAAAACGTCTAGTATTTTTAAAAGTTCATAGCGTATTATTAACCTCATGCTAATTTACAACTTTTACTTTGTCGTCGAGTGGGGAAAATTTCGCAGACTGCCATTGTTATCTTCAGGATGAGAAGTTAGCTTGGAGTTCTTGACAGGTAATGACTGAGGATGAAAGATCTCAAAATTAGATAGAGCCTGTAGACTCTTACAGGCATCTATCTCTACGCTTTAACACCCTGAAGTAGATATGCAACAAAACTTTTTATATTTTCTGCCTGGGCGGTGGTGGATGTGGATTGGATAAAGAGCATGACTTACAGACGAGTGTAATAGATCGTCAAGAAGGGAGCTACGATTCGACCTCCGATTATTCTTCGGGACTATTCTTATATCCACATATCCTACTATAGTTTGAAGAGGATAATCCACATGCAACGAAATGGTGTATTTTATCTCAATACTCTCGACTGATGAAAGTTCACAGACTAGATGAATCGTCGCTTTTATGAGAAATTGGCTCCAGTTAATCCTAACTCTCATTGTTATCGATTTCTCTCTTGTAACCCTCGTCTATACCGGAGTCGGAAGCGGGAAGTGTTGCAAAGTATGCGAGAGGGTCAATGGCATGGAATATGAAGTCAATAACAGATTGGATTCTATGATCGACCTCTCCTTTACTTTCAAAGCGCTCCGCCCGGTAGGGTAGGCTTGCGTTGACTGCATAGCCATTGAGAGTAGTATCTCCATTCTTGGTATCCTCGTTCACATCATACTCGTACTTGGTAAAGTTTTCGCTTTCGCTTTGCACATGTGAAATCCAGTCCTCTATTTTTTCTCTGGGACTCTGTGCAGCATATTTTCTCGACCCATGTCCGTTTAGCATTTCCCATTCTGTGACGGCACTTTGTACGTCAGCCACCCACAAGGATACCATGATAAAAAAAATTCGTGTCATGAAACTCTGACTCGATAGTAGATTTCCCAGCACTGCTGCTTTCTAATTTGCTCTGGTTGTGGTATTTGAAGAGGCTATGAATGGTTTCTTGGGACTTTTGAATGGGCGCTGAGGTTTCATCGTCCCCAAAAGGCAAGTTTTGAATAGGCAATCTTGAACCCATTTTGGTCTTTTGGTCAGAGCCCAAATATATTGATAAGTTATCGTGAAGGCGTTTCGCGTTCCAGAAATTTTGCAGTCTTTCGACGTTATACGCAGATAAAAGATTTGTGCGAGGAAAAAATATTTGGTATCAATCCAGGATCTAGATAAGAATTGGCAAGCTATGATCGCTCTCAAAGCTAGCTTAGAGCTACGGCTATTAGAGCGTACAAATTTTATATTGTATATGTAAAAATGACGTATAAAATACCGTACTAAGGAAATTCTATCACGATTTCCCCTATATGTTTAAGCGATACATCGGCTCAAACTCTGATTTTGTGGGGAAATGAGCAACCCAGAAATTCTCAACCCACTTTGACTCTGATTCTTTAATTGCAGATTCCACAAATATAAAAAGGTTTCCTATTTAATGCCATACATTCAAAATATGTGGTTGATGGAGAATTTCTTCGTCGAAGCTGTCCATTTCCATCAGCCCAGGACTGTGAATTGCATAATGAATTTAGGACCTTCATGATTTGGCCATGATTATTCTCAATAGTGTAATATCAAATGACATCAGTAATGATTTTCTCATATTCTGAATTTCTTCTACAGGCAAATGAGATGACCCGCGGCCTCCGTTTTGATGTTTCCTGGTAATGTGGTTTAGTTTCGTTGTAGACACATGCCATAGACCGTCTATAATAGACGATCTTCGCGCTAACTAATTGTTCTTCTATTTGGTCAGGTTAAATTGATGACACGTGTTTTCATTGGGCTTAGGGCTTGTGAAGAAAAAAAATCACTCGCAGTACAGCTGTTTGCATCATTGCACGTTACTACTTAGACCACTTGCGAAGAAATAAGGTGATCGATCATGCATTGCAAACAATTATTTGGAACACAGTGGTGCACTCATTCCAAATATGACTAGTGTATGAGAGTACATGGACTCTTTTTGTTTCAAATATGCTATGCTCTCAAATGGTGGAAATCACAAGACAGTCAACTTCTCCAGGTCGCCATCTACACATCCCGACTCCAATTACCATATCACTTCTGCGTATTCTTCTTTTCAATCGCCACTCTAGTATAAAAGTGGCTGATCTCATCCACCTCATTCAACTTTACTCTCCGGAAATGCAAGCTCTTCTCTCGTTGGTGGACTTCCAAGTTCACATTCTTTTCCTTGTCGATATCCCCCACACTTTTCAAAAGCTCTCCAAAAGTACCCGTGATGGCTTTTGGCTCGTTGTACATTTCGAAGAATGGGTATCCGTACTCAGCGTAAGTATCTGCGGAAACTGGAGTTGGAGGAGGTGGTGTACCAGTGACCAATTGGAATGTTTTGGGGGCAAGAAATTGCACGTTGAACATGATTGCATTCTTTTCGTCATATCGGTCTTTGTAGAAAATGTATTTTCGAATCGCTTGATGAATAGAACCACCGGGTGCTAATGTCAGTTCATATTTCTCGTCGTATTCTTCCTTCTCCTTCTCTGCGGCAAGTCTTTCACTTTCCTTAACCATCTGCTTTCTCTTCCAAGAAGACACTTTTGAATCTTCACAACCTCCACGGAGTATGAGAACTAAATGTAGAGTTATTCCCTAAGTGTCAAATTAGAATAAAAATAGTAAGAGACATGATATATCACCGACCTCTTTTACATCAATATCTCCTAGGGTATCTGTTAAACATACGTCAGTCCGATCACATAGAAAGTTTAGTGATTGAGTGGTTCGAGTCAAACTCACCGCGATCCCTAAGCTCCTTTCCCCCGAATATAATACGCTGTTGATTTGTCGGTATGCCTTCTTTGTCCTCGATATAATCCTTGACTGCTCCAATAGTCATTTCGGAGTTCACATGCACTGTGAGAATCTTTCCAGTCAGAGTTTTGACGTAAACATAACCGTCAAAATGAGGTAATACGAGGAATGGAATGATTTCAAACTGAAGGCCAGCAATCTTGTCGACTCCCGTCATCTGTGCTTCAACCGAGTATCCTGAGCCAGTAGGCACTGCGACAAACTGCATGACTGTCCCATTAGATCTGACAATGCCGTCAAGCCATTTCTGTCCTGGTACCACAAGATAATCTTGTTTTTCTTTTGATTCAGCTTTCGGCTGCATAGGTTCTGTTTTAAGATGTTTGCTTTCTCCAGACACAGCATTAATACCGCCAACAAAGACTTTGACTACGAATCGCGCAGATCCGGATGTATAGAACCTGATCCATAGAGCCTCGCGCTCTAATTCCTATATCAGCATAAGAGGTTCGCAGAGATATGCAATCATAGACTTACGCCGAATGGGAACAAATACACCTCCCTTTCTAACAACTTCAGCAGGCAGTTTCTCTGCATAATCATCTACTGAAAAGATAGGAAAATTTCCAAGGTCCGGAGGAAGCTGATAACTACTGCCGTCATCCGGGACCCGAATCGTTCGATGAAAATCGATCTCCAAGTTGCCTCCTCTGTTATTATTTATGACAATTCTTTGAAAGGCGTCTGGGAAACTATCGAAAGCGTATTTCAATCCGACTTTGGGGGTTGATGAAGCCATGGTAAATAATTGCGTGTCTTGAGTTGATGTAGGCGTTTGTACTTGATACGACGACTATGGGGTGGAAATGATTTATCTTTATCTCACAGAACGATTCTCTCATTAAGTACTTCATCTTATTGTGCACCGATAGAAAGAAAACTCTAATTGAAACAGGAAGATTCCACAACTCTACTAGCAAACAAAAGGAATTCGTGTCGAATTTCCAGCGCAGCAGATTTCGAAACATGATTCCAAAATTCGCTTTGTTTTCCGATTCTGAATTCTTCCAATAGCTACGAGTTGCCTCGATAGGATTCAGTTGGGATATTGACTGCATCCGAACTCGGAACTGTTCCAGACTGAATTCCGGCAAGTCGATCCAAGCCATTTATTTGAGCCACAATTGAATATCCCGAACCGACACGGGCGGCGACAAACTGTATCACTCGACCATTTCGGCCAAAAATTCCAACAATGGCTTTTTGGTCAGGCACAACCATGTGGTCTTGATTTTCATGGATAACGCAGCTCTGTTTCCCAGGCGTTGAAAATATGTTTTGCGCTTGAATGACATTGATACCTCCGACGAATGGGTAATTTCTCGCGGAAACAAAGTGGGCTCATATTGCTACTTTTTCCAAGCAATTAGTTAGCAACAGGCTATGTGGCATGCCATAGAAGCGTAAACGAACGATGAATAGAAACGAAGATTCCCCCCTTTGCGACAATATTATCTGGGAGATGCGACTCGTACTCGTTGATAGGATATATTGAAAACCTCCCTAGGTTAGGTGGTAAACAATGTGCTACACCATCATCAAGAACCCACAAGACATACTAACGATAAATGGGTAGGTGGAGTAAGCGATAAGCTCCAGAATATGGTGCTGTAATAAGCCAAGATCGACACCGTTATCAAGCACTTCAAGCGAAAAAATTTGTTCCAAATCAGAGAAATAGATCAAACTGGATGCAAGGTCTTCCGAATACTCCTCCAGCAAAAGATGCAGCTAAACACTTGTGTTGTTACAATATATGGAACCGTTTCCTAACGTCTCGATATCGTACCAAGTGGTATGGCTAGGCTACTTTAATCTTACCCTCTCATTCTGTTTTTTCACGTTTGCCTTGAGATAGATATAATACAAGAAATTTCCAATGCCTGTAGCTATCCCGGAGAGGTTCTGGAGAATATTACATACATCTATTTCCTCGTCGAAGTTGCAACAACCACAGTCATACTGTAGTGATGAGAGCTTGAGTATGTAGTAGCCGAGCTCAAAAGAAGCATATATGATATGTGAGTATCGAAGACCCTTTGATAGTACAGCACTGGACACAAAGCTGTCCGATGGCAGATTCGTGGCTCTCAAAATCTGAGTAGCGTCAGTCGAATCTAGATTCACTTAGGGGGTTTTTCTTTTCATTTGCACTAGTTATCATCACTTTCAAGCTTCAAGGTGCTCATTAAACACTCTTATCATATTCGAAATCACTTCATATAGAAATATAGGCCAAGTGTGAGAGATATATTGTAGTCATAAATTGTTTCTAGATACGAGCATCAAGATGTCACCGATATATATCAGACAACTCAACATCGAAGGTAAACCCAGTGGTGAAACCCAAGCATCAGTAAGGTAGCGCTAATTGCTGGATGTGACTGCGACTTAATTTGGACGGGCAGTTTCACCTTGAACGTAGGAAGCTACGGATTTCAAAGCGTTAGTCTTGAAGTTCATTCTTGAGGAAACGAAAGTGCATAGATATCTTACATTAGTTCTTGGTGTTGTAGTCGTCTTCAGGGTATGGGCCAAACTCAGTGGTCTGACGCTTTGTGTTGTAGTCATCCTCGGGGTATGGGCCGAACTCGGTGGTTTGTCTCTTTGTATTGTAGTCATCCTCGGGGTATGGGCCGAACTCGGTGGTCTGTCTCTTGGTGTTGTAGTCATCTTCAGGGTAAGGACCGAACTCAGTAGTTTGTCTCTTTGTGTTGTAGTCGTCCTCTGGATAAGGGCCGAATTCGGTAGTTTGACGCTTAGTGTTGTAGTCATCCTCAGGGTAAGGACCGAATTCAGTAGTTTGTCTCTTTGTGTTGTAGTCGTCCTCTGGATAAGGACCGAATTCGGTAGTTTGACGCTTAGTGTTGTAATCATCTTCGGGGTATGGGCCAAACTCAGTGGTCTGACGTTTGGTGTTGTAGTCATCCTCAGGGTAAGGGCCGAACTCGGTAGTTTGGCGCTTCGCAGCAGCGTTGAGCTTTGCACCAGGGGCGGCGGCAGCAAAGGTGGCAGCGAAAGCCAGAATGGCGGTGATCTTGAGCATCTGCATGATGGCTTGAGGTAAATTTATGTTGGGTGAAAATGTAAGAATTTGAGGCCTTTGATAATGTGTAACTTGACAGTTGTGTGAGTCTGATGAAGTTCTAGAGAGAGCGGGAAGAAGCAGGTTTATATATTGTAGTTTCTTAGACTTTTCCACGAGGTGAGCTTATCATGCGGAGCCTGCTTTGTTGACTCTATCGCGTCGCCGAAGACAAACAGTCTTCGTGAACGGATACAAAGATTCAGCAGCCATAATTACGCTCGCTTGGGGCTCCAGATTCTTTGGGCATTATGGCGATCAATTGCATACAAATTGCTGCATTAGGGTACAGCGAATCGGCGGTTCAATGTCCAACTGGTCTAGTAAGGAAACCGCCGTTATCACTGCCATCTTAATCTACTTGAGTTTAAAGCTGAAAAGTCTATACTGTAACTTTCTTGTATCAGGTACAACCGTTGCTAGTACTGGTCTACGTCTAGGACAAATTGCGGAAATAATTCCATGTCGTAATATTCTATGTTGATTAATATCTCAAATCTAATAGGTTTTAATTAAATATTATGATTTTAACTCTTATTTTTGATATTTCAATCTCTATTTCTGTATAAAATGCTATTATTGAAGTATTCTTTAGTTTTTTGTATAAAAAAATATTCAAAATACGAAACCTTTTTAGAAAATCTAAAAAGAAAAACCAAAATTAAGACAAGAGTAAAGTATATCAAATTACTTTGAAGGATTTTTCTTTCAAAGATCTTATAGTTGTTTTATTTATTTTAAATAAATCCGAACAATTTTAAATGTAAAATGATCTTTTATTCACGTATTTAGGACTAAGATATCTTCAATTCATATTGGGACTAGAATATGAATATTCATAAATTGAAAGCAACCTGAACTAGTATGTGTTAGACCTAGGATAGAATTCATCCTAGTCAAGGTATCAATACATGGAATGCTGCTATATAAGGTTATTATCATACAAATCTTATCACCCCCATACCACACTAAAAATGTCAAAACGTTCCCACGACATTACCTTAAGAGGAAAATTAATACACCCCTTCTGATATGCAAGGGGCCACAAGATAATGATCACCTCTTTGTATCGTGAAATGATGTTCATATCCATGACAGTGCCATATTGACGGGAAACAGGGTCAGAAGGATCGGCCCACAGAGTAACGTTGCGCTACTGTCACCTCTAGTATAACTATTTCTCCAACTGCCGACAAAAAGTCAACATTTTTAAGTCTCCTTGAAGGTGCAAACTTTAAATCTTGGAGATTGATTCACAGTTCTCAATTTTTGGCACATGTCATTGTTGGCGTCTCTTGTCTTGTTGCCATCGAGCATATAAAGCGGGTCGGATATCTATTCTATCACTGTATCAGAAAGACATCTCCAATCTTTGTGATTCCTGTTCAAGGTTTTCTTTAGGCCTTTTTATATTAGCAAACTCTTATTTACACAAAATGGTTCTCAAGCAGATCTTTTACACCTCTTTCATCGTGGCTCTTCTTGCTGCAGTGTTTTCCGCTGTTCCACGATCCATAACGGTGCCTAGCTTCTTTGCCGGAAACTCCTGTCCGCAGCCACGATATATAGTCCGCACCTTGTCATATGATCCACTTATCCAACATATTGAGAATTTTATCACTTCTCAAGAGGCGGATCACCTGCTCAAAATTGCGTAAGTCAAGGTTTAGATGGCAAATTCAGGTGATAGTTTTAACGAGTCGTGCAGAAAGTCTAAGTTCCGACCCTCTCGTGCCGTCAGAACTGATGGTCAGGCTGTAGCTACACATGAGAGAACCAGCTCCACTGCATATCTGCCTTCGGACGACCCTGTCGTCCAATGCATTAGGTCCAGAGCTTCAGAGTATCAGGGTTACGTTGACCTTGAGATGATGGAGAGCCTGCAAGTGACACGATACCTAGAAGGGCAGCAGTATACGAATCACTACGACTGGGCAACCGACCCTGCCGCGAGAAATCAAACCACGAATAGGGAGACCACTTTTTTCGCCGTGCTTGATGTGGAGTGCTCTAGTTGTGGGACTCGTTTTCCCAAGATCTCAGTAGACTGGGCCGTCGAGGATCAGAGATGGTGCAATTTTGTTGATTGCAAGGCTATCAACGAGTTAACAGTACGCGGGGTTGTCGGCAGTGCTGTGTTTTGGAGAAATCTCCATTCCAATGGAACTGGGGATACGCGCACGCTGCATGCTGGGCTTCCCGCTCTGGGTGGGAGAAAGGTGGGGTTGAATATCTGGACACGTCGAGAGGTTTAGTCCTGCCACTTACAATCCACGGAGAAGGCCGTTATCTCGATTTTTCGCAATTTTGTAATCACCGACCATGTTCGTAAGCAAACGAATCAACAAAAACTCAAACCAAAATACTTTGTAGTTGTTGACCAAAGGCTTGGGCCTGGTGGGCCAATGATTATGCTTACTTCATTAAATTAAAGTATATTGAAGCATCCCTGTCCTTGAATTGATGACCCACTTTTGTGTGCTTGGGAACTTAAAAATAAACCTTTAATTATGGAGAGGAATACAGTGATCTACAACAGAATGCTGACCCTCTACCCAACCTCGATATAATCAACTTTGTTGATCTGCAAGGTTTCATATAATTGAACCTCGCTGCTACTTCTCCCGAGTGATTTAAGCGTTTCAGAGTTATAAAACCGAAAGAGAGTCATTTTCATGTGATCGAGCGGGCTAGCACCCAGCAAATCGGATATCAATATTAGAGAGACAAGCGATGGTGTGCTTTACTTCCGCTTAATAGTAAAATAGCTTTCTAGGCTGGCTAGGGAGGCTTACGCGTTCAGGAAAAGATAGAAATCCTTATTGCTGCCAATTTACAGGGTCATGTGTGAAAACAAGAGGACCTGTACTGCCTATTAACGCTCTCAAGATAACTCTACACTATACCATTTGCTTTTCCTCTCTTCTGCTTTTTTATATTTGTCAAAAACGCCTTTATTACCGCTGCACTTGCTCTAATGGAAGAAAACAAGCTACTTGGACGCACTTCGTCGTCGGATGATGATACAGAAGACTCAACATTCACTAGCAGAGCCAAACGCATTTCTAATCAAGAAACTTTCTTTTCCCGCATGCACATTCTTCGTTTTTGTCTTGAGATTATTCTCATTTTCTGCCTTCTCGGTACGACTGGTATTATCTTGAGGAATGGCATCAGCAAAGCTGGGGCCAATAGTAATCAGACTTGGCCAGCAGGAAGTGATTACAATCATTTCGTACCTCATGGTAAGTTTCCTTCGCCTTGTGAACTATCCTGATCACTCGAATGTCACTGACCTCAAGAATAGATGTTAGCTCAAGGGGTATCCCCAAACCATCTGGCCCAGATCAATACCAGATAGATGCTGATGCATTCCATGATCGGGGTGTGTTCAATCAAACTCTTAGCTCCTGGCAAGGCCTTTCTCATGGTAAAAAAGCTCTATTAAAATTATCCAACTTCTTGAACAAGTCTGATTCAAAAAAAATTAGCGTTTGTACGAGCTACGCCGTATGATGGCAGCGGACCTCAAAAACTGTTTGCAGGAGATCTGTTCGAAATTGCCGCTTTTCATCAGATGCATTGTCTCGTAGGCCATTTCCCCGCTTCCGAGACTTTAATCAAGACTTCTAACCTCTCTTGACAGACATCCATACTTGAGGACTTTGGTCTTTTGGCTGCCGGAATTCCCAAAGAAGAACTGCCAGGATATCACAGTGGTGTAACGTTGACATGGGAAGAGCACAAGGCACATTGTTTCAACTACGTCCGGCAGGCTTTGATGTGCTTCGCTGATTCTACTGCTGAAGGTCACATTGAAGGTGACCCTCATCGCGTGGCTGATCATGGGGTTATGCACGTTTGTAACGATTTTGATGCTTTGCTGGCATGGTCCAAGGAGCCAGAGAGAGCACTACCTAAAAGTTGGAAGGTGACCGATTGAGAAAAGTGATTGTTTGTAGTTCATTTGACGAAAGAGAAGTTAGAGTTTTCAATATAGTACACAATCTGTTAGTTTTTGCCGCAAAACGTGGAGTTTACATGTAAATATTTACTCTAAAATATTAAATACAAAGCTAGAATAGACAGCTGGACGAAGGAAGCATAGTGAAATAATGAAACGTAATTCGATAGACGTTTAGGAAAGAACAGCTATTTTCAATTTTCCATACTACATAATGAATATTTACAACATCTCTTTTCATCTCCTAGAAAAGACGGCACAACAAAGGTCCAAATTGGTAGCGAAGAGCAGTCATAGGCATGAGTTACAGCGTGCTGATAGCAATGCTTTCTTAACAACTATATCTATAGGTATCCCATGAAGCTATCTAAGAAATTACAGAGCCCTGTTCCATTTTCGAGTGTCCATGATGGTGGCTATGTGCATCATCCTTTGCTTTCCCGGGAAAGTCCTTCGAGAAGTGACCGCAATCTGGATATTGAATCTTTGCCCTAACCTCAATGTCATCCGGGTCATTGATTCTCGTCAAGACCTGTGAACAGTGTTCTGTGTGAGTCAAGACATCTTCTTTGTGAACCATTCGGCCTTCGGTGAGTGCTTTGTGGAATCTGAGAATGTTGTAGGCACAATGAGTCTTATGCAGTTTATTGGTGAGGTAAACAGGTTGCGTGTCGGAGCCGAATTGGTCTTCAGTGACTGATGCAGTCTTGTTCTGATCGGTGTAGAACACCCACGGCCCGGCTTTGCGGAACTTTTCTGTCAGTTCTCGATCAAAGCACTCATCTGGGACCCAGCAGAACGAAAGCACGTCGAAATGACATCCTCGGGCTCTAGCTTCACTGGATGAGTTTCCGCAGGGATTTTTGAGGATTTGTTGAGTATTGGTTTGAGTAGGTAGGACGATGGACTGGAAAGCCCAAACGACTGAGAGAACAAGCAGGACGCTCGAAGCGAGGCCGATGAGGAGTATAGAACAGGTCTTATGCCGAATTTGCGGTTGTGGTGAAGTAGCAAAGGAAATCGAATCTCTATCATCCTCTTCATTGAGCATGGGGAGTTTGCTCTCATCTGTATCTTGAAAAGCCATGTTGTTGACGGGTTTGATGGAAGTTTTCGTAAGCTTGTGAAACTCTTAGGTGAGAGATTTTTGGTTTTCTGGGCAGTAGGTATGAATGAAAGAGGAGAGATTGGGAATCATCCACTGCGATAAAACAGCAAAACGGCTTTCAGATTCGGAGGTTGAGGACGCTTCTGACCACAACTTCCTGCTATGACTCTAGACGTTTCTTTATTCACTTGCCGCGGAATCCGTAAAATGAATCCCTTGACGAAGTAACCATGTTACGAAGTAAATGGGGAAACTCGATCATTCCGTACCTCGCCAAGCCCTAAGCCCCCAATCACTCGGTATTAGGCCTAATAAAGGTCGGATCTCCATTCTGAGGAATTCCTTGGTTCACAACACATGTTAGCTAAATACATGCCAAATATGACATTTAACGACAACTGTACTCGAAAAGTTTATCTTTCATTCAACCCATGTGCGGCCGTTTATTTTGTCATATTTTAGTGCAATCAAGAGATCAAATCCATGTGGTTTTAAGGTTGAAGACCCTTGTTTGTATTTTGTATTTATAAGCGAACAAATCAAATAACCAGTATTCTTGAGAATAGTCGACCTATTCACCAACCTTAATATACCATGGCACGAATCAAATCCATGTGATTTTAAGGTTAAATGCCCTTGTCTGCGCCTCATATTGACAGCAGAGCCTCTCAAACAACCTTTCGTTTGGGAATATCCGAACTATCCACGAACCTTAATATACCATGATGTGAATCAAATCCATGTGATTTTTGAATTAAATACTCTTGTTTAAACTTTGTATTTGTAATGGAACTTATCAACAATCTTTATCTTCAGAGGCGCTCGTACGATCTATAAACCTTGAGGTACTATGGTGTTGACGCAGCTTCAGTTAGAGTTGAGAGAAACGTATCATAATATTAGAACATACAAGGAAGGGCTTGTCTTTGATGAGTGTTGAGTCTGTGCATGTGTCAAAAACGCACAAACATCGAAACTTCGATTTAATTTCTTACATTTTCTTAGCTTAACAGAAATCTCATTTATGGAAGGAGGCGAAACTGGAGCAAGTGGTAGCAAAACAATTATAGTCAATGATGAGGTTCTCATAGGTAATTCGAAACGTGGCTTCGAACTTATCTTGATCTACGATAAGTAATCAGCTATAACCGATCACGTGCTTAAAGATCCGTGCATCTTTACTCAACTATCTACTGTCAATATGTAAAACTAATCGAAAAAATATTTATATATATAATTACTTCGATGTGAGAGAAAACTAGAGGATACATATCATATAAGTTTCTATCCAAATCTATAAGAAATATAAACAGTTCTTTCGGAGTATATATCTAGAAAAGCATTTTAGATTATATATTGTATTTTCAACTCAGACTCAATATACATATCTATATATCTATATTTAACAGAGAGATATAATCAGTTTTATGATTTCATTTTTTGAGAAATCTAAATAGTAAAATGAAGGGGTTCATAATCTCAAAACTCCAAAAAAGCCTAATTTCTTCTTCAGCGCGATAAGGTCAACACAGAATTGGACAATTTTCTCTGAAACTGTGTATTTTGTCCAATCCCTAGCTTCGGTGCAGCGGTAAGTGTTCGACCAGGGTCTAATGAGGGGTATATCCTGGCATTGTTCACTCGGTTTAATCCGGTATTTAGCCAAGAACGTTAATGTACTCCTGTACTCCACAACTTTTAACCCAGTCATGTTAAGCTAACAGTCCTAGGATATTACCCCGCTAGGTTGACTGAATACTTGATCCCCGTACTAACCACAGTGGAGAATGTAGATCAGATATCATGAAGATCGAAGTCGAAATCGTTTCACGGATCCCAAATTCATCACCTCTTTTGCTCATCAACTCTTTGGTTCATCAAATGTGATCTCGTATTTTGACTTTTCATAACTGTAGAAAGATAAAACGGAGATAACTCGTCATCGGAATCCGGTGAGATTATACGGAAGCACAGCTGCTAGAACCCCTCTCGAGATGATCCCTGATCTTGGCTAGGCTTTCGGTTATCGCAACATCACAGCATTCCTTTGCAAAGACTCTCTGGCTTACACCGAGGAATCTTATATCCCCCCTAACTTCAAAATCTACCACCCGTACACCAGTCATTCATCAGCGAACTTCTGGTCAAATTTTCTGTTGCAAAGATGTCATTCATAAAAGTCTTTTGGGCCGACAAGACAGCAAAGTACGTCTCTGTTGAAGACGGGTCCGAAACTGAAGATCAGCCTACAGTGAGAAGTAGTCATTCTTCAAAAGTATCGGTCTCTAGGCCATTCTACTTCGCTTCCTTATCTTTGTTTGCCGTCTTTCCAATCCTTATTATCGCCCTGTTTGTGCAGCATGGTCGTCTCGCCCACGCCTACATCAACAACGGTTTTCTCAAAGGCTTTACTACCGAGTTAGGTATCTGTCTTCATTCAGTAATATTCCAGACTACCGGCTAACCATGCGAAATTTCAAAGATCCAATCAAAAACGTACTTTCTGAAGAAACTGTTCGTTTTACTGGCGGTCTTCACTTCCACAAGAATGGGACGTTATACCGAGAGACAATCGAAGGGGAGCCTCAGTATGTTGGAGAACCCTCGCCAGAAATAGATTCAGCATGGAATCAACTGCTCAAAGGTAAGTAAGTAGATTTGATGATTGTCACATGTAACTAACTAATTGTAGGTCAATATATGAATCTTGTTGGAGACGAAGCCACAAGTATGGTCGAACGGACATGGAAAGATGAACATGGTAACTACGAGGTTGCGTAAGTCTCGTACTCTCCTGCATTTTATGTCTACTGGAAGCTGATGAATTAAAAAGTCTAGATGTAATGCATACTCTTCATTGTGTGGTAAGTTAACAAGAATGACTTGAATTGTCTTGAGCCTGCCTAGCAAGGCCGTTAACACAGGGTTAGAATAAAGTGAGGATGGCTTTAGACCCGGAATATTATCCGAGAAAAGAAAGCCATAGAATCCACAGAATGCACGTTGGTGAGTAATACAAGATACCTAGTCCAGAATAGCGTTGCTGATAATAACTATAGATCACTGTATCGACTATCTTAGGCAGACTGTGCAGTGCCATGGGGATCTCACCCCGATGGTTTTCAGTTGGTCAGATGACGCTGGTAGAGTGGTTGCCGATTGGAAAGAACCTCACACTTGCCGGAACTTTCATAGCATCCGCAGTTGGGCTGAAGATCATTTTCGACCGTGAACTCCAGCTGTTAGAATGTCGCAGATAGGTAATTGGTTTCAGTCTCTGCATATAGGAACCGTGAGGATTTGGGTCAAGATGTACATTACTTCTAAATACAAAATTTAACACAAAGAACGAGATATGCATATAAGAAAGACACAAAGTACCCCTTGATACAAATATACGTATATATATACAGATGTAGATGGGAACCAGCCCTCTTAATCTAGGAAGTTGGTTGTCATTTTCAGGTGACCAAGTAAGGTATTTGTACACTTGTAAATATAGTTTGTCAGCTTATATTATATGTCAAAAACTACAAGATCTCTTTAAGATGAAAGCCTTCAATATTGAGAGATATGAAAAGAACACTTTATGCGTATGGTCTTGAATTTTGTTTTACAATCATTTTAGATCTAAAAAGAGCTTAAGAAGAGATAAAAATAATTCATATTAAAAACTCAGAGAAACAGACAAGTACTCCTTAAAACAGTAAAATGATAGTTTCGCTCACACCTTTCAAGTATCAACTTTTTCTTTCTGATTTCTTTTCTTCTTCATTCAAGTTTGTGATCTCGGGTTCTAGAAAGATCGTTCTTAGTGTAATATCGGTATGTTCTTTTCTTATACACAATTAAATAAATGTTTCAATGGGATGCGTCACATCGCGAGATCCTTCCCCAAATCCTCAAAAAGTAAATTTAACAATCCCTATCAACATAAGTGAATAATGAAATATGGAGGAAAAAAAAGAACCACAAACACCAACCCCAACACCAAAGTAAAGAATTAAAAAATAAGTAAACAAATTCAGCTCACAACACCTATCACAGCCATGTAAATCCCATACAATCTCCATTCCAAATCAGACATAAATGAGTGTTCGAACTACAGGAGCTACAGGACTTGTGTTATAAGAAGTGAATGAAGATGAGGTAAAGTTAAGAGAGGTATATAATATCATCATAGATGTGTATAACTAACTATTTTGGTAGCTGCCTGCATACCTGGTATCTATTATGTATTATGTAAAACAAAATAAACAAATAAATAATCGCAACTACAGTACTAACGCATCTGTCTATCAAAAATAATGAACAAGGGATAGAGTGTGTATAGTAGCGGTCTATCGAACAAAGCACCTTTCGAATCCAAGCTCGACTTCCATTATCATATACAAAGGTTCCATCAACTCACAATCCACAATACAAAGGAATCTAAGTCGAGTATCTATTAATCACTAGTCATCTATCTAACCACTACAAAATAATCAGATCCCCCATTGACCCTCCAAAACTTCCTGAGTACATCATATTCCTATCCCCACACTAATATTCATTCCCCTTTCCAAGTCATCACAAATCTCCTCATATTCATCTCCCCCAAATAATCTCTTGCGATATCAAGATTTTCAACCCCAGCTCTCACTCCACCCAAACCAAAGAAATAAATCCACGAGCTCCTCGCCTCGCCTTCAAATAAGCAAACTAACCAGACCCCAAAATTCAATCATTCTCCCCATCCTCCATAAGTCTCTTCTCTCTCTCTCTCTCTCTCTCCTCTTTCCCAAGTCCCCCACAAAAATAATAAACACACCTAAGCAAACAATCCCCCCGCCCCTCCCCCCTCAATCATCCCTCGAATATGCATTCTTCAAAAAAAAAAAAACATTCCCAACCAACAAATAATCATAGACATTCACTGAACCTAATCTCTTCAACAACTTTGTAATTATTACAACTTCACTTTTCCATCTCCAAAGCCCCTTTCTATTATATACATCTAAACAAACATTCAAAAGTCTAAACATTTAAAAAAGAATTAAAAAAATCTTTTTAATTTTATTGTTAAATTTTAACACTAATACTATTAATCGAGAAGTGATGAAATTGAAAATCTTAACTTTTTTTCAAATTAAAATTATAAAGATTTATTTCTTGATTGTAGCCTTTCAAAGTCTATAAATTAGTCTGTTTTTATTTTAGTACAAATGAGTTTATCTTGAAACAACTTTATAATCTTTATAGACGAATAAGTTATATTATAAGTCAGAGCATACTAAAATTTAATTGATTATTATAGGAGCTGCCTCTACGATTATATATAAGTGTCTAAAGATCTTTTGAAATGATTTCAAGTAAATTTCAAGTAGAGATTTAATAAGATTATAATTGATTATAATTCTTATAATTATAATATAAAACTAATGATACTTTTGAATACGAAGCTCTATATTATAATAGACAATAATAACCCTATATAGCATCATTCTATATATTGATATATAGAATATCAGAAACATAACTAAAATAATTCTAAATAGTATCTTTAATATTTCGATCTCGATTTTTTAATATAATGTTGTTATACTAATTTCGAATTAAATCAAATCAAAAATTGATATTCTAATCTCAATTTCAATATAATTTGATATTCTAATTTTAAAAATTAAATTCTAATTATTGTATATTAAATGTATTCAATAATTTTAAATTACAAAGTTAAGATTTCTCTTTTAATCTTTTAAAATTATAACTCTTTTCTAATTCTAATTCTAATCTTAAGATTTTCTAATTTAATTAATTATAATTCAAACAGAAAGTTCAAATTTTATATCTCTAAATTGAAATTAGAATATCAATATCTCTATATATTTGAATTAAACTAATACTTTTTATTATAGATATAAATTAATAATATATAATGAAAACTAGCTCAAATAAACAATTAAAAAACTATATAAGTAGTATAATATATAATTTTATTTAAAACAGCAAATTACTTTTATATCCTTCAAATATCATTTAATTATTTTTATACTCTAAAATTCAGAAATGATTTACTCTTATACCCCTTAAATTCTATTATAAAATCTACCCTTCTATTGCCTATTATAGAATCTATACTTTTAATTATAGAATCTATCCTTTTATAACCCTAACCCTAAGGTAGATTCTATAATAAAGTAATTTATAATTTTTATATCTTCTTCAAATATAAAATCTAGCCTTAAAAGGCTAGAATCTATTTATTTGACTATAGAATCTATTATAGATTGTATTATAGAATCTAAGGGGCATAAGAGTAATTTTTTTTTTTCAAATTTTAGGGCATGAGAGTAATTTGCCGTATTTAAAAATTATATATAGATTAACTTTCCTATTTTTCAATTTGATGGACGAATCTCTTTTTTATATTTATTCGTTTAGAATCAGCTTTCTTTATTCGAAATCTCTTTCCTAATCCGGTTATTCTTTTGAATAAAGAATCTCTTTTTCTTTTCATTTTCTCGAAATAACAATCAGATAATTAGCTATTATTTTATCGTTTTTATTTAATCAATCTATAAGTCAACCACTCTATTTTCTAGCCACCCCTGTTTTAGGCTATTCTTTTACACCAAAAATTACTTTTTTGGCCTATCAATATCTTATTCAAAATTTAATATTGTTATACAAAGTTTAATATAATGAATTTACGTATCAATATTAGTAATATATTAGATTTTTAGAATTTTGTTACATAAGCAGATACAATAGGAGCACCAATAGATACACAGACTCACAAAACACTCTATATAACTTTAAAAAACCCAAAATAAGATAATATTATAATTAAATAACTAATAACTATTACAATTTCGATTATACATATTCCTTATTAATATTAATAAAAGTTCTACATCTATAAAACAATTCTATATATCTTTTTTGAATTTCCTTTTATATGATTTTGTTTTATTCATTTTATATAATTTCCTTTAATTTATTTAATATTTTTTATTGTCTTTTTCGAACTTATTGTTTTAATATATTCCAAATACCTTCTATTGGATTCAAATTAGATAAATTAAAAGGGTAAAGTAAATTTTCGATGTTGTATGTGTTTCTAAGTTTTTGGGCAAGGTTATATTTAAGGAATCTATGAGAATTATTATTATCCTTTATTAAAAGCTATTTATATATAAAATCTTTTGTTTATAGTTTTTCAATTATATTTATATAGATAGGGAGTAATTATTGAATGTAATATTTTTACATTATAGTATTGCCCTAAGGCTTAATCTTTTTGGGATATAATTTCTTATTTTTTTATATAAGGATTCACTTTTTGTAGTTTTTAAGACTTTCAATTTTGGGATACCTTCTAAACTTAAAATTAGAAATAGATTTATTTGTATATTTCTTTTCGTCATAATAGAATTCAAGCTTTTTAGTTTTTTTATTGAAAGTAATTTATACTTTATAATAGATTTTATTATTCTCTAATAAAAAATATTTTATTATATTCTTTAATTTATATTAAATTCTAGCTTCTTTTAGTATTTCTTTTTTTCTTATAAAAGTAGAATCTATATATATTTCATTTATATATAGAATATATTTTTAAAATCCTTTTACAATATTGTATTTATGTATTCTATTAAAAATAATACATTTTCTACGATTTTGATTATTAAAATGTTTTTTTGAATAGATAACTTTATAATACTAATCTTGATTTATAAATCTCTTTAAATTTTTCTATAGTGAATATCGTTTTACGTTTAATTGAAAATAATCAATTATTACTTTATAAAACTTAATTTGTAGTTTATTTCGAGAAAGCGAAACAAGTATTTTGCAAATATCCTTATCAATTGATATAGGTTCCTTTAAATTCTTTAAAAGATTATAAATCTTTTTAAAGGTTTATCTTTTTAATATATCTTTTTCTTGAAACCATCAATGAGTTGTAAAGTTTAGTATGTTTAACTAGGTGGAAATAGAGTGTAGACTTTCTTTTGTACAGTATCGATCGAATTCACCGAAAAAGTGTGATTTTTTTGGTGAATTATATTCTCTATATAATTCTCTATTAATAGGAGTAGCCTTACGTTTAATAGATCGTATATTTGGTAGCATTTTGATATTGAATTGAACGTTTATATTTAGGATTATTTATTTTGAGGGTATTTTCAAAAAGCACGTGTTCCGTGAGTCCGTGCACCCACTGATGGAGTTGTAAGCTTTACCACTACACCACACACGCAATCTGTCCAAAAGGCACAGTATTAGGGATCGAAGTCCTGATAGCTTACTACTATATATATATACTTGTAACAATTTTAGGATTTTTCTAAATAGAGAGTTGAAATCTCAAAATATTGATTTTTCAATTTGTATGTAAATTATATACAAATTCAAAGTTCTAATTAGAATTTTAATAAAATTATAATAAAAGTGAGGAAAAATAAACTATTTATTTTTTTGATAGTTTTAATTTTATATTTATATAGAATTTCAAGAAAAACATATAAAAAATTAATAATTATAAATATAAATCTTTTGTAGAGATTATTTATCTTTGTAATTTCGAAAATATTCATATATATATTTATTTAATGAAAATTTCAATATGTTTTTGAATCTACTTTATTAGTTGTATTCTAATAATATAAAAAGAATTTCAATTTATTTTTAGGGATTTTTATTAAAAAGTTATAAAAGTTTTAAATGAAATTCTGAATTTGTATTTAATTTATATACAAATTGAAAAATCGATATTTTTAGGTTTCAATTTTTTATTTAGAAAAATCGCGGGGTTCTGAAAATTTATAATTGAGTCTAAAACAATTTGAATTATATTTTATTTTCATAGAGATATTAATAGGTCAAAAAAGCGATTTTTGGTGTAAAAGAGTGACCCAAAACAGGGGTGGCTAGAAAGTAGAGTGGCTGACTTACAGCTTTTAATTCTTTCATTGTTAAATTATAATTCGAATTTGTAATAGAAGTTATTTTATTTTTATCTAAATAAATATAAATATATATACATATTTTAATTTAATTTACAGAAACTAAAACATATTAATATTAAAATATTTCAGAACAATACTTCTAATAAAAATTAGAATATTAATATACTTACAAATTTGAATTAAAATAATATCTTTCAAATAGAAATTAGAATAATAACATTTTAAAAATCAAAACAACCTGAAATATTATATATTAGACCCTAGCTACCACTTTTGACATTTGAGGTATTAATATATAGAATGTTGTTATATAGGGCTATTACTATATAATCAAACTCACTCCCTTACATAGACCTCCGTACTCTTCGAATCGACAAGTCGATTACCGCAAAGTTGATTTCGACAATTCGGTTTTCCTGATCACATGGTGCCTACCCCGTGACTTAGAGTGAGGCTACCGCTTGTCTAATCTGTGTCTAAGTCTTATCTCAATATTCAGAATCTCTTCATTAATAAATCATTCTATATATTGATCTTCTTAATATTTTTCGTAATAATCTTTTTAGCGTTGTACACTTATTAATCATTTGAACTAATCAAAGATCGAAAAATCGTTTATCTCCTCGAAAATCTAAGAATTTTTGATTGTATTTTTAATAAAGAACCAAATCTATTTAATAAAAACTCTTTATTTATATACTTCACTCTTTCGATTATCATTTATCAAAAAATTAATTAAAGCATTCAAAAAAGCTCAATTAATTGGATTTTTAATTATTATATAATTCAATTAAAAAGATTATTTTTCAAACTAGCTAAATGATTTTCAATTATTTCAAATCATCTTTACTAATAATAAAAATAACTTCAATCGAATCATTTTATTAAACTAAATATCTTATAAGCTTTTTCAATTATATTTATAATATTAAAACTACATCATTATCAAAAGTTCAATTATTTTCGATTTTGAAACCCAAATACCTTAAATTTAAAACATTCGAATTCAAAATGAAAATAGGATTTTAAAATTAAAAACACCCAACCTCTTTAAAATCAATAACTCTAATCTTTTAAAAAGAATTGAAATATATAATAAAAATCAAATGGACTAAAAAAACTTTAAAATATGTATATTATTAATAGATATAATAATAATAGTAGATTTCAAAAAAGATGAATACTTGATTTATTGAAATATTACATTTTGAAAACTATAACTTTTTACTTTGGATAATATATATCCAAAAGTAAAATAATATTGTTATTATTTATAAAAAATAATATAAAAATTCAGCTCTAAATATTAAATCTATAACGTGGTTTATCAGCATGTAGACTATATCACTATGTGAACCATCTGAAAACACACCAAAATTAGGCCTTTTTAATATTCTTATTTTAATAACTAATTATTATTTTGAAAAGAAAAAGAGTATTAAATAATAATAAAAAATTAATTTCTAAGTAGTTTAATTTTCAAATGAAAATTTCTATTATATTCTAGAAAAAGTAAAAATTGTCACGATTTTCGTTACAAAAATATTATTTCTGTTATAATTACTTTAATAATTACAATTCCCAATAAATGATTGAAATTTTCAAATTTTTCTATAATTAAATTTTTAAATTTTCAAATTTTATAAAATTATATTATTAAATAAAGAAAGTGTATGGTTACGCATAAACGAATTTTGTATATAAAAAGGAGTGGCCTACATAGTGATATAGCCTATATGCTAATAAACCACGTTATATAAATAATATAATTGTTAATTGATTTATATATGTTAAATTAAAAATCACATAAAAATCGAAATATTACATTTCACACCAAAACCAAAACTAAATTGTTTCAAACCCTGCAATAAACTCTCGAAAAGCCCTGCCTCAAAATCAAGGCCAAAAAGCCTTGATATTATATAATCAACGTGTGATCTGAGGATGAGATAACCTAAGTCAACCACCTACTTTCTGGCCACCTCTGTTTTAGGCCACTCTTTTACACTAAAAATCGCTTTTTTAGCCTATCAATATCTCATTCAAAATATAATATTATTATATAGAATTTGATATAATAAATCTATTTATTAATATTAATAATATATTATATTTTTAGAATTTTAGGATTTTTCTAAATAGAAAGTTGAAACTTCAAAATATCGATTTTCAAATTTATATATAAATTATATATAAATTCAAAATTCTAATTAAAACTTTTATAAAAGTATAATAAAAATAAAGAAAAATAAACTATTTGCTTTTTTAATAATTTTAAACTTAATTTTATATAGAAATTCTAAAAAAAATAAAAAATAATAGTTATAAATGTAAATCTATTATATAGATTATTAATATCTATAATTTTGAAAGTATTTTTGTATATGTTTATTTAATAAGAATTTCAATATATATTTAAATCTAATTTATTAAATATAATCTAATAATATAATAAATATTTTTAATTTATTTTTAGGAATTGTTATTGAAAAGCTATAAGAGTTTTAAATAGAATTTTAAATTTATATATAATATAATTTATGAGTATGCGGGCTCTATTATTATATAGGCCATTTCATTTTATATACAAAATTTGTTTATATATAACCATACACTTTCTTTATTTAATAATATAATTTTATAAAATCTGAATATATGAAATTTAATTATATAATTATTATAAAAATATAATTGTGTTACGGGACAAAACGTGACAGACTCAATTAGGCACGTGACAGTAGACCCCTCGGGTCTACTGCGTGCCGAATGGAGCTCGCACACGTATAATTTACATAGTTATAGAAAAGCAATGAAAAGTCTTGGTGCCACAATATACTAGTTGATTCATTACTATTATTCATTCTAACAAATTGTTTATTAGAAATTCGAATTATTAAAATGATTATTAAAGGAACAACTTTTTTATAACGAAAGTCGTGACAATTTCCACTTTTTTTATAATATAATAAAAATATTATGTAAAAACTAGATTTTTTAAAAACTGAATTTTTATTATTATTTAATATTCTTTCCTTTTTCGAAAATAATAATTAGTTATTAAAATAAGAATATTGAAAAAGGCCTAATTTTAATGTATTTTCAAATGGCCCACATATTGATAAACTATATTAATTGATATACAAATTTAAAAATCGATATCTTGAAGTTTCAGATCTTAATTGAAAAAAATTCTAAAAATCTGAAAATGTGTAATTGAGTTTAAAACTGTTGTTTTAATCAAAAAATAATAATATAATATATCTTTTATCTCTTTTAAAAACACATTCAATCTAATATTAGCCTATTATATAATCAAATCACATGATCGTCGATTGTAAACTTACGAAAACAGCTAATAAATCCGAAAACGACTATTTAATCTAAAAACTACTACTTAATCCGAAAACAGCCATTAAATACAAAAACGACTATAAAATAAAGAATATAAAAAGAGACTTTATTTTAAAAGAATGAATGGATTAAGAAGAAATCTATAAGAGATTAATGAAAACGGAAAAGCTAAATTAATAGGAAAAAGCATAAAAAGAAACCTTTTTCCCTTGAATGTAAAAAAAAATAAAAATAAAATGTGAAAATCAGATTCTTTAATATCACATATCACATTGCTTATATAATCCATTTTAGTCGTTAATCAGAGCTAGCTTCCAATATACACTAATAGCCTATGACCTACGATAAAAACGATGTAAATTATACTTATATAAAATATTATTAAATATATTACGATTTGAAAGAGATATTAATAGGCTAAAAAAGCGATTTTTGATATAAAAGAGTGGCCTAAAACAAGAGCGGCTAGAAAGTAGAGTGGTTGACTTACTAGTTAATCTGTGCTTACTATTTATCCTATACTTATTAAATAACCTACAACTACTACCCATACTATATCTACTATAGAATAGATACTAACAAAAATAAATATACTTTTTCTAATTATTAATTATTTATTTGATTACTATTAATTTTAATTTTCCTTTAATCTTATCATCTTTATAATAATAATAACAGTGGTAGTAATCTAATATTAGTAGAAAACTAAGTCTTATTTAGGCTTAAAAATGAATCGAATATATATTCTAATAGTAGATTGTTAAGGAAAAATAGACTATAGAAGAATAAGAAGTATAGTAATTAATTTTGAAGTAGTAAAGCTATTTATATATCAAAGATATTATTAGTATCACTATAGGGATATTGAAGTCAATATAGTACTATGGTTCACACTGTTGTAATATTGCTTAGGGTTCTAAAAGCTAGGGCTACGAAACGTATTGCTGTAGTGCCGAAAGGCGCTAGCACGGTCACATGATCCATATCCCGACAGATATTCATTCTTCCGCCAAGAGGAGAGATACGAGTGTTGTACGATTATATATAGACTTGTCGAAACTTCGAAGGCTGCGTTCAGAACGCAAGAGTCAGTCCTGCACCTACTAGTTGTGAAACTCCGGTTCCCCATTGAACCTGAAATATCGAACGATGTCTCACTTCAAAATACGCGCTGTATCGAGGATTCGCCAAGGGGTGGCTCTCAAATTGTAGCAGATCATTTTTCATATAAAGTAATATAAGATTAAGCATATAATCCCATTTACAATTTAGACTTGGGGAACTTAAACATTTTGACTTGTACGGAATAATATCTTCAAAACTAGAAGCTCTTCAGACGAAACAAATCTTTTATCTAAGACGGAAATAAAGAGTGAAAATCTATTCTACATATCCCGGCTTTCCTTAAGATAAGGCTCATCTTGAGAAACAACGATAATTCGATGGTCAATGTTAGGAAACATCGTATATGTTCTCAATGTGGTTCTTTGTTAAATTTCTTAGGTATTATTTTCCGGAGGATTGTTCTCCGAAGCAAGTGGGGCTGTCTCATCTAGTCGCTTCTGGAAGCTTGTCCCGTCCAAGGGTGCTACATACCACTCTATTTGCTAGGATCTCGGAGTACAAGGACTATTTCTCCGCCGCAGGGACAATCATCCTAACCGAGGATGGAATCCAAAGCATTTACGAACGGCAGTTAGCTGTTCTGTGCCGATTCAGATAGGCTATTCGACTTCAACTTGCAAGATTTGCGATTATCTGCTGTATTTTTTACTACCCCGCATTTCTACTTCGCTTCCTTTGATTGGATCTCTTCTTTCCCTGAAACAAAGTCTATTCTCTATAATTTCTTATATTTTGATCATTTGCGTCGATTTTATCTTCTAATGGTAACATCCTCCGGTAAAGCATGTCACGAGGACCAGAGATTTTCATATCATGGCCTCCCCACTCCGTTATTACTGGCTGTCGCTTACTTTAAGGGATCCACGCCTCACAATTTGCCTAAAATTCAGGGCCGCCTGCCGTCTTAGCATTTACAGGACTGGAAAATTTTATATTAATTGAAATATAAGGGTTCTTATTAGCATGTCAAGATGCATCAGGTATACAGAGTTGATTTCTGTCCGTATTCCGTAATTCATATTGCCCCTCTACGAATCTCTACGAGTCATATTTAAAGAGGCAGGTCGCCAGTGCTGTCCTTCACATATTCAAAGAGCAGTGAGGTGTTCGAAGATCTTTGAGAACTTATTCATTCATTTGCCATGCGTTCCTTTCCCCTTCTTGCTTTAGCATCACTGGCCTCAGCAGCTGCTGTTGTGGATGTCACGAATGGTGCGAAAGTCGAAGCTGAGAGTGGTATCCTCAATGGAGTCACGATTGGGGATAACCCAGGAGGCTTCTCCGGCTCTGGATTTGTCCAGGGTTTCGATGCTGCATCAGATAGCGTTACGATTACCTTTCAGAGTGCAAAGCAGGCTTTATACGATGTGGTCATTCAGTATGCTTCTACCTCTGGCGAAAAGCAGACTACGATGTCACTCAATGGTTCGGGGGGGTCTGGAATCGTACTTGCAGCAACATCTGAAGAAAGTCCGTGGGCCAATGCAACGGCTGGTCAAGTACTTTTGAACGCTGGTACCAACACGATCACATTCACCAGTAACTGGTTGGTCTTTCTCGCATTGTGTAAGCAATGTTTTGGTATCGTTGAGCTAACTTTTTAGGGGCTGGTACTTTATCGACGCCGTGTACATTTCTCCTTCGGCTGCACCTGCGAAGCACCAAGTCACAAGCAAGTTGTCCACACCGAACCCTCTCCCTATCACCCAAGCTTTGTTCAACAAGCTTCTTTCCAATTATGGTAACGGCTCGATCTTTTCTGGCCAATCAGAGGCAGCTGAAATCGCATGGTTGGAAGAAAATGTGGGAAAGACGCCAGCGATTATTGGTCTGGACTTCATAGATTATAGTCCAAGTCGTGTGGTATGTCTCATTTCAGATATGGTTTCTGGCGAAGCCACTAATATGTGTACTTAGGAGCATGGCACATCCAGTCACGAGGTTGAAGATGGAATTGCATTCTCCAACAGAAATGGAATTGTCGCATTTCAGTGGCATTGGAATGCCCCCTCGTGAGTCTCCCGTTAGCCCAACCATAAACTACCTAACGTCACTAGGCATCTCATAGACAGCGCAGCCGAGCCATGGTATTCAGGCTTCTACACCGCTGCCACAACGTTCAATCTGACAACCGTTCTTGCCAACCCCTCGAGTGAGGATTACGCCCTCCTGATCAGGGATTTGGACACTATCGCGGCTCTACTCCTCCGCCTCCAAGCAGCCGACGTTCCCGTTCTTTGGCGGCCTCTTCACGAAGCCGAGGGTGGCTGGTTCTGGTGGGGCGCCCAGGGGCCGGAAGCCTGTGTGGCTCTCTACCGGCTCATGTTTGACCGGTTCATCAATCACCACCAGCTACGCAACCTAATCTGGGTCTGGAATTCTGTAGCTACAGCCTGGTACCCCGGCGATGACATAGTTGATATTCTTGGCTACGACTCGTATCCACCTGCTGGAGACCACGGCGCCGTCAGCGTTCAATACCAGGCATTGATTACTCTGGGCAAGGATAAAAAGATGGTTACGCTTCCTGAAGTGGGCAATATCCCCGATCCTGATCAACTAGAGCTATATCATGCTGACTGGAGCTATTTTGTGACATGGAATGGGGCGTACATTAATACGGACGAATTTAACAGTCTCGACTTCAAGAAGAAAGTCTTTAACGATCCTTCAGTTATCAACCTTTCAGATCTAGGTAACTGGAAGTCAAATTAGAATTATGTTTAAGCCGATGTGTGTACGTGGCATAATACAGGTGGTCCTTATTCGGCTATTGTTTAGGGTGAGCTAGGAGAGTATCTTATGTATCAATAGAAGCGCGGAAGCCGGGAATTGTAAACACCAGAGGTTTTGGAAAGAAAGGGTCGTTGAGACCAGCATGTGTTGAATTTGTATATAAGTAGTAGTAGGAGAATTCATGGTGTTTATTGATTCATATATACGCCGTCTAGCCAAACTATTAAATTTGATTAAGTTCTACTTAATTTCGGAAAAGATTTCTAAACCGATCTTTCTGTATATCGTTTAGTAGTACTAATTTTAGGGAGCTCTAATATATACTAAAATGATTAATTTAAGCACTAATTCATTTATAATCGAATTTATAAAGAGCTTTTTTTTTGCTTAATGAGGTCTATAAAGTAGAAAGTAACCAATTATTTCTAAGAATATATATCGTAGGTCAATAGGCTAGTAGTGTAAAATGGAAGCTGGCTTAGGTGAACAATTAAAATCATATATTAATAGTGTGATGTATAATTTCAAAGAGACATTTTATATGAATTGATTTTCTTATTTTACAATTTGAAGGATTAGATCTCTTTTTATACTTATTCGTTTAGAATCAGCTTTCTTTATTTGAAATCCCTTTTCTGATCCAATTATTCTTTTAAACAAAGAATCTCTTCTTTATTTCATTTTCTTAAAATGATAATCAAATGATTAGCTACTATCTTATCGATCTTATCTAATCGATTTATATAGCTTTTAGTCCTTTTATTATTTAATTATAATTCGAATTTATAATAAAACTTATTTTATTTTTATAAAAATAAAAGATATCAATATTATAATATATCACGGTGTCTATCACGTGACTAGTTGTTCCTATCGGAGGGGATTAAGATAGGCGCTTTTGCTAGTGTATAAGTAAGCTAGAATCCGATTAGTCTAGCTTGTTTATAAAAATTCTATATATTCTCAATTAGAAGACTCTGTGTGATAGCTTTTTAAGCTATATCTTATTATTAAATCTAATTTAACTTTGTTAATACAGAACAAAGTTATTAAAACTTTAATTGTATTAATTTATCTCTATAATATTATATATTTTCTATTTAATAAATATTGTTTTTATAATCTCTGTCTTATACTCACCTAAGCGACCTAAAAGTACTTTTGAATTTTATATTTGTATAGTTGTCGTAGGTCAAGAGCAAATAAGGGGTAAATATATATATAAGGAGTGATTAGACTAGTGATTATTCTAATATCGGAAGCAGGCTCGGGTGAACGACTAAATGACTATATAAGCAGTGTGACACGTGATTTTATTAAAAGATTATATTGAGATTAACTTTCTTGTTTTATAATTTGAGGGATTAGATTTATTTTTATACTTATTCGTTTAGAATTGGCTTTTTTTATTTGAAATCCCTTTCCTAATTTGGTTATTCTTTTAAATAAAAGATCTTTTATTTCTTTTTTTTTGAAATAACAATCAAGTGATTAGCTTTTGTTTTATCAATCTTATCTAATCGATCTATATAGCTTTTAATTCTTTATTATTAATTTATAAGAAAATTTATAAGAAAATTTACTTCATTTTTATTTAAATATATATTTATAGAAACTAAAAGGTATCAATATTACATTATATTATCATTTTTATTTATAAAAACAATATTTAAGAACAATAATTTCGATAAAATATATTTTATAATAGGGATTATAAGTATAGCAATAATTGTTATTAATATTAAAAGATGTAGTATAAATAAATCAATATAATTAAATAAAAAGAATGAAATTATTTTTTTATTTTTTTATAATTCAAATATAAATTTGTTTCTTTAATTAATATATCGGAATTAATTTTTTTATAGAATAGACTATTAAATTTATATTGAAGTTATTTGATATTAGATTTATTAAAGCATATATTAATTATATTTCAAACATTGAATCCTTTATAGCTTTTAAAATTATATATAAAGAATCAATTATTTTTTAAAATATAAAATTAGGATTTCAAAAAAATTAATTTTTGTTCCATTTAATTCTGTAATTGTATTTTCGACATTAGATGTTTGAATTTGTATATCTATTTTTCTCTTTTTCGATTTAGATTAATAAATCTTTTAAATCTTTTATAATCCAATTGAAGCGTTTTTCCAATCAATATTGGTTAAATCTTGAATAATCTATTATCAATTAAGCTTTTTAATACTTATATCTGAAATGATATTAATTTTAATCAAAAATATAAAGAGATTAATTTATAAGCATTTTTTTGGAATACAAAGATTTGTACATTTTAAAAAGCAAATGAAATATTAAATAAATAATAATATTTAAAGAAATTTAGTTATATTAGAAAAGAACATTTATTAAATAAAAGATTGATATTCAGATTCAATACAATAAATATCAAAAAAAGAGAATTCTAATAAGGAAACAATTTTTAATTAATATTATAATAAGTGTAAAAAAACAAATTAAAACATAGAAACTTATTAAAGTAATATAATAGATTCCAAACTATTAGATTCTCAATAGTTTTAATCAATGAATTCAATTGTTATTGAATAATATAAAATTGAAGGTACAAATTAAGATAAAAGTGATCTGTTTAGTGATATAATCTACTCGGCGATAAACTGTATTAATTGAATAATAGATTCCTATTATAGAAAGGATATTGGAAATCATATATATAGTATATATGTAGTATATACACATTACTATAAAACTCTGTTTCCGAGCTCTCTAGATATATAGACTTAACTGTGTGTTTAATATATTATACTATATGTATAACTTGCTATCTATTTCTAACAAATATATTCAAGTGCCATACAAAGATTCCCTTGAAGTTTATATCCCTAATAACTATCACTTCGACCCGATGCTCAAAATGCCTCACCAAATCTCCTCAGATATTGCCACAACCATTTTCCAACAATGGTTGTGTCTTTTAACCGAGAGGTCCTTTCCCCCACAGGTATAAATCGAACTTTTGTGCCTGACTGACCGAGAGTGACCTTGCGAGACTCAACATCATTTTTTCCATCATCATCATCATTGTCGTCGTTCTCAAAATAAATGCCTGAGTAACGGTAGTAGTACTCCATTTATGTTGACCTAGAGACAGGAGTCCGTGGTGGTTTTATACCGATCGTGCCTTCAACTGCGGCTGCGCTTAACATTTGGAGGTTGAAAATTGCTATGTTTTCGGTATCCCATTGTTCTGCGGGAATAAAGTCTTCCACAATTATCTGCTCAATGAATACATCATGAATTCCATCATTACGCCTTGCAGTTCTCTTACCAGTAACCTCCACCACTGCAACTTCTTGAAGATGTCTTTGCTCCCGTGGCACTTGCTCCATATATTGCCGAGCTGCATTGGAGTTGGGACCTGGTACCCTAAACCACATCTGAGTCCTGAATAATGAACATTTTAGCATGATCAAACCACCAACATAGGATTGAAATATATGAGATTGTTACGTACTAATCCGAGATTGTATAACTCTAGCGTACTATCTTTATGTATATTAGCAATCTATCCCAGGGATGTGTAAATCAACTTCTTACCAGAAGATACACGTTCACCATCGATGATGATGCGTTGTTCGGAAAGAGGAACTCCCGTAAAGTTTTCAATCTTTTTATATAGAGTTTTGACGGTACGATTGACAGGCAGATTAAGGGGGGTGGTCTTACCTGATTTTGTTTGCACATGAATGACGATACGCTTCAAGTTGTCGAGTTTTCTGGGTATAATCTCAATCCGCATTTCACAGACCTCGTCTTCAGTAGTGACATGACATTTTGCAGAATAGCGACGACCACGTGGCATATCAACAAACTGAGTGACTTTTCCATCCTTTGCAACTCCATCCAAATGTTGTTGACCGCCGCTCCCGTAGCAACATAGTCTTGGATAGATTTACCTTCGTAAAGAAGTGCTATACACCTTAGATTTCCTGCTATGGATTCAGATTAAGGCTCCCCGATAAGAGCATTGCTGCCATCGAAGTTGACTTTTACTGCGAACGGTTTTGTTGATTCAAATTGGATCCACATCGCCTCACACTCTAAGATGATGTATTAGTGTCTTTTTATTCAAGTCTATAGAAAGAGGATATTATCAGCGTGTATGAAACTTACGATATACTGGGATAAATACTCCGCCCTTTGCAGTCATAAATTGAGGGAGAGTTTCCTCATATTGATCGACCGAAAAGATTGGAAAGGGTCCACAATCTGGAGGAACACCATATTGATAAAGACCATATTCATCTGACATGCGGACGGTGCGTCTAAACGAGATATCGAGAAAATCAGCCTCCTTGTTACTGACACGAATCTTTCTGAATGCTGTTGTATCTACGATGGACGCGTTCAAGTCGACCGTCAAGCTATCGTCGGGCTTGATCAAACGAATGGTAAAATTCACTCTATGGATACTCTCTTGAAAGGAGAATCAAGACTTATTGCGTACTTAAAGATATCTCACAACATAATCGACTGGGGAATGAGAAAGATCCGAAGTTTGATTCTCAATTGGGCGAAGAAACAACTGCTATTGTCAGGAGCAAAAGAAGGTTGAAAGAAAACAACGATGCAAAGAAAAAATTATCTAAAGCGAAAAAGGTTCCCGTAACAGGATCCTTCACGAAAGTCGCAAGAAGTAAATCCAATAATCTCTATTAACACAAATAAATAACATTGCAAAGTGTTAGAACATCGATCATGTGATTATACAGAGGGCACTACACTAGCTGGCCCAGCGCTAGCTTCCCATAGATAATGATAACCAAAAAATATTATAAGCATAATAGACTAATAAAGTACTAAGAACACTTATTACTATCAATAAAGTTGATAGTAAAGGAAAGAACGAAACCAACAATCAAGTGAAAAGCGAAGGCATTAGACTTGAGACTTGAGATCCTCTCCCTATAGTGGCAGAATCCGTGATATACAAAGTGAACGCTTTGTTAGCCTAAGAAAATCCTTAATCTTTTTATAATACATTGACAAAAACATTTTTGAAATACTAATTAGATAAATCTTATTTCCATACATAACGAGAGAAGTTTACTTCAAAGAGATTTAGTGAAATTCTTGAATTTTAATTTAAAATAATCAATACTTTATCTATATTGAATTTGATTAATAATTGAAATAAATATAACTATAAAGATTAAAGTTATATAGAACTTATACTCTTATAATACATTCTATGTAACATAATATAGTAATAAAGTTTCTAATTGAAAAATAAATTGAAAATGATATAAATGATTTATTTTTCAATTTTTTTTTGAAAAAAATTTAATTAATACCTTTTATTCATTTTATAGTTTTCATGTTCACTCTCTCTTTTCTTCTAGTTTTTACATTTGTTCCCTTCTGATTTATCTATTTTTCCGAAAATTTTAATATTCAAAATCTCCAAGGTCTTTAAACTATTATCTTCTTTTTTTCTATTAAAATTCAATACTAAATGAATCTCAAAATGTATCGATTCTATTTATTATTAACGAGATAACTATTTCATTAGTAACGAATAGAATATATCACTATTGTAATATATATAATAAAATTTATATAGAGATTTATATTGAACTTCTTTTCGTCGAAAATATTAACTTTACTACTACAGGGTCTACGTAGTTCGCGTGAGACACCGTGGTTTAGTATAAATCATAATAATAATAATAATAATAATAATAATACTATAAAATTCATTACAAGAATATAGTAAAAAAAAGTTTCAAAGAGGGCATAGGGAGTCAGGGGGTCGAGCCATTACTATAGCGATCAATGGCACGGTAAATTACTCTCATGCCCTCAGATTCTAGAATGAGATAGAATCTATCTCCCTATCTTTTATCAAATAATCTATCTGTAATAATAGAATCAAAATATCAAGTAATATCTTATATAAAAAAAACTAGCTGATCTAAATATGTATAAAAAGTAGATTTTGAATGAGAAAAAGAATAATTGAAAAAACTAATCTCTGTTATATGTATTTAGAATTATAATATAATGATTATTGAATTAAGACTCTTCACTATATTCACTTCCTAATTATAGAATCCACTTATTTCACTATAGATTCTCATCTCTCTTTTCCTCATCCTCATCCCCATCATCCTCACCCCCTCTTTTCCTCATCTCCACTCAATTCCAAAAATTATTTTCATTTCACATAATCAAAGCCCTCCTTTCTCTCCGGTATAGAAATTATATAAATATAACAAATAGATATTATAAACTAAAAGTATCTATTTCTAGTCGAAGTAGGAGGAAACCCCTCTCACCCCTCCCACCTCTCCCCAGAACATAAGTTGAACAATCAAGTAAGCAAAGAACCAAATGAACAAGCAATTCAAAATCATGAAAAGATGGGTATCAACTAACAAGACATCGAATACCTCAATACCAAGTACAAGTAATAAGCGAACAAATTTTCTCCCCAGATGCGTAATACAAGTATCAACACTTTCATCATCACAATACCCATTACCCATTTACAAATCAAAATCAAAACACAATATCAAAAATGATGATAACAATAAATATTCCGCGTGCGATTGTTATTACTTAGCACTACCTTGTGCATCCTACCCACCCAGACCCCCTCATCACCTCATCAACCTATCCCCATCCTCATTCCTTATTCTCATAACTAAATAAAACAATAAAACAAAACTAAAACAAAAAATAAAACACATATAAACAACGCCTAAAAGAATGGGTAGATGAACAACCCTTTATCCAACCCAAAGATGTCCTAAGTCCTACACCTATCCAAACCATCCTATTTTGTCCGATCCCAAAATTCCACGCCCTCTATTGTACAGTTCCAATCCAAAGAAGTTTGAAGAAATGTCCCAAAATTCACTCACGGACTGCCAAAGAAGACATCCTCTTCATTCCTGAACATTCCAGAATTATCAGCTGCTACGCCAAACATACTATCGAATTTTCCAATCAAAAGATCTGGATCACGTTCGAGTTGTGTAATGCTAGTGCTCCCTGTGACAGCAAAAGCCTCCAAAAACATATCATCTTGCTCTGTGATATTTGGTAGATTACTAAGTTCACCACTATTTGAGACGGCATCCAGATCATATTGATTGGCGCTAGCTGTGGGCGAAGAAGATGACTGGCACAAAGCAGGTGGAGAGTAATTGCTTTTTGCTGATTTGGTGGGTGATCCAGGATTCGATCGAAGATGTTCAGGAAAGTTGAGCCGAGTGCGGAATCCATTTGGTGGGTGCGTTGATTGTATTGAATTTGGCTCTACGCATTCGGCAATTGATGTCATTGAGGAGATTGAAGATATTGATGCGGCTACTGAAGAGGACCTTTCTCTAGTATATTGATAGCTGTCGTGTGTAGCGAGAGAGCTTTGAGAGAAGCCGTAGTCTCCAAACGGTCTATCATCAAGGATATCTAGATCACTACGAGGTGATTGGGCGCATGCACTTTCCGAGTATTCTGATGATGATGTTTCTGAAGGACTCGTCTTGTTTTTGCTTCGAGTTCGCGATGCCTTTTCGACGCGTTCTTCATCGTCAGGTCGATTCTTCCTTGGTCTACCTCTCTTTACTGTCTTCTTTACCACACCTTCGAAAGCACCAATGCACATGCCACGTTGTCTGTGACGAGTCAAAGCATCGTGTCTAGCAAAACTATTTCCACATTGGCATGGGTAAGGTTTAACACCAGTATGAATCTTTGCGTGTCGTTTAAGATCATGCTGTCGTACAAAGCATTTCTGACAGTGTGGACATTGAAATTGCCTGTCTCCAAGATGGGTCTGAACATGTGACTTGATGTTTTCCTTTCGACCAAATCGCTTACCACATTCTGGATACAAGCAGAGCCACTTTGTATCGCCGGGTTCCGGTGCTTGAATGTAGGTAGCGATATCATCAATGGTGATTCCAGTATCGGTAATTGACTCTTCGAGGTTGATACTCGAGACTGATTCGGATCGTCGATACGATTGAGCAGGAGAACTACAAGCTGGCTCAGAGGCGGGAAGACCGTGAGAGTAATTAGACATAGGGTAAGGTGACATGTCTGGCGCTTCTAAGATAGGTCTGTTTGTGAAAGGATCTCTGAAAACATTTCTTCGAGATTGTTCTGGCGATGAAGGATATGATAGATCTTGTGAAACATTCGAAGAAGTCGGTGAGTATTGTGCCGCTTGGAATTGTGGATCATTTTTCATAAAATCGAGGTTAATAGTTGACATGTTCATGAAATTCGATGTTGGCATCGGTGCGGAGTCAAATGTGCTGGCAGTGGGTATGGGTCCTGATCCTAGTGGGGCAGGCTCGGCTTTCATCTCAGCTTCTCGTCTCATGTCGTCAAAAACATTCTTGGTTCTCTGATTACTTTTAGGTTTGATCGTTTCCTCCATAGACGTGTCGTAATCATCACGAAATCTTTGTGGAATGTGCTCCAGCTTGATTGTTCGGTCGTATGGACTTTCTAGGGGAGCGGGGGGGAAGTAATCTAGAACAATGAGAATGTATCCGAAAAATCCAAGATGACAACTTACTGGTAGAGTTTGCATCTGGAGGTGTAATTGGTCTTGATGGTGATTTCAAAGCTAGATTCTCGAATTGAGCAACCCTATCCAAGATCACACCACTAATCCTCCTCGATGATCTTCTGCTGTGGTTCGCAGAACCTGGCTGTGAATGGACACTCTGTACTTCGGAGTCCTGGAAGAATTCCATGAAGGTTGGTGTCATTGCTGTGTTTGTAGTGAAGAAGTCGAACTCGTTGTTCCCATTGAAGTTTGGATCGACTGGTATCATCGGGTTCATTGGGCCGGAATATGAATATGAGTGTTGATGACCTTGCACTTCATATGGATTTGAGCATCCGGAGTCAAACGATTGTCTGTGTGGGGTGACGAGTGGTGAAACAAAGTGATTCTCGTCATTGTCGTAAATAGGAAATGGCTGCTGGCCCGGGCGAACCAGTCTCTGCTGCTGCGTCTCTCGCAAAATATGCTGTTGTGTCGTTTGATATCCTATGTTAGTATTACTTACCGATTGACCCTGCTGTTGAATTGGGCGTGGTCGTGTATCCAGACTCATCCCACGTCTGTGGGCATGTCTTTGGACCGGCGGCAGGTTGTTTGCCTTCACTGCATCGAATGCGGTCGGAGTCGAATTTTGGCGTCGATGTTGTCGATGTCGATTTTGAAGGTTGTGGGATGGATTAGACAGCATTATGAATGCTAGAAGAGTTCGGAAATGATGTCGATTGAAAGTATTGCAATTAAGCAAACCTATATGTTCCGAGACTATGCAATGCATGAATTAGCGCGATGATCGATGTATGAAGATAGAGCGGTCTAGATATCCATAATCGTACATACCTCACGCAGCGCAAGCCGTTAGGCCGGGCAAATGTTGATCTCAGGATTGTTCAGCAGAATAATACGACTCGATTGTGAGTCTTGAATTTTTTTAATAGATATCGGACTTCCTCAGCCCTCTGGAGTCAATTGAGCGACGAGCTAATGCGTTAGGAAAGTCGTCTCCGGGAGAGGAGGTGTGATCTACTTTGGTGGGTTTAAAATATAGGGAATGAATGCAATGTGTTCCTTTCCTGTGTAGAGGGCGAGTCTTTTTTGAATCTGGATATGAATTTGTGGGGATGTGTGGAGAGATAAATGGAAGACGAGGGGAGGGAAGACGAGGAATTGAAGGTTTAGATAGTCCAGCGCGCGTCCTGAATGCTGATGTTATCTCAGGCGCCAAAATCAACAAATCCTAGTGTCGGTTGGGATAGCAACGCATTGGGACTAAATCGTCCAATGAACGATAATACAAAGATAAATATTGTACTTAGGTTATCCGTGTGCGATGGGTTGGACTGGATTGGATTTGCCCTTTGCAACTCTCAACCTTCGGATAAACTTCGACATGGGCGAGATTTACTTTATTTGGTGGTGAGGATGGCCAATCAAGGAACTCCGCTGGGTAGAGTTTTACGAGAAGCGGATGAGAGATGAAAAGACCAAGATGACTTCCCGAGGTCCCTTTTTCAGATTAGCAGACGGGAGGGTGGAAGCTCTAACCTGCGGTATAATTTCAGTATAATTACGGTATGATTACGGTATAATTACAGTATAATTTATAACATAATTCACGGTATAATGTAGAGTGTAATTACAGTATAATTACAGTATAATTACAGTACAACTTACAACATAATTTACGGTATAATGCAGAGTGTAATTTATGTTTCATGTCCATCTTTTTGTTGGATGTGTTATCCTCTGTTTGATATTGCAAGATCTGGCCGTGGGATGCACGTGGGATGTGGTGTTTTATCCTCTGTCCAGCTTCCATCAACACCATCATATGACTGACGACTCTCTCGACACCATCTAGGGCGACCAATGAATCATGGCCTCCCTCCCTCTCTGCCGCATTCCATTCGCCTCCTGCTCGACCACCGACCACTGACCACTACGCCCCGCGACATACATACTTCACACCTACGACGTACATGCTACCATGCCACATCTACACATCACCACATCGCCATCGACATGCCGCATACCACATGCAGCATTGATGATTTCACCATGAATCACTTTGAATTTCCAATCTGAGACTGATTCACATGCGGCCCTCCCTAGTACCTCCTTCGGGCTCACTTGGGACTCACCTAGCACACAGAGCACACAGAGCACATCCTAATACCATCGTAATCACATCGTCGGAATAGCTCGCCCACGTATCTATTTTTAAAACCCAATCATGAGATCTCGCCGACGGCCAATTTGGCATTTTCCCTTTCGAGCGGTCCTAAGAAGTGCCGTCGTCAATTCAATCTCCGGGTGGAATCGTGTACCAGAAAACCCAAAGCCCCGTTCATTCTTTTCTTCTTCGACAGAGGGGCCGTACCGAGGGATGGAGATATAGGAGCATAGATATAGGAGAATAGATAGATATATATACACACACAAGTGAATTGGAATCTCGCTGTTTCCCCATTAACTGTCTCTCGCCCGTCCTTCATTCAGTTTCTCCTGGACAATCGCACCAAAATTTAATCTCGTGAAGATTGGTTAGCTCTCATTAGTTCCCATTGCCACTCATTTCAACCCATCGCGATTTCTTCCAAAACCTTCGAACCTTCAAACCTTCAAAAATCAATTCAATTCTCCAATAATTTACTTTCTCGATGATGCACAATTAGCTTTTTGCATTGTTCCATCCCGATTTTCCCTAGGCCCATCATCTTCCGACCTCCCTAACTAATCAGGTCCCCCCGTTCATAAACTTGTGAGCGCATAATTAATCATGGCATCCACTACGGGCACAATGCGTGGGACTCCAAGTCGCAGCGGTCAAGCGCGTGGTCAATTGCCTGTCTTTAGCAATAGTGCGGCGTCGAATATCCCTCGACCCGCACAAGATTCTCATGCGACAAATGCAACTACTCCAAGTACACAAAGTGAAGTCGGTGGATCCAGCATGAGTGCAAGCAGAGCAAAACAATCCAAGAGGGATGAGGTACGTTATATTATTTTCCGATTATTGTTTCATCGGCCTCGCCGGTCGTCATTTTGTTTAGAATTCCGGTGCATGTCCAGAAATTCCTTGGCTGTGTGCAGTTGCAGTCCATCCCACCATGCCGCAAATTCGACGTCAAAAAAGTAAATCGAGGTTGACAGTGCCGCAGGCCATCCGGAGGAAGATCGAGACGGATCTCAGCAAGAAGAGTAAGACGACCGGTCGTGCTCGACAGACAAGAAAAGCCCCGCCGGGAACCGTCCTCGCCCTTCGTCCCAGTCAAGCCCTCCAGATCAAACCGAATACCACTGTGGCAGAGGCGGCACAGTTGATGGCAGCAAAGAGAGAAGATTGCGTCCTAGTTACCGATGATGACGACCGTATTGCTGGCATCTTCACTGCCAAAGATTTGGCATTTCGCGTGGTTGGAGCAGGAATCAAGGCCGCCAATATCACAATCGCAGAGATCATGACCAAAAACCCTCTCTGTGCGAGAACCGATACTAGTGCTACCGACGCCTTGGATTTGATGGTTAGAAAGGGATTCCGTCATTTGCCAGTCATGGACGAGAACCAAGACATCTCAGGTATTCTTGATATCACAAAGTGCTTCTACGATGCCATGGAAAAATTGGAGCGGGCTTATAGCTCATCGAGAAAGCTTTACGATGCGTTAGAGGGTGTTCAATCTGAACTGGGATCCAGTCAACCACAACAAATCATTCAATACGTGGAAGCTCTTCGATCAAAAATGTCTGGACCTACTCTGGAATCCGTTCTCAATGGAATTCCACCTACAACTGTTACCGTGCGAACATCCGTCAAGGAGGCTGCTGCGTTAATGAAGGAGAACCACACCACGGCTGTTCTTGTACAAGATGGGGGATCAATCACTGGTATTTTTACAAGTAAAGATGTCGTTTTACGTGTTATCGCACCCGGGTTGGACCCCTCCAACTGCTCTGTTGTACGTGTCATGACCCCGCACCCGGATTTTGCTCCTATGGACATGACTATTCAAGCAGCGCTAAGAAAGATGCATGGTAAGCTTTGGTTCATTTCCTTGAGACATGCATTGGCTGACATTGTTAGATGGACATTACTTGAACTTACCTGTAATGAATGACCAAGGCGAAATTGTCGGCATGGTGGATGTTCTCAAACTTACATACGCCACCTTGGAGCAAATTAACACCATGCAAACAGGTGAAAGTGATAGCGGCCCAGCATGGAATAAGTTTTGGATGTCTCTCGAGCATGACAATGAATCAATGATATCGGGTGAAGGAAGTCATCATCATACCACCGGCGGTCGTTCTTTGATGTCCCCAGATATATCACGAAGTCACGAACGTCAAGTGGATGCTAGTGTTGCTCCTAATGATTCTGCTTCACATGTTGGTGTAGATTCTCCTTCGCATTCACACTTGAGTCGTCATAATGATACTCCTCCTGAGGATGTTCCATTTGCATTCAAATTCAAGGCGCCAAGCGGACGTGTACACAGAGTTCAAGTCACAGCCAGCCATGGTTTAGCTGAACTCATTTCTGCTGTAACAGGCAAGTTGGGATCAGAAATTGATGCTGTCGGGGGTGTAGCATCCGTGGAGGATGGTAAAATTGGCTCATCTGGGTTCGCTCTCAGCTATCTTGATGATGAAGGTGATTCTGTATCAATCACAACTGATGAAGATCTTCTGGAAGCAATTGTCCTCGCTAGAAGTGGCCATCGGGATAAAGTCGATCTGTTCGTTCACGATCCTGAGAAGCCACCAATGGCAGCCACCTTAGATCCTCAACCACCTATCATTCAAATCGCTACTCCACCAGCATCATCTACTATCCGAAGACGTCGCGTTGTTGATTCTGAAGATGAGAGCGATGATGAACCTCGAGTTAAATCAAAGTCACGAAAGGCAGCAGCTCCACCACCAGCCGCGGAAGTCATTCAAGGAGTACCAAATGAGCTCTTATTACCTGGAGCAATTGTAACTCTTGCAGTTGTTATTGTTGGAGTTTTTGCATTGACTCGCGCTACGAGCCGTTAACCTAATGTTTTAGAGCTTGCGTTGATATTGTTAGACTTCAATTCTCTGTAGATCTCCATCTTTTAGACGGAGCCATACAAGCATCATGTTGCCTTTTGATAACCATTTGATAGTTTTGCGGGAATTCAACTCTATACCCTTCTTTGCAAATGAATAGAATTTACATTTTATGCTACGCGTGAACTTTAGACTTTTACCCCATGATTATCATTTTTGTCTCAAATATTATTGTCGCCGTCATAAAAAATCCAATGTTCCAAAATGGGGTTAGCGTATGTTGCCCCACTAGCGTGATATCAATGTCCGAGATCTCAAAAAAGTCTCGATAACGTCAAAATAGCCATAACAACCCCCAAAATGATATTAAGAAATATTGCGATACGGCATGGTAAGCTAATTGTATCTCTTTCCATCTGGGCTCCTAATTGAAGTTCAAAACAGGCCGAAAAGCACTCGCTGCACCCCTCCGCCTCTCCCAATCCCGCACTCTCTCAACAGAGACCTCGACCCTCGAAGCCTCAATAGACAACCACAACAAACAAACCAATTCCCTCGAAGCCACGCTCAATTCTCTCCACCTCACCCGCAACTTCACGCCTCCTTCCAAAAAGAAAACCCCCGGCCCCAAAGTCCCAAATGTCGCCGAAGATTTCCACAGATTCAACCATATCAAGAAACGCACTGCAAAATTAGGTTCTGTCGTCCCGCAACACTACGAACCCCATCAACTCATCGTCAATCCGCCCGCGCCTAAAGATGTAACTCTTGAACTCCTCATGGCCAGTCAGTCGCATCTGGGCCATGCAACTCAGTTGTGGAATCCGGCGAATCAGAGATACATCTATGGAATTCGTCAGGGCGTTCACATTATCAGTCTGGAAGAAACCGCCGCGCATCTGCGTCGCTGTGCGAAGGTCGTCGAGGGCGTGGCTTATCACGGTGGTCTTATTCTCTTTGTGGGCACCCGCGCAGGCCAGCATTCGGCAGTTGTAAAGGCGGCAGAGCTAGCGAAGGGATGTCATCTTTTCAATCGATGGGTTGCGGGCAGTATCACTAACGGCGATCAAATTCTTGCTAAGTGTGCGATCAAGGCGGTCGATGCACATGATGAGAGTGTGGCGGGCTATGAAGATAAACTCATGAAGTGGAAAGCGCTCAAGCCGGATTTGGTCGTGTGTTTGAACCCGTTGGAGAATTATATTCTGTTGCACGAGTGTGGTTTGCATAATATCCCGACGATTGGGGTGATTGATACGGATGCCGATCCAACTTGGGTTACGTACCCCATCCCGGCAAATGATGATAGGTTTGTTCTTTCTCTCGGTTGTTGTTTCGGGGAATTTGCTAATGTTTATATTAAAGTCTTCGCTGTATCCAACTCATAGCTGGTGTTCTCGGTCGCGCAGGCGAAGAAGGTCAGAGAAAACGTCTTGAGGCTGCGAAAGAAGGCACGGTGACTTGGTTACCACCACCGGGTTTGGGCAATCCGGTAACGGCGGAGAGTAGAGCGAGAGAGGCGGCGGAAAAAGCGGCGGCGAAGAGGAGAGGCAGTGCGGCTGTTTAGGGGATTGTAGGATTATAAAAAATTAAAATAAATGGATTATATGGATTATATGGATAAGATGAATGGGATGCATCTTGTGTTTTACGCTTGTTTGTTTATTGTATATCTAGGTTTGTGTGTGTGTGTGTGTTTTTTTGATTGACTGATTTGTGGTTATGGATGGTGATGGAGATGATGGAGATGATGCTTTTTTGATGTGATGTTTGTGATTTTTGGGGAGGGGGAATGGGAGGGGGAAAGGAAGGGGAAGGGGAATAGAAAATAGGACGGAGAGTGGGAAGTGGGGCTTATAGGGACTTGAAAGTCTCTTTGTGCGGAATGAGTCGTTTGGGCTGAGGAGTAGTAGTTGTGTATTAATTTCTTTCGGTCACATATCTAATTCTTTTCTTCCTCGCTTCGCATTCCGAACTAGGAGTTTCCAATCCAATCCTTGATATCTGGTGTTGGATTGGTGCATAGTGAGTATTTACGATGTTGGACTGTTGGAGATTGCAAGAGAGACGAAAACGAAGCGCAAACGCAGTATGGGGGAGTATGGCAAGGGATGGGATGGGTGTGTTGAGGTGATGCGCTCCAAGCCGAACTAGAGCGATTCGGGAAATCATTACGATCGAAAGATAATCAAACCGTTTTTATTATCACTATTAACATTTTCACAGCCAGAGATATTCAGCACGAAGATATCGTCTTGGAACTTGGAATTGGACATAGGCATGGAGATGATTCTTGTTCTTGTTCATATCTATCTGTGTTCTGCGAGTTGATAGTCGATTGAGCGAAGTCCTCGGATCTGACTCACTTCACTAATCTATCTTATTTTCAGGTTGTGGAAGATTCATTCCCATTCTCCAGTAGGGAATATATCTATCCATCGATACCCAGGAAGGAAATCAAAACCGGGCCCAGGGTCTGGTTTTGATACGTGAGGTTTTATATCGATACTTTCTCGAGTGTTACATACTAAGTTCTTGATACTCTCGGGGGTGATAGTGCACTTCCATCCCGTCCATATCTTGCTTGATTTGTTATTGCTATTTGTCTTTCTATCTTTCTATCTTTCATCTGTCGTTTTCGTTCTCATTTTCTCCAGCATGATTATTGCCCATGAGTGAGTGCACTGTCAATCTTCCCATTTTGCATACACGATCGAAACCTCTCTGGAAAACACGAAAATTTAAAGTTTGATTGTGATAATGCTATATTAAAATGATGTTCAATTTCTATATCTGCATCTCTTTTTGGACGTACCTGGCGGATTTTGTCATCGCATTTCTCCAGCATTGTCTGTTTGCATGAGTGGAAATATGGTTGGGATGAGAAGAAATGTAGGCGGTTTATATAGTTGGATGGTTTTTGAGATTCTGGATTTGAGATTCTGGATTTGAGATTTGAGAGACTGTGATGATGAGTTTGTGGTTAATGGATTATTTTTAGAGTGGATTGAGAAGGTGGCCGGTTTGTATATTCAGAGAGGTAGGCATGCAATTAAAAATAGACACCGTCATTTAGCTCTTTGCTTATGGGTGCAAGTACCTCGATTACAAAAAAATAAAAATGAATCGAAATCAGGTGCGAGAGAATATGAATTATTTGGGCGCAGAGATTTAGTTGAGAGATGTCTAGATTATTGTTGGGGTGAAATTTCAAATCGACTATACCTGGCTAACTAAATCTCGGTAATGCATAGGAGAATGAGACGAGGAAATAATCATTGATGGCGGTAATTATTTTGTGATAATGAAAAAAATAAAAAATTCCTTGGTATCTTGATACATATAAATTTTGCTTCCGGGAAAATCAAATAGGGAATGTGTATATATGTGAAGATTTTTAAATCTTGCATTATAGTGTGCCGCTATGTCTCCTTCATCAATTCGGAAGTTTCTTTCAACGCTATCACACCTCATCAAAGATGATTTTGAGAACGCCATTTACACATCCAAAAATGGTTCAATGGCAACAATTCAGTTTTTCAAACACTTGGTTATTATCATACTTGTGATTTTGGTGCGGATATTCACTTCGTCCGTGTGTGCTGGGATCAGAACCCCGATTGGATTCTCGATTTCCTGTCATAAAAGGTTCCTGGAGATCTTTGGTATATCTCTATCCATATACTATGAATCAGGCAGTCTCCTTCAGGAGCGGGGGGCTCAAAAAGTAATTCACGACTTGGCCATGCAAAAAATTGATAGAATCGAAACAGCGCTGGAACTTGGCTGGACTGTCATAGACGCGGACTTGAATCGGTGGATGGTTATTTTTATCATGGCTGAGTATTTCTGATAACTGTAGTGATTAATCAAAATGGTAGCTGATAATAATGACGAGGAAAATTTATCATTGTCAAATTTCTCACAGTTGTTAAGTTTTAGTAGATAAATCTCCATAATCAACTGGATATTTTTCGGCTTCAAGTAGATTCTACAGCTAGCTTCAGCGAACAAAACTTCATTAACAATTTACACAGTTTCCGCAATCTTGAATCTACTTGCTGGACGTATTCTTATACTCTCTACTGGATGTTTTCTGATATCAACTTGAATTCTTTCATACTACCAAAACCTCTCGAATATTTTGGCGTTGAGCGATTATTCAGTTTTTCCTCCTGATTTCTTCTCCAAAAATGTTTCAGTCTTCGAAATAACATGATGAGTTTCCATTGCTTCTATATGCTTTACATTCACTTATTGAATATGTAGACTCCTATTACCCCATCAGTTCTGGGGAGAACTTCTTTCCTGGTTGATTGTCAGTGTCTGTAATGTGGTTATATAACATGCAGAAGTATTCCCAAGCCATTCTATTCTAGTCAAACTAAATGAGAGATATCTCAAGCTTATAAATAAGTGTCAGTTGAACCCTGGGATATTGAGCGAGTTAGTAATTACGATTGAGTATAAAAGCTTGTGGGTAGTATTTTTTTTTTAGTAACAAAAGTGCTTGAATATCTATGATATGCACTGAAATATTTTGGATCCATTGGTATTGTTGTCTTCTAACTTGGTCTTTGAATGTCTTTCTTTCTTGGATGCATTCGATTAGAATTGGACGAATGACTGGGAGGGAGGATATCCACAATATCCATCATTGTAGCAATAATATGTGGGCCCGGGATGGGAAAATGTAATATAAATACTATTCTCTCATCCGGAATCCGTTCCTGCACGCAAATGAATTCAAATTCCAATTCCAAATTAGGAGAGTGTGCATTTTTGAGACAGAAGTCTAGTACATAACTATGGGTTTATGAGTGGGAATGGACTGGAATCTGAATCTCCACCATTCAAATGAGATAGTAGATGAAATGAATATCAGGAATTGATAATCAACGAAACTCGTCAGTATTTGACAAAAAGAAAGGAAATAACAAAAAAATCTGGGCGTTCTAAACGTAGCTCATAAAGTAGGAGGTTGGTTTCATGCTTGAATTAGTGGAATAATATCAATACCGCTAGTTGTACTGGCACAAGCTTAAGAGTCCTCGAGGAATAGGGAGGTTCTCGGTTTCGACTGTTGCACTTCACATGAGCAGGAGTCAATAGTTTATCATATAGCCATCAAATGAAGATCCATCCTAAAGATTTGTATTGCTAATATAATTAGTGAATGGCTTTTTATACACTCCCAATTAATCCTGGGCCTGAATATTCCGCACTAAATCTACCACCATCGATGTGTATGTACATCATTCACTAGATATCACGAATATGTGAGCAATTCTTCCCCACTTTCAATTTGCATTTTACATACGTGATTTACTTAGTCAATACCCTTTGTATATTCTTAGCACTTTATCGTGTAAGAAAAATAGCCAAAATATAAAGAATTATGCATGCCAGAACGAACAAATATTATTGTGTTTTAGAGCGTTCGATAAAAAGTGGCAACCTGAACTGTGGGTGTGCTGAATATCTAGAAGTAGAAATAACTGCGGACTTGGCAAACCAGACGATTTATTAGTGTTCAGTTGTCAGTGGCTTGTTTTTATCGTCGTTATTGTGTCAGTAATGTTGAGTGCAGATGACTGTATGACACAATATAGCGAATGGCGGTAAATGACAACGTTGTCAGGAATTCCTTTTTTCCTTGGAATAGAACAAATCATCAGAAATTGCTGAGGAAGAACACTTGAAAGTTCTGACATACATGAATGTCTTGAACAGAAACTTCATCTCTCCATTAGTCTATTCACGTTCGATTGACTTCAATTAGTTGTGTGGTAAACAACGGCATGTGTGGCAGATTTTACATGTGGAAATCATGCTTCAAGCTAGTTTTCTTGCATGAGGACATTGACCCAAAACAGACAAGTGATGACTGATTTTTTTGGTCGAGTGCTGAATATTTCTTTACCACGTCACCAAAGTCGCGACCCTCATTATTCAAACCTCTATACACATATATAAGGACTTCTATCTCCATTGAAAAACTATAATGTAAGTTCGGATTTTGAAAGCTTATCAAACTAGGCTGAATTCTGTTTGTCATTGCCAATATATTGATGTAAGATCCGGAATTGTAATTAGCGGGTAATAAACTTCATGGAGAAGAAGCTCCGATCGTAGTATGTATAGTGATATGAAGATCTTGAAACAAGTTCAACAGTGATAGATCCGTAACAACAAAAATTGAAAATAGATTTTCTTGCGCGCAAGAATGAGAGAAAGACATCGCCAGTCGTGTGTAGATGAGCTTTCTAGTTCAACCCCGTTAATCGATTGAGTGGCTGGCTAAGAAAGTAATGCTTCGAATTCATGCAGTTTCGTGAAAAATGTAACTGCATTTGTAAAAAAGTAGTCTATGGAAAACTTGAAGTGCAAAGATTCCGAAGAGCTCGAGAAGAAGTATGGCCAACTTATGAATTCCAATTTAGAAAGGCAATGAGGACTACTCGTATATCCGGTGGATATGCGGTAATAATCAGACTAGTTTGTAAAGTACTGAAGTGTTGTGGAATGGAATCAGGGAACCCTTAATCACAAGATTCTAGAAGTGAAAAAGGTCATGGCGCTTTTAGTAGCGTTGTTAATTGCGAAGACCCTAGATCTCAAGTGATAATTTGTTGCGTATCTGCTCAATCTCGAATTTGACGTAGCCAGCTTGAGAGAACCAATAACACTGCGATCGCAAAGGAAATTCGTATGTCGTATTTTTTTGAAAGACGGCCATCCGATGTTAGCGAGGAAGCTAAAACTTATTATTTATTGTATTGGAAGATCTCTAGTTTCCCATGGACACTAATTGTAATAGCTACATGTGTGTGAATAACCCTGAGCTCAGATCTCCCAACTCAAGTTTGTTGCATATATGATGAATCTTGAATTTGACGTAATCATTTTGAAAGAACAATGAAATTTCGATCGCAAAGGGCAATAATTTTTAATTCAGTCTGATAGAAGGGATTATCCAATCTTTTAGGTTGGCCCTACCTAGGTACTCACTAGTGTCCTTTAAGGGTATAAATGGACGAGAATGTGGCTCGCTAGTCTCGGCAACGCTTATTTAGTAAAACAGACTATCCTATTTAGATCTTCAGTCTAATTTTGTTGCATGTCTGATGAATCTTGACTTTGAAGTAATCATACTGATTGAACCAGTAGCTTTACATGCACAGGAAGATCATTCGAGATTTCCATTAGAGCTTGCGGTTCGGTATGGATAGTTTGAATTTAGGAATTGGTGTCATGACGTCATTAAGTACTAGAAGCATAATATTTAAGCTAATTAATGAACTATTATTCGTGGATTCGGATGATAGCTCAATGATCTAAGGGGAATGAGACGCAACCATCACTTTCGAAGAGTATGTCGATTGTAATATTCATCATTACGACTAAAAAGGAAAAACAGTAACTAAACAATAAATACTGTTATTTAGCTGGATCAGTTATTGTATCGTTGAATAGACATGAAACTTTCTGATATTAATAGGCATACAATGATATCAGACAAGAACAAGAACATCAACACCAATACTTGGATTAGAACACCAAACTTCCTTCTTTTTCACTGCAGCAGGATCAAGTCTGAAGCTCGCATCATCTGATCAAAGGTCTTATTAACAGAACCGAGGACAAGCAAACAAAAAAACCCCATTCTACTTTGTGACAATTTATTCATCTAAATACGTACCTCTATAGTTCACTTCCACGAAAAAGATGGGAATTCTTCCATTTCACCACGAAAATATCGCACAAGAGAAGTTCGAACCTATGCTCGAAAGCAATACTGGAAGTCTGGAATTTCGATCATGCTCTTTTAGCGTGGCATTTAGAACATGAAAGAAGTTGGTGAACATTCACTCATGGATCTTACGCAATTCAAGTAGCCTGCAACGCTTCCCAAAATGGAGTCAGTTTGAAACATGTAAAGAAAACAATCCTTACAACTCAATCTCTATAACGAAGAAGAATGAAACGTAAAAGGACGAGCAACAAGTTACACTTATACAAAAGGGTGGGTTGAATCGAAGTGTATTTGCAGCCGTATATTCCTTTCGTGGCACGAAAATGCCAACGTATCTCAGTGTACAGTTCGACTTACAACACCCATGCTATTCGAGTCATTTTCAAACGTATAGCAGCGAAGTGGAAGTAAAGGCAAAGACAGAGAATGGTATTATATTAATTTGCTGTCAAAATCGCACAGTCTGGTTCCGGGATCTCCAAAGATCCCAACATAACCGTGAGTATTCTCGAAACTGGTCAGAATCGACTTTGAACCCTCACTTACTCATTTCTGAGCATGAGTAACTGATTTAAACCAGGTGAAAGTATATTTTTAATAATTGTACTTCTTTCAAATGCCAACGGAAGTCCTAATCATCACTGACCATTTATGTATGTCTAATACTCAAGCAAGTAAAAGTTTTACGATTTCCATGTTTTAAATTTAGACCAGGCTGTGAACACGATTTTTTGACACTTAAACCTGCGGCCCATCACTACATCGAAAGCTGATGGCAGAATTAAAAGAATCGTTCGCGTGAGTCTGTGATTCTCAATGTTGAACTTTGTACTGACCTGTGGGATAAAAACTTAATTACCATTGACATTGCCTTTTCTACAAAATTTTACGCTGCCACTACATGTTCTGGCCTAAAATTTATCGAGGAAATCTTAAATTAAAGTTCATGCAAAATTTTGCTACCAAGTAATCTTTTTCATTCATCATCAAGAAATGGAGTTGAGGCATTCTTTCAAGGATATTATGAATTGACGGCCGATAATGTGACTGAGTGGTTTAAGGGAAGTTTTTACACTGAGAATTTTGGATTTAGTGAAATCAACTTTATTTTCTTTTCGCTAGTTGTGAGAAGTAATGGATGATGAGTAAATTCTCTAATTTTCGCTTTGGATATGCTTAATTTATCTCGACATTCCAGTTAAAGATTCAAGGACTCGAACCTTATACATAGGTTCTTTGAGGGCATCATGACTCAATAATAGGAGATCTAAATTAATGGGAACATGTGTGTCTTTCGTAAATCTCATTGGAAATCTAGATGTTTGCATGGTGGGTTCTTGTCGTCTTATTACAGCTGATTACATCAACACAAACCTAGTCATTTTTTGAATTTTTTGAATTTTTTTGAATGAGTGGCTAGCACTGTGCCATGAATTATGATTGCGATTATAATGCATCAGTGCCAGACATGTCTAGTCCTCTTAACATGGTGACCAGTCTTGCATCTCGTGGAAAGGTAGCAAGTTGTAGTGTAACCACGATAGTAGAGATCAATATGGAAGGTGCGACTATAGGGTCTGTAAAGTCCACAATCGTGTACACTCAGGAAGATGAATCTCCCTTTAAGTTACAATAAGAAAACATTTCCAGTCGATCAATAGTCTCCTTCGGGAATTCGAAAAATAGGCGTCATAATCTCAGCCTTCGAATCAAGAAACAATTTGAAATGATTTGCAACTCCATTTACATTGCATAGCAAAAACACAATTAAAATTCATAACGCACGATACACATTACCACGATGCGGTTTAAACCCCCCAAAAGAAAATTCAAGCTTCCTAGATCAAGCACAATACCGAAGCAATTTCAGACACCGCAAAGTGTAGCTGCCTGAGTACAGTTCTACCAGAGTTACTTCATCGTCGCATTCTCTTCTCTCATGGGAGCGATCTGGTGTACCGGCAAAATCTTCTTGGAAGACCGCAAGGAGATCGCACGCCTCAAGAGTGAAAACGATAATTAGAGAATTTAGTGGAATAAGAAAGGAATATATACTGCGAGTACATGCGATGAAACGCGTGAAGGCGCGGGAGGTGAAAACATTGAGAATCAAGGCAATGTAAATGCTGGACCCAAGTAAGAGAATGAGCAGGCCAAGGCTATAAAAGAACCAATTTATCGCAACGAGAAGTTATACAAAGAGAATGAGAAGGGCATATTCAGAAAAGGGAGCAGGAAGGAGTTTGCAAGAAATAGAGACAAGTGATAGCTACATGTTGGAGCCATAGTGAATCATAGTATTCATTTGATCCCTGTTTATCTTGTAAGATCTTACAACTGGAGGATTAAACAGAATCCATCAAGGCCCGATGATAAGTGCAAGACGTGGCTCTTGAGTCCTGTCTGTTCTACGAACTCTGACAATTGATGACCATCTGGGCCGATCAACATAACCTCCTGTTGATGATTCCATGGAGACGGACCTTTGGGCTTCCAAAGATCCCCCCAGCGTTCAAGCTCGTCATATCAAGCTGGCGGCATTGTGAATTGTGTGAAAACCCATGCTGGCGGGTGCTATACCATGAATCAGATGCGTACACCATGTGTATATCAATTCCTTTATGGTACTCGATTGAGGTTTCGGGTGAACAAAAAAGGTGTAAAAGGATTCGAGGATTGTATTAGCGCCGTCTCACTGTGGCTTAACCCCGCACCAATAGTGGCATTGCTTTCATTCACACTCTCCTAACACACCTGAGCACCTTCAACCACTTTCAATCCGACTTCCCCTTCTTTACAACCAACATCAACTGTTTTAAATGACAACCACCGTCCCTTGCTTCTAGCTTCAACAATTAACATACTACTCTCTCAAATAATGCAATCATGATATCCCCTTTCATGGATTCTCCAAAACGAAAACGAAATGATCCCCAGGCACCAACACCACCGGATTCCTCACCTATGTGTCTCCAGACTTCGATTGCTTTGCCTACAATATCTCCAGAAGAAGCTGGCCAAGGTAGTCCACGTACAAAAGTCGCATACCACTTTCAGGGTCTTGCCCTTGATGGACCCACCGATATAAACAAGCTGAATCTCAAGAAGAAGGGTCATGAAGCAACCAATGGTGAATCTGATATGCGCAAAAGGGTCAAAATGTTTGCTTCTAGAGATGTGGATATGGCTGGGAGTACAGTCACTGAAACTCCCGAGACACCACAAGCAAAACCCTTCAAGACTGTCATTGGGGAAGAGAGGAAAGTCGATCCAATAATTCGGGAGATGGGAAATGAAATTCGGCTTCATAACGAGGTCGATCCCATAATATTTCGAGCCGGATTAAGTGATTCAAAAGATAAAGATGGCTTGGCAAGGGCATATCCATCAATCAATCGATTGGCCGATTCTGAGTCTCGGGGAAAGAAGAGGATGGGCACACCGCCATTGTCTAAACCTGAAGATGCCATGGAAGAAGAAAGGGAGGTTGTGGATCCGGACCGAGCTGCTTTGACATGGCACCATAATGAAATTACTGGACACAAACCAGACGATCCAGATGATGATGGAGAGGGAATCAATGGAATTGGATTTCGGCCAACGCCTGCTCTTGCTTATGCTAGAACAGAAAGAAGGAAGCAACAGATGGCGGATTACAGGAGCCGGGAAGCAAGGGAAGCTCGAGCTCGAAGGAGTGAGAGAAGACGAGGAACAGAGGAATCTGCCAGAAAGGAAGCTGAGAAGGTAGCCAGGAGAGTAAGATTTATTGAGTCTGGTGACCCAAAAATCATTTCATCGTCTTGAGCTTTTAATATTGGATTATTTCAGGAGTTTGATGGAAATTATGGTTACAGCGTTTGGTTTATGAGCATAGTCTGGAGACATGGCTTAGGAATTATCATCGACACAGGTACTGGCAGGTGTTTGGGGGTATTTATGAAAGGGACAGGATCTCGAGTTCCGAGTAAACAGAATGATGCAAGCGGGCTAGATGGTCATTATAGCGCAGTATGGAGCTGCTAATACATTGTTTCCTTGATTTTACTTTATTACCAAAACTTCCAATTTGGTTTCTTAGCTGCTTCTTCAGCCTTTTTGTCTGCTTCTTCCTTCAGCCTTCTTCTTTCTTTCCTCCTTTCTTCTGCCTGTGCCTCCTTTTCTGCTTTTTTCCTATCGATGATTTCTACAGCACGCTTCATATGTGCTCGTTCTAATCGCCGTCTGTACAAACAAAATTCATAGGCCCCAAAAGCAGAGAACACGAATGTTCCAACTGCCCAGTTCGCAGCTCTAGGTATCGGCGCTTTGGTGAGGCGTCAGCATCCGGCTGTTCAAGCCCAAGGCATACAATTGCAATAACATACCTCCAAATATAGCTCTGATTCCACCCATAGCGAAGCCCCCACCAATTCCAGTAAGAAAACTTTCCCTGGCACATGGATACATATGAACTTGTGAGAAATCTTGCCATCGTACAGTCTTGACTGCTGCCCCTAGAGTAGGCGTCTCTTTATGTGCACCTGCGGTATTTTGCCCCGAGCCGTCTGGTAAGGCATTTGCACTTTCAGGTGGCGTGTGAAATACTTCATATACTTTATTAGGGGTTTTAACGTGATCGGGTGGTGAAGTGGCTCCAGGAGGTGGACCTCGAAGAGTGGAATTGGAATTTCTAGTATCGTCTGCCATTGCTGTATAATGTTGTCTTTGAATTGCTTTTTTGTCGTACAATTGAGGGGAGCTTTGTGAATTGATACCGACGAGACGTAAATATGTGGGCCGCCGTAGAAGGCTGCGGTGCTCCTCACTTAGCCCTGCCGATAAGGCTGAATTATACTTTACACGATTCTCACGCGCTATGGATATTTTTCGTGACTCGACGCGTTCCCCAATTTGTGTTCCGTAGCCAAAAATCACTATCTTCAATCACAATTTCACGATTTGTAAACACCCAAATTCCTTGCCACACATACCAATTTACATTTTGATTTTCATGACAGTTTAATTCGCAACAGACTGCTTCTCGAATACAATATTTCTTTCAATAAAATTGTTCAATTCCTTCCAGGAGTAAACAACTTCACCCCCTTCTCCCCGCCATTTTGGCACCACACATTCGCTCACAATGCCACCACGAAAACCACAACATGGCTTCCGCCGTGGAGGGAAGCAAGCATATCATGGACCTCGAAAAGCCAAAACTTTTGAAAAATCGTCTGGGAGAAATGAAGGTACATCATTGGAGGAAAAGGTGGAAGCTGTTAAACTAGGCCATTCGATAGATGAAGCCATGGGATTTCCGCGGCATGAGTCTGGCAAGAAGAAGGTTGGATGGCTAGTTAACATAAAGGCTACGACTATCGAGGATGAAAAACATTTAGAAGGTCGAGCCGGAGTAGACTGTTACTTTATCGAGGACGATGGAGGAACTTTCAAAGCGACAGTAGAATATGAACCCTATTTCCTGGTCGCGGTCAAGAGAGGATATGAACCGGAAGCTGAGGAATGGCTTAAGAGAGCGCCAGGGGGAGGAGTTCTGAAGAGTATAAAAAGAGTGGAAAAGGAGGATTTGTCAATGCCAAATCATCTACTGGGTTATAGGAGGAGTTTCTTTGAATGTAGGTTTAGGAATGTGTCGGATCTGCTAGCGGCTAGGAAGGATATTATGCCTGTGGCAGAGAAGAACAAAAAGAACATGAATGCAATGGATACGTATGCGGAGGTCGCTAGGTAAGTTTTCTGGGCATTGAGGAATTTTCGGGCAGAAGACTAACTGGTAAGTAGTGCAAATGCTGGATTCGATCTTTTTGACGACTCACGAGATGATGATAAACGACTTAATGTTTCTGTTGCGGAAGGCAGCGATTTTATTGTAGATATTAGGGAATGGGATGTGCCATACCATGTACGAGTAATGATAGATCAAGGTAATGGAGGGAATTGTAGTCACATTACGGACAATTAAACTGACCAATTGTAGATATACGAACGGGAAAATGGTACTCGGTAGAGGCGAAACACGGTACAACGACGTTGAAGTGCCTGGAAGATCGTTTGGCCAGAGCCGATCCAGTAGTTATGGCATACGATATCGAAACAACCAAACTACCATTGAAATTCCCAGACGCTACAATCGATCAAATTATGATGATATCGTACATGATAGACGGGCAAGGATTTTTGATTACGAACCGAGAGATTGTGTCTGAAGATATTGAGGACTTCGAATATACGCCGAAACCTGAATACGATGGACCTTTTATGATTTTTAATGAACCGGATGAGAAGGCTGTTATCGAGCGCTTTTTCCTACATATCAAAGAAGCACGACCTACAGTTATAGCGACATACAACGGAGACTTTTTCGATTGGCCGTTTGTTGACGCACGAGCTAGTGTTAATGGTATCGATATGTACCGGGAGATTGGATGGCGCAGGAGTCAAAGTGAGGACCAGTATATTTGTGATTATAGTGCTCACATGGACTGTTTCCACTGGGTTAATCGTGATAGTTACCTGCCTCAAGGAAGCAGAGGTCTAAAAGCTGTGACAACAGCAAAGCTAGGTTATGATCCAGACGAGATCGACCCAGAATTGATGTTGAGATATGCCAGCGAGAAACCTCAAACTCTTGCGGAGTATTCGGTCTCTGATGCTGTAGCAACGTACTATTTGTACATGAAATATGTACATCCTTTCATTTTCTCTCTATGTACTATTATTCCTCTTGGACCAGACGCGGTTTTGCGGAAAGGGACAGGAACCCTTTGCGAGATGTTACTCATGGTACAGGCTTACCAAAAAGAGATCGTACTTCCAAATAAACATGTAACACCAAAAGAATCATTTTGGGAAGGTCATTTGCTGGAGTCGGAAACCTATGTTGGTGGACATGTGGAGAGTATCGAAGCAGGAGTTTTCCGAGCCGATATACCTGTTAATTTTGCTGTCGACACAACTGCTATCGATGAACTTCTCGAGGATTTGGACTCTGCGCTGAAATTTAGTATCACGGTTGAAGAAAAGAAATCACTGGATGATATCGAAAATTACGAGGAAGTCAAACAACAAATTGCAGACCGCCTGAATAGTCTAAAGAAAACCGCAAATCGAAGCGAAAAACCACTTATTTACCATTTGGATGTCGCTTCTATGTACCCAAATATCATGACGACAAATCGTCTCCAACCAGATTCCATGATTCAAGAATCAGACTGTGCGGCGTGCGACTTCAATCGACCTGGTAAAACTTGCGATCGGAGAATGCCTTGGGCATGGAGAGGTGAGTATCTTCCAGCCAAGAGGGACGAATACAATATGATCAGGCATTCGCTTGAGAATGAACGATTTCCAGGAAAATATCCAAAGCAACCAATGAGATCATTTCAGGACCTTTCTTACGAAGAGCAGGCTGCGCTGATTCGAAAGCGCTTGCAAACATACAGTCAGAAAATTTATCACAAGATTCACGACCAGACCACTATCGAGCGAGAGGCAATCATTTGTCAGCGAGAGAACCCATTTTATATCGATACTGTAAAGGACTTCAGAGATCGTCGATATGATTACAAGGGTAAGCAGAAAGTTTGGAAAGGCAAAACTGATGCTCTAAAGTCAGCAGGCGCTCCAGCTGCCGAAGTCGAAGATGCGAAAAAGATGATTGTATTGTTCGACTCCCTACAACTGGCTCACAAGGTCATTCTGAACTCCTTTTATGGTTACGTCATGAGAAAAGGTTCGCGATGGTATTCCATGGAAATGGCCGGTGTTACCTGTTTGACTGGAGCTCACATTATTCAAATGGCTCGACAACTAGTTGAACGAATCGGACGGCCTTTAGAACTAGATACTGATGGTATTTGGTGTATGCTTCCGGCCACATTTCCAGAGAACTATGCTTTCAAAATGAAAAATGGAAAGAAGCTGGCTATCTCGTACCCTTGTGTGATGTTGAATCATCTTGTTCATGACAAATTCACAAATCACCAATACCAAACTCTAACTGATCCAAAAACCTTCAAGTATGAAACGCATAGCGATAATTCCATCTTCTTCGAAGTCGATGGTCCTTATCGTGCTATGATTTTGCCTACTTCTAAGGAAGAGGACAAGAATTTGAAGAAACGTTACGCTGTGTTCAACGATGACGGAAGTCTAGCTGAGCTCAAGGGATTCGAAGTGAAGCGAAGAGGAGAACTGAAGCTTATTAAGATTTTCCAACAACAAATCTTCAAATTCTTTTTGGAGGGTACAACTCTTGAAGAGACGTATCAAGCAGTGGCGAAAGTTGCGAATCAATGGCTCGACGTTTTAGATTCGAAAGGAAGAACTCTCGCCGACGCAGAACTTATCGACCTCATTTGCGAGAATAGAAGTATGTCAAAGAGTTTGGAGGAATATGGCACACAAAAGTCAACTTCAATCACTACTGCAAAGCGCTTGGCGGAGTTCCTAGGTGAGCAAATGGTAAAAGATAAAGGTTTGAATTGCAAGTATATTATCTGCGCCAAACCAAAGCATGCACCGGTGACAGAACGAGCTGTACCGGTTGCTATCTTCTCATCGGATATTTCAGTAAAGCGACACTTTCTGCGCAAATGGTTGAAGGAAGATCCTACAGACATGGATCCAAGAGCGCTCTTAGATTGGGATTATTACTCTGAACGTCTTGGATCTGTCATTCAGAAACTCATTACCATTCCTGCAGCGCTTCAAAAATGTTCAAACCCAGTTCCCAGAGTAGCACATCCAGATTGGCTACAGAGAAGGATCAGAATCAAGGATGACAAGATGAAGCAAAAGAAAATGACTGATATGTTTACCAAGACTCCCCTTGAAGACATATCAAACCTGCAGGATCCAAGAATGGCCGATATGGAAGACTTCGGAACGCAACTTCTGAAGCCTAAGACTTTGGGCTCTCAGCTTAATGCAGCCTCGCAGAAGCCTATGAAGAGAAAGTCTCCTGAACCCGCGGTAGCAGTCTCCATAAATCCATTTGCAGCACTCCCGGATAAGATGCCGTCAGCAAGCGAAGACTATGAAGGGTTTCTAGAGTATCAAAAACAAAAATGGAAAATTCAGAAACAGGCGAGAATACGACGTCGACATCTTTTCGGTGAGAATCGTGGCGCCCAAAGCAATATTGCGACTACTTTCCAGAATCAGGCTGAACAGCTATTCAAGAGTACGTGGCAGGTGTTACAATTGAGAGGCACCGAAAGTCCGGGTATTGTTCTTGCGTTCGTTCTTATTGACTCGAAGGTACATACGTTAAAAGTCAAGGTTCCGAGAACGGTTTTCCTTAATTTGAAAGGCAAAGAATTACCCGATATTGAAATTGATGGCTGTGAGGCTGAGAAGGTTACTCATACACTGCCGAACGGACATCCATCAGTCCATCTTTTCAAACTCACAATGTCCGAAGACGTTTATGTAAACGAAGCGCAAAAGATATCTTTGCTTTTCAATCATCCAAGTGTGGAAGGTGTCTATGAAAAGCAGGTTCCATTAAACGTTCGTGCTGTTCTTCAATTGGGAAGTTTATGTACATTCGATGACACTCAGCCTGGTGTCTTGGGAAGAGGTCTTGAGCAAGGCTTTGATTTATCTGGGCTCCGTCGCTCGTCGCCAAAAACCCCATATCTTTCAAATTCGTCGATGGAATACCTCTATCTTTATCATGTCATCGCTGGTGATAGACAAGTCTTTGCACTTTTCTCGACTTCAAAAGAACAGGCACATGTTGTCATTCTACAGAAGACCAAGGTTGCCGAGCAAGATCTTCCAAATATCGCGAAAACTTATGCGGATGCCATTGCCAAACGCCATCAAGATGCAAAAGGAGAAGCCTGGCAACATTGCTTCGAATATCAAGAAAAGATACAGTTCAAGATCAGCCAAGTCACAACAAGAAGGAAAGCACTACTTGAAGTTGGTGACCTTGTCAAGAAAATGAAGAATGATGAGTCGAAGCCACTCATGCTCGTTGTTCAATCCCCGCAGAGAAGATTACTTGTACACGATGTGCCCATCTTAGGAGACTTGCCGATACTTCCCCTGAAGTCCGACGTTCAGGACAGCAAGCTTCCTCCACTAAACTGGCAATCTGTCATAGCAAAGCGCCTGGTCAGCCATTATTTAAACCTCGGGGAATGGGTTATTCATCTGACTGAGCTCGCGAGATATGGAGATGTTCCACTTTGCAATCTTGAAAGAGATGATCCTCGTTTCTTGATTGATGTGGCCTACGCTAGAAGACTGCAAAGGAGTAATGTTGTTTTATGGTGGTCTGGTGGCCCAAAGCCAGATCATGCCGGATATGAACTCGATGATGTTCTTGGTGGTCTTGATACAGTTCAAATGCCTTCAGTCAATAACCCTGGTACTTATCCATCAGTTTGTATTGAACTTGATGTTAGAAATTTGGCTATCAATACTATCTTGACGTCATCTCTGATCAACGAACTCGAGGGAAGCGACTCGATATCTTTCAACCCGGCTGCGCCATCAGACGATGCTCCTAGCGACGGTACCAATGTTCTCTACGCCGAGAACGCCTTTGCTACTGCCGGTGTTACAGTTCTTAGAGAGATGGTTAAAGCTTGGTGGACTGAAGCTTGCAGAGGCAGTAGCATGGCGGATATCATGGTGCAGCATCTTGTCCGCTGGGTTGAAAATCCAGACTCCTTCCTCTACGATCGTTCATTACATTACTACGTACAAATGATGTCTCGAAAGGCTTTCCAACAACTCATGACCGATTTCAGGCGTGTCGGATCTCATGTCGTATTCGCGAACTCAAATCGACTTCTGCTACAAACCACCAAAGCCGAAGTTGGAAATGCATATGCATACAGTCAATACATCCTCAAATCGATCAAGGCAAAGCCACTTTTCCATTTCCTAGACCTCGAAATTAAGGAGTATTGGGATTATCTAGTTTGGTACGATGAATTTAACTACGGCGGTAAAGGCTGCTCGGAAGTCGTCGAAGCTGAAAACCAAGCGCTGGATAATATCATGCATTGGCAACTGAGTAATTTCCTCCCCGATAAACTACAACAAATTTTCAATGATTGGGTTCTAGAATTCATTGATATAATGCATGGTCTCAAGAAACCACGTCTTGGTATTGATTCTACCCCTCGAGCCACCCAAATCCCAGTCCGAAATCTAGGGGATGACAAGGAGGATAAAATCATTCTCGGGAAGAGTTTCGAAAAGCCACTCAAAAAACAAATTGCCGGCATCATTCGCAGACAAAAAGACGAAATGCTCCATCCCGAACTCGCAGAAGATTATAAATTCCCCGTTCTTCCTGGCTCACATCTCAAACCAACAAACCCGGCGCTAGAACTCGTAAAGAGTCTTATGCAAGTTCTTTCTCTCGACAAAAATATCACACTCGAGGCTCGTCTCCTACGAAAAGAACTCTTAGAAATGTTTGAAATCCGCGAATTTTCCAACGCTGCTAAATTTCAAAATCCTTCCACTTCTGCTAAACTCTTCAGCGTCGTCTGTGATTCTTGTACGACATCGAGAGATATGGATTTTTGTCGTGATGAAGATTTACTTCCTAATAGTGAAGGAAGTTGGAGCTGGAAATGTCTATTTTGTAATGGAGAGTTTGAACATCTAGGCATTGAAGAGAGAATTATCGGAGAGGTGATGGGATGTGTGGGGGAATGGGTGGGCCAAGATTTAAAATGTGTTAGGTGTAAAGGATTGAAGGTCAATGATTTGAGACAGGGTTGTGGGTGTGGAGGGGAGTGGGGTGAAAGTGTAGATAGAGGGGATGTGAAAATGAAGGTTGAAGGGTGGGGGAGAGTGGCAAGGTCTTATGGGTTGAGAATGCTGGGGGCGGTTGTCGAAGAGGTTTTGGGAGGTCTATAAGCTGGTTGATTGGCCGTGGCTTGGAGATATCTCTAGGAATGCTTTGGCGTGTTCACAGGGGCTTTGCTTTTGTTGGAAGCGGAATGGGATTGGTCGGTGTAGAAATATTTACTACATGACGTTTTGTATTCATATGGTATTTAATCAAAAACTTCTATTCGCTATTCTAGCACCCATATTTATTAATGCGCATCAAACATTTCATTATCATGTATTTTCCTTTAAGACACATACACACTCACACCATGAGATCAAACATCACCATTTTTCTCAGCTGTAGCTCAGGAGAGACCAAAAACAGTACTTCCGTTGTGGTCCAATAAGATGATCTGTTTTAAATATACTCGCTTGGTGTAGACACACCATGCTTACGTACCGATTGATCGATGATATTTTCTCAACACCAGAATTCATTAATAAAATATTGCGAAGACAATGTTAGAAATGAACTAAAAGCTCATACCGGATTCTAAGAACTACCCTCTCAATATGAATCTGAATACAAGTCCCTTATTGTATGCCCCCAGGTCACCCGCCAGTCATTGGATTACGACGCGTCGTTCCTTCTCCATCATTCAAATATCTGAACTCAATGACTTCTAATCAACTTCGCCAATCCCTCAAACAACTCTCGTCTCTTTGTAGAAATTTCCAAAGTTCTATCATCAGAAGCTACATCTTGGATGAAAATGGTGTCTTCACCACTGCATAGACCGATGTATGATTTTGCTATAAATTCGCCGATGGGCATACCTAACCTACGGCCATGAGGTCCCATATAGTCATGGAGTTCGGCTGGCGTGAGTGTTAATTTGGGCGAGATAGGCAGTAAGGAAATGACGGGTGGAAAAGTTGAAGTAAAGGAAGGGTGTGTGAAAAGAGAAGATAAGAGCAAGTGATGGAATATTGGAGACATAATGTCGGGGGTAGGATAGAAGGGTGAGCATTAAACTTACTTTGAACCATAGGAGGAGATAGCTCGATGACCTTTACTGACGTGTCTCGAAGGTCATCCCTCAAGCAAAGAATGAATGAGTTGAGAGCTGCTTTGGAAGCGGAGTAACCTGTTAAAGTTGCGGCTGGCACCACGGCCAGGTTTGAAGTTGTGCTGTTATCTAGTTAATTGATGTTCGCTTCCCAAAATAGACGTCACAAGAAGTCTGCAACGGGGTAACGAACTAGATGAAGCTGGTCTCATGATTTTTCTCCAGAAGATAGGGAAGAAAAGCGTGAGTTAATACCACAAAACTGGTAAAATTCACGTGCATCTCATAGTTGAAGGCCTTAATATCGAGACTTTCAGGCTTAGAAAAATCATGTTTCCGTTGATATCCAGCGTTGAGGAAGACGCAATCGATATCGGGAGAGCTCTCAATCACGTCAGCTGCAAATTGGGAGGCTCTCTCAGTATCACCAATATCGAAAGAGATTGCTTTCGCTTTATCGCCGTGCTTGGCTACAAACTCATCGAGACGATCCTTGCGACGACCGACGATGGTGACTTTACATTCTTGAATGAGACGTTCAGCCAACGCGAGACCGATTCCAGATGTAGCTCCAATGAGGAGAACGTGTTTATATGGGAATGGCATTCTGAGAGGTTGGTATGGTTTTTGCTAATATGGAACAATGTATAAATGACACATGAAATGTTGTGATAGTTTGGCACATCGAGAAGCAATAACGGGCTTTCACAAAAAACTTTATAGGATTTGCACCAAGGAGTTAATTATCGTAAGTCCTCCTATTGTCATGGATCGGACTTTGAGATGGACTCAACATGACTACTATTAGAGCTCTACTTGAATTTAAGGGCATGATGTCTATACCGCACTCCGTCTCTGATTAAGGTGGTGGATTGGAGATGAAGTTCATGGTCATAACCTTAATCATTTTCATTGGTCGAAGGACTAGCGTCGAAATGTATCCCAAAATAGGTAAAGCGTGTGGTGCATGCGGATCCGTATTAGGAGTGAAGTTAGTAACACCCTTTTCAAAACTCTCCATCTGCTGAATTGTTGAGCTCGAAGAACATCGGATGGTCTTCTTACATCTAGTGAAGAGCCACCAAATTCGAGTTCAAGTACAATCAACCAGCTAATCAGTCAGATTGTCTAAGTTTGGGTGATTATTTGCGAAGTAGGCTTGTTCGCTTAATTTGATAAAATCACACCTACTGAATTTTCCATCACGGCACCATCAATTTCCGAGTTTCGTTAGTTTCTCGGTGCGGAATCATCATTATGCCCTTTCGTGGAAAACCATCTAAGGCTTGCGAAAGATGTAGAGCTCGGAGACTTAAGGTATTCCTAACCGCGATCTTTCTTAACATCACATGATTAACATTCATCGCAGTGTGACCTTGCACCCGTGACTTGTGGCTCATGCATCAGAGCCAAGGTGATTTGCACTGGATATCGGGATACCGAAAAGCTCCGCATTAGAGATGAAACCGATAGCGTACATAGGAAAGCGGCGGGTGTGCGTCGGTGCATCAATGGAGACGATGGACGAGATTTGCTAGTGCTGAAGGTAGGATCTGCCAATGCCGGACCACGTTATCTTCCATTGGCACTCGATGTTCAGGCGAAAGAGTTATTCTTTGACCATTATATTTTTGCAGGTCAAATTAACGGATCAGGGGGTTGGGATTTTCTGAAACCATACCATCAATCGGAGAAAGCACCTGTATATTTGCAGTTAACGATAGATGCTGCCAGTTTAGCGTATCTTTCACATCAGTTTGGCTCGCAAAAAGCGCGTTTAATTGCTTTAGAAAGATACACGGCTGCTCTTGGAGTCATGGGTAAATTATTGGAATCACCTGAAGCATCGAAGAAAATGACGACACTCTTCGCAGCACTACTTTTGGATTTGTTCGAGAAGCTCTCAACTACTCAACCTCTTGGAAATCGAGGGTGGAGTAGCCACTTACGAGGAGCTCTGGCTATATCTGAAAAATGCGGGGACCAATTTACTACATCAAATACTGCAATGCGTGCTCTCACACGATTGAGCTCAAATTTGCTCATTACATCTCTCGCGGCGGGTACTTCTCTTCCGAGTGGTTTCTTTCGCCTCCGGGGATACTTGGAAAAGAGCCTTTGCATCGAGGTTTCTAAAAATCCCAAATGGCAATTGTCACAAATAATGGCACAATATGTCAATTTGCAAAGCAATATTCGGAATGGACAACGCGCTAGGGAAAGTTCTCTTCGAGAAGCAAGAGAATTGGATTGCATCCTTAAGACTTTCTCTGACCGCGATGTAAGAATCAAACAAACATTCAAGAGCGTACCGTCCAGGATGGTCTATGGAAACGCCTACTATTCATACCCTGATAGACATTCAACCCAAATATGGAATGTCATAAGATTGGCTCACGTTTTAGTGGTGAACTTTCTCGTATCAAACGCCACGACTGAGACGGACCGTCTAGAGTATCTTACCAAAGTAGATGAGATCGCGTCCAACATTTGTGGTTCTGTTCCACAATATCTCGACTGTATGGGTGCTGTAAAGTCGATTGGACAATTAGAATTACTGCATCCGGTTGTTCCATCGCATAATTCTTGCACGTCACATACACCTTCACACAGATTGGCTTGCTATACACTTATATTTCCACTTTACGTAGCTGGATTTGTCAGACATTCTAACCCGAGCATATGGAAATGGGCTACTGAAAAACTTCATCATATCGGCAGTCATTTTGGTATTCGAAATGCTGAACTTGTTGCTCAAATTCTTGAGAAAAGAAGCGAGAGCGATGCGTGGAAAGTATATGCCATGCTTGGCAGCTATGCATTCAGTGCTTGAAGGTAATTTGAAAAGGCTAATCTTTCGAATTCCTCGGTCAAGGTCCCTCTGATCTAAAGGTGGCGGCTCGGTACTCAATTTGGGGTTGGGAAGCGACTCCTACCCCATTCACAATGGTAATCCTACCCCAGACGGAAATACTTCTCCAATAAGACATAGATCCGATGCGTTTATCTGCTGAAGAATCACCCTTGCAATTAATCCCAGCTTTCACGTTAACCTACGGCAATTCCGACCTCAAAGATAGCCATACGTATCTCGCAAAAAAGTATGTTTGCGGGTTTGAAAGTATATCACCATCCTTGACGGCCACGCACTGAATCCATGTCTGAAGAAACATGGGATGAAATTTCAAGCCTTCTCTTTTCTAAGGCGCAGAATCAAAAATCAGTCTCCATTGGTTCCCCCTCTGAATACATTCATTTGATCATCTATTTCACTTCATTTGCTCAATGAATCTGGAATATTTGAACACTTCGGTATCTTTCAAAGTTTTGATGAGAATCATAATCAAATATCTAGATTCTCTACCACCATCACGAAGCTCTAGAAAACGGTTAAATGTGGCAAAATTATATTGACAGACAATTCCATCCTGGTTCAACGCTACTCCCATGATTTATTTTCAATTTAAAGTGGTTAGTGCCGCCACATAATAATATACCTCGGAGTTCAACTTGATGGAACAATTGCGATTGGTGATTGCTTCAACGTTACCTCGATAATCTCGATTTAGAGAATGTCCCGAGGGATTGCGAATAATTGCAAATGTTGCAAATGCAATATTAACGATCACAAAATGATACTGATGTACCGTAAATACTACTATCGGCATGGCAAAAAAAAGTATAAAGTCATTGTGTTCGATCTCGAAATTATGAGATCATCGACTCATTCATCCAAGAAGATCTGAATGATTGAAACAAATATTACATCATGATCACAACTGTAATTTTTCTGGCCCTAGTTGGCTATATTGAGGCTCTTAGTCCAATCGCTGTGGTTACTCAAGGCGTCGTCAATGGCATTCTTTTCCCCGTTCCAGGAGTCACTTTTCCTGTTGCCAAATTTCTCGGTATACCTTTTGCAAGACCACCCCAACGCTTTAGTCCACCCGTGATACCGGGCTCATTCGCAAGCAATTTATACAACGCGACGCAGCTTAAACCAGCATGTATCCAGCAATTCAACTGTACGTGATATCATCTTATCTTTTAAGGGAACTTTCCTAACCATCTCCAGATCCAGAAGCTGCTCGTGCCTTCACACTTGATCTCTTCAATAACCCGCCACCTGCATCAGAGAGTGAAGACTGTCTATATCTCAATGTATATGCTCCATCTGCAGCTACTCCAGCTTCATTACTTCCCGTAATGGTATGGATTTACGGTGGCGCTTTGCAGTTTGGCTCAGCATCGTCTTCGTACTATGATGGTAGTAATATAGCTGGGAAGCAAAACGTCATTGTTGTAACTTTCAACTACCGAACTAATGGTAAATATGCTCTCGTATTTTTGAAGTTGACATCATAATCTAGCAATAGCTGATCAAAAACAGTTTTTGGCTTTCCAAATTCTCCGGAACTGCCCAACATAGCACAGAACTTAGGACTTCTTGATCAAAGACTAGCATTAGCTTGGATCAGAGCTAATATCTTAGCATTTGGTGGAGATCCCCTGAAAGTAACGATTTTCGGCGAGTCCGCCGGTGCACTCTCTGTGGATGCTTTAGTCACCAGTCATCCAATTTTTCCACCGTTCCGCGCAGCAATTATGCAATCTGGGCAAGACAGTGTTCGGACCCTAACAGCTAAACCTGGACTTGGCACCGTTTCTGGCACCCTATCTTGGAATGCCCTCGCGGCTGGTCTTGGCTGTTCTAACACCGGGAGCGCACTTGCTTGCCTACGAGCTGCCGACGTACTCACCATTAAATCTTACATTGAGCATGCGGGACTATCGTTCCAGCCAGTTGTCGACAACGTAACTCGTGTTTCGAACCCGCAGCTTAAGAGATCGAATCGCGAAATTGCAAACGTACCGGTACTTATCGGTTCAAATGCTCAGGAAGGTTCTGCTTTCGTTTATAGACAAAGTAATATTACAGCAGCTTTGCAAGAACTCTTTCCGGGTAATGCCACACTACAGGCTGAAGTTTTTGCTACATTTTCTGTTGGTCAAGATGGATTGAACACACCCACTACTATCGTCGAACAAATTTATACCGACATAATATTCCAATGTGTACGTTTAGCTCAATTCCCTCCTCCCTTTTCATAAACCCTAAACTAAAATTCCACACCACAGCCTAGTGCTATTGTCGCAAACTCAAGCTCCGCCGCCGGCTATCCCACCTTCCGTTATTACTATAATGCAACATTTGCCAACATCCAACCAGTTCCAGGTCTCGGGGCTTATCACTCCTCAGAAATCCCCCTCGTCTTTGGCAACTTGCCTTCAAACTCTACATCGGCAGAGATAAGCCTAAGTGCCCTGATCCAAAAGTTTTGGGCCGACTTTGCCAAAAATCCCCAAGCGGGTCCGGGGTGGAATAGATTGAATATTTTTGCGGGTGTCAATAATGTTGCTGTGTTCAATGTTAACGGGTTGGGAAGTGTGAATGGGGGAATATTGGACAAGCGGTGTGCTGTTTTCAATTACGATTCGGGAGGGTTCTAGGAAAATAGATACATTACATGATTCTATCAATTTTTTGGAGTTGGAATTTAGTGACATCATGTATTGTCATGCATCCTCACGATGTGCATTACACTATACCAATGGTTTGGTTCGCGATTCGCTCTTAGAGTATTGCGTACGCCTTGCACATACATGCATACATATACAGCACGTATGAGACAAAAATGTTGCTAGATCGTAAGCAAAATATCCGAAATAGGAGATTTTTGACCTCTGATTGCTTCTCTGGTGGTGGGGAAAGAATAGCTTATCTACTGGTCCAGTGATATTAGGTCCAAATTTGATCTACGAAAGAACATCAATTGTTTGCGTCTAGACTTGGGAGTGAGATTGCTGACTCAAACAACATTACGCTCACCAGGTTGTGTCGAATTGTATACGTATACTTGCATCACACAATTGTACATATATACATGGGAATTCAAGAATTCAGTGTGCATGAACTCGGTGAAATGTCTCTCGCATGCAACTAACTGTTGTCTCGCAAGTACGTAAACAGCCGTTAGAGGAACACGAAAGGAACTCGAACGACTGGGGAAATCCGGACCCTGACTTAGGTACATTTCGTATCGCATTATGATGTCTCATAATGTTGATCGTCTCACAATCGGTAAGTGGGATAATAATTTTCCGATGCTGATGCCGATACTGAGGGTGATGCTGATATTCATGCACAGCGTGACACGTGTAGTCTTAAGGTTTTTTCTCACCGTAATCAATGCAAGCTTATCCCCGCGATCCTATTCGACTTCATTCATGTACTTGCAATGTACTCTTATTGTTCCCATGAAATATCAGCCTTGCTGACTTCGTGTAAGACTATCTTGCACCATCTACCTACCTACCACCCGGACAATTGAGCAAAAAGAATCAGACAAACAGGGTTCACATGGTTTTACAAAAGGCGTACATTGGCTTTACACAGCCATCTCATCTCAGCAGCTTGCCGTAGATTTATTGACATCAATATCGTTCCGAATATTGTTCCGAATATAACAAAACATTAATCACGAGCTGGTGGTGGAGTGAGTCAAAATGAAACGCGGAGTCGCGGAATATATTGCATGAGTATCAGCCCAGGCACAAGGCACACACCTTCTATATTCAAGACTTGGACACTCCGATCTTATGTCCTGTGCGACGTGTGATGTTTATCTGAAAGATGTTTAGATGAAGAGCTCTTGGTAGTGAAATATTTCATGCCTTGACTAATGTTTTCGTTTCGTAGCTGAGTAGGAGCTATAGATCGGCGAGAGCTGAGAGATAGGTCAGACGAACTGCATTGGCCGACAATTCAGGGTGTGGATTGACATTTGTGTTCCCGTCGTAAGAGTAGCGAAAGCCCGAAAGCCTCAGCGGGAAGACGAAGGCTTGCAGAAGCGCCAAACTAGAACCGAGGGTGTGGATCGCAGGCTTGCAGTCTCCACGATCGAGCGAATGATTAGTAGTAGTGGATGTTTCTATTTGGGGACTTGATATCTTTTCGTTCCTGGAACTGATTCATTGCATGTGAAAGCTTCATTGTGGAAAATTAATATGCTATATGAGATGATTCGATATATTGTTCTGCTGTACTCGCTGGCATGGTTCGCAGATATCTTCTGCTTATTCTGGAATTCTTTGAATGGAAAGTCTATGGATGTTATTATTTAGAAGAGCTTGGGTCTTATTGTCCTTGTAGAATGGCCCTACTGTCTACGACTTCATTATCTATATTCTTTCAATGCATTGTACTGTCCTTGGACTTGAGTTTGATACTTGAAAAAAAGTATCGCGATATGAAAATCATTTATGCTTTTAAGATGCTAGCATATCGTCAGTCATACAGATTAAGTCTCTCATTTATTTTTCGACTTTTCGATTTTTCAATCTTTGAATCTTGAAATTTTTCATACATTTATTTCAGTAGAACAGTACTAAAAAGTTAATATTTAATATTCAATATTCAATATTCAGAAATCGAAAATTAAGAAGATCGAAAGATATATAAATAGTTTTTTTTTTGAAAGATTTGGATGATTCTAATGATTGTAATATTTTTATGTAAATTAAAAAAGCTAAAAAGTGGAAAGATTGAAAAATCGAAAAATGAATAATACTTAATCTATATAATAAAAGCGAGGCATGTATTACTATAGATGGCATTATTAAGAAGAGCGATCAAAGGTGACTCCTGTTTTTTATACCGAAATTCATAAAAAAGACAATACGTAATGTAGAACTAGAGCTGCGATGAAATGCGTCGATGTTGAGTATTAATCTATCAAACTTTTGAAATAGGAAATATTGGAGCGATTAAACATGCACTACTAGCAGATAATTGGTTCGGGGCTTTCGCCACAAACCGGGGGTAAATGTTGTGCATAACGCATGTAGATTTTATCATATGATACATATACGGGTCAAATAGCCGAATGCTACATTGCAGACAGCGAACACGAGAAAATTCAATACTTGTTTCAATTGCACAGATATATAAAAATAACCCTAGGTAAACAGAGGGAAAAATGTAACATCGCCCAGCTCGTATTTTGGCATGGCCCAATACAATTCCACCATTGAATTAGGAAAGGGTCTTGAATCAAATCACGCCTCACCCCAATTTCTTCGAATTTAAAACTCCGGAAGAAAATCTCAGAACATAACAAACAAAGAAATGTAGAAGATCAGAAACATCAAAACAATCTAAGACAATCAAACAATTGAGCCTCCCTTCGAAGTACAGGTTGCGACGACCGAAGCCGGCGTTGTCGTCTTTGTGATTGTGATACTAGAGAAAGCGAGATGTTAGCAAGATTGGATTAAAGTATGAGACTGCTCTCATGGATTGAATTTCACGCAATGAAACATACGCATACTTGTACGTGATTGTCGATGTGACCGTGGTAACGGTGAAAGTCTGGGTAGTCTTTGTTGATGTAGGAGTTGGTGCCGTTATCGTTGCAGTAGTTACGCCGCTGCGGACAGTAACTGGTGCGGGTGTGCTGTTGTTTTGTTAGATATTATATATTTGGGAAGGAAGATTTGTTCTTACACAGTAGTGACCGTAGTTATAGTAGCTAGATAAGTGAAGTGCGTCAGTAAATTCTGGCACGTATCAAACAAAGTTCAGAAGGATAATCTTACATGTGCTAAAGAAAGTTGTAGTAGCAGCAGTACTGGTAATAGTGGATGTGATCCAATCAGATGTGGTTGTGTCAGTGACTGTTACGGTTGGAACATCTGGAGCTCGCTTCTTAAGCTTCTTCGCGATAACACGACCAACAGCGCGACGTCCAAGAACATTAGCAATGTCAACAACAGCATCTCGGCTTTCAGGATTCGCCCTTGGAGCCGGGGTAATGACTGCAGCTGCGGGTGCTGGCATCGCAGTACGTTTAACAGAAGAATTGGATGTGATGCTTTGAGCCAAGAGAAGGAAATGGTGGTTGGGGTACACATCTTGCATGGGTGGCTTGGTGGGAAGTCTGCACGAGGCTGTTCTCGTAACTGTAACGATGGGAAAAGTGTATTTTCTTGAAGTGATAGTCCTTGTGGAGGTTGTGGTCTTCGTTATTGTGACTTTATGAGGTGTGATTGTAACTGTCTTTTTGGCGGTAGCTGAAGCTTCGGTAACTGTGACAGCAGGAAGCGTGCTTGAATCTGTGTCGGTAATGGTAGTGGGAAGAGTTATTGATGGTGTCACCACATTCGTGATATTCACTAACGAATGTTAAATTCCCATAACTTGCTATTAAATTACTTGTAACGACTTACCGGTTGGGATGTATGTTACTGTAGCTTGAGTTCCAACCGTGAGTTCAAATGTTCTCTGGGCGGCGAAAGAAGCTCCGTTCCCATTGTTGGCCAAAATGACAATGGTCCAAGTTCCACTGTACATCTGATTTTTGGAGATGGGACTAACAAAGATTAATCGAAGTGTCAAACTTGAAGAATCTGAAAGTGAAAATTACCATGTTGAAAGCATATTGATGCTGTCAGGTTGAGTTTCAATGTCACTGCACTCCCATGAATCATCATTAGGGGCAACAAGAATCACCTCAGCCTCGCCAGTGCATCCGGTGAATTGGGTGACGGCAGTGAAGTTGGAAGTATCCGCGCTATTGATGAAATAGTTACCTCCATTTTGGAAATCTATACCGTACGATGCACAGTCTGCCTTGACATGAGTGAAGATAGATGTCAAAACAACGAACGTGTAAGAGAGATGAGCAATCGAAGAAAACATGATGGAAAACGAAATGATGGTGAATGATGAATGTGATGAGTGTGAGTTACAATTGGGTTCGCGGGGTCATATAGCAACTTTGATATCCGAGAGTTCTTTATGAGCTGGATCGACTGGATCTGAGCTGTTCCGCTCCTCGCCGAGCCTATCCAAAAAAAGAATCATGCCGCAGTTACATGAATAGAATCGTAGACAATACTACACAGTATTCTCCAAGGTTATTTAGAACATTGACAGATTCCATCTGACAAAATGGAAAAATCCATATAGTATAGAAACGGAACGTCTCCAGCTTTTGCGTTACACTAGAGACCAAGATACAAGCCTTGCTATGTCGCATGACAAGCTCAGTAAGTAGATTTCGGAAAAGGATCCTTATTGGCTACATTACTTTGATTTTTCTTGTCAGATGCAATGAAGTGGAGTGATAAATGTGGAGAGACTTTGAAGAGTGCAATGAAAGGAAGGATGAATACGAAGGATGATGTGTGTGCTGACAGTGACTTGTGCGATACTTCGAAGCTACTGTACAGTAACGTGAGATGACTAGGTATCTCCGACCATCTCTGACTACCTTTGATCTGGACGCAGATGAATGCCACAATATTCTTATTTGCAGCTGTTCTATTCTCGGTATCGAAACTGGAGTAAGGGGTTAAGTATACCGTGTGTCTTGGTCATTTTGATACCAACAAGGCTCTAAATGGCAGTTTCGACTCCGACACAACGATACTAGCTCAGCAGTCTTTGCAATCTTTAGCGCCCATAAGAACACGTGCCGCTCAGTGAATATTGTGTTCCATACTGGGCTCCAAAACTTTGTTTCTTTTAGAGTATCTCGGATGTCGTGGCACAAACAAGATCGGAGTAAGAAAAACCCAGGGTTCGAGAAACAAACCCCAGTAAAAAAGAAGCACGGCAGGGTAAACACGTGCGACAGAAGCCTGAAGGCTAAGCCAATAATTAAACGAGCCGCTGTTGTGGCTCACTAACTTTGAGTCAAGGATGGGCTGCAGATTTTTAAAAGACAGCTGCATAATATTGTTTTGTCAATTTTTATTACCAAATCAAAGATTTGTTCGACTCTTTTAACGCTTTTTGGCGATCCAGGTGATTTAGTTTCACTTCGTATAATTGTTTTCCGTCGGATGCTTCCCGAGGATGAATTGAGTGTGATTTGGCGTTGAGAAGTTCGTAAATGACAGGCAACACAGGCCTGATTGAAGCTCGGTTACAGGGGCCCAGACGCTAAATCCACACTAATATACCTGTAAGCTAGTCGATTTTCAAGTTTTGCAGGGGCTTTCTGCAAGCCTGAGTAAGCAAACTACGCAGCTACGGAATTTTAACTACAAACCATCGATGTTGAGTTCTACGACAGAAAATAAATCCTAGGCCCATCCACCCGCCAAAGATCGACACAGTCAAAGCCAAGCGAGCTAGTCATCTATCCCATGGGAAAGGATCCCACCTGAACATTTCAGCCTCGCATACATGAAATTCAGCCTCGGCATAAGTTCGTGATATTGAAAGTCTTCCTAAGGATGTCTGCGGAACAGAAAGCATACGTATGCCAATAATCGTGTGTGATGTAAATGTTGCTATTGTTATCATCTTTTCCCGTAGAATCTCGGATGTGGAAGATTGAGCGAATCTTGGCATGCCACCAAAGCGACTACAGTACTGTCCGAGGGCTGACAGCATATGTACCATGCTGCCGTGCCTGATTTTTTTCATAACAATATCACAAACCATGCACTAAGTCTTATCATTCTACTTCTTGAGTATTGGCATCGTGTAAAGTGGTGTACAATTTTGAAGTGACCCCGATCCGGAATCTTGACTTTAGTCAAAAAATCAGATAATTGGACATGAAATGTTTCAGCTGAAGTCATAGTAATAATTGGTCATTGGATGTTCCATCCCGAGATGCATGTAAGCTACGAAGTTTTTGATTTACAATGTCATATGATAGCGAGTGTGGTTACATTGCGATGGCTGCTTCTCTTGCTTGCCAGTCGAGCCTCATCTCATGTCAGAGACGGCACCACGATCTCGTGTGCATTGACATGGGAATCCAGAAAAAGCATCTTAATGCTAGCCAGGAAATCCCAGGTGTTGATCTGACAAGATAAATACATCAAGTCTCACTTGACTGTGCAAATATTACTCTCTTCAGATCAATTCTCTCAAGTTTCTCTCTCTAACTTGCTCAAAATGAAGTTGTTCAATATTCTACTTTTATCTTCCGCTGCTATTGGAGCAATACTACCAGCTCAAATCAATGAGCGTGACATTCTGGTCAAGCGACAAACAGTCTCCAGTAGTAAGACAAGCACTTCGTCAAAAGCGTCTAGCACTTCATCAAAAGCATCAACTAGTACCTCCAAGTCCTCAAGCTCGTCAACCGTGAAGTCGTCATCAGTTAGCTCATCATCTTCGAAGGCTTCAACAATTACTTCAGGCACATCAACTTCTGCGGGAACCACGACAACTTTGAGCTCAAGTTCCACCTCTGCTCTCTCTAGTTTGGTCGCTGATCCTGCGTGTACAAACTCGCCCTTCACCAGAGCCTGTTGGGGCAATGGCTTCAGCATTGCAACTGATTTCGATACCAAAAATCCCAACACTGGTGTCACCAGAAAATATAATTGGGAAGTGACCAACACGACTTGTGCTCCCGATGGAGTTACTCGCCAAGATTGCATGCTGGTCAATGGCCAATATCCTGGACCAACCCTATATGCTGACGTAAGACTTGTATTATTCCTCTCATATGATGTGCAAATTGCTAACATAAATTTAGTGGGGTGATATGATCCAAGTTACATTGAAGAATTCCATGCCAGATAACGGTACTGGTATTCACTGGCACGGACTTCGTCAGTACCATACATGTACCGAAGATGGGGTACCAGGAATCACAGAATGTCCCCTTGCCCCTGGTGACACCAAGACATACACTTTCCAAGCGACCCAGTTCGGCACGAGCTGGTATCACAGCCATTATTCTTCCCAATACGGCGAAGGAATGCTCGGTGGAATCGTCATCAATGGACCGGCAACTTCTAATTACGATGTTGATCTTGGAGTCTACACCATCTCAGATTGGTATTATACTCCAGTGTTTGCACTTGGTGAAAGAATAGCCCATTCTCAAGCTGGACCTCCATCAGGTGACAATGGACTTATCAACGGCAGTATGGTTGCTCCTGCCGGCCAAACTGGTGGAAAATATACAACCAACACCATAACTGCAGGCAAGAAGTACCGTCTCCGTCTCATCAACACTTCAGTCGACAATCACTTCATGGTATCATTGGATAACCATGCTTTTACCGTCATCACAAGTGATTTTGTGCCCATTGTTCCATACACTGCAAACTGGATTTTTATCGGTATTGGTCAAAGATATGATGTTATAATCACTGCCAATCAAACTGTCGGAAGCTACTGGTTCCGTGCTGAAGTTCAGAATGGATGTGGTACCAACAACAATAATGGAAATATCAAGAGCATTTTCACCTATTCAGGGGCAGCAAGCACCACTCCATCATCTTCAGCTACTCCATATACTGGAAGATGCACTGATGAAACAGGAATCATTCCTTTCTGGGATAGCTTTGTGCCAAGTGGTCCCCTCAGTGGAAATGTTGAACAACTCAACGTCGCCATCAATATCGGTGTTGATGCCAGCGGACCAATCGTCACATGGGGGATAAACCTCAGTGCCATTGATGTCGACTGGAAGAAACCCATCCTGCAATACGTCCTCGATGGCAATAATTCCTGGCCTGCTTCAGAGAATCTGATTGAACTGCCCAATGCCGCTCAATGGTATTATTGGGTCATTCAAGAAGTACCTGGAAACGTTAACGGAAACCCAGTTTCTATAAATGTCCCACATCCAATGCATTTACATGGTCATGATTTTTTCCTCTTAGGTACGGGAGTTGGAACTTACAACAACACGATCAACGGACCAAACCTTGATTATGACAACCCAACCAGAAGAGATGTTGCCATGCTGCCTGCTGGAGGATGGATGGTTCTAGCTTTTCAAACTGACAACCCTGGTGCTTGGTTGATGCATTGCCATATTGTAAGTATTTTCTTCCCCATAGGATATTTCTCAAAATACTCATGCTAACACACAAAACAGGCATGGCATGTAAGCGAAGGTCTCGCGGTACAATTCCTAGAAACCAAAGATCAGATCAACGCTGTGAATCCGATCTCGCCATCATTGACAAATACCTGCAATAAATGGAATGCATGGTATCCATCTCAAGCTCCTTACATCAAGACCGACTCTGGTCTTTAAGCCTGAGCTTTCTCGGATCTTACGGGGCGCGATTTTCTACCTTTGATCACATGTTTGATTCTTTGAGATGGCCGGACCTTTGCCAGTGGTCGGCCTTCTTATGTTCGCTTGTAGTAGTATATAAGTAACAAATTAGGGAAAGGATGTTTGTTTGTTTTTTTCAGAAAGGCAACAAATCTTGTTTTGGGCCGGTGTTTTGTATTGTCTATGGTAGATTTACAATTTGAAATCGAAATTTCTCCACCTTCCTCTTTGTTATTTGAACGTTAATTGATGATCATCGATCGATGATTTGTATAGATAATATGGTTGAGGTGATAATTAAGGCGACATCATCGTCAAATACTGTATTTTCCCAGCAGCAAATTGCTTGTATTTGTTCAATCATTGTTGGGACAGCTTGTGTTCAATCAATTATATGTCAAGGGAGATCTTTGAGGGCGATAAAGTCTAATATGATATCAGATAATGAGTGTAAATATGTATCACTGAACTTCATCGCCCTAGGACCATGTAGGAAATCTGCAACAAATCCTCCGAGAAACACTAAGCGAGCAATGAAGGAGCGTTAAAATCTTGACATGAAGTCGAACTATTAATAGGATCAAAAGAGCTTATCATCTAAAACTCACTACATTCAACTGCTCGTACTTTTACAACGACTTCTTCCCCAGTTCTAACCCAGTAGGCGCCGAGACCAAGAGTCCCCGGGTATTAAAAAGGCCGGATATAAATGTTTAAAGTCTGGAACTATCAATCAAGAACATGAAGCAACAAATTACTTGTGTAACAGTGCCACATAACAGAAGGCCACTAAAGCGCTTATCGCAGCGCTTCATATGATTTGTCAATGCTCTGTTGTGGTCAAAAAGCAAAGTACGTACATTGCTACGCGACCGTGAAGCGAGCTGGTGGGATTTTAAGCGCCGAGGCTATCTACTCGTGGCGCCCGATGGGATATCGAGGGTGACATTCGCAAAAGATATGGGCGATTGATAGATCGCATCAGAATTAACCATAGACTGGTCGATTATATTAATCCACAGTATTTTTGGCATTTATTCACAATAGCACAACCACCTCGGTGTCAACATGCATCTATCAAAAGTCATGCCTTCATATAAGAAACAGTTTGATAGTAGCCTAGCAACAACACAAAAGTCTTTGAAAGGGGGATTATCGGGCCAAAATCTGGTGTAACATATATTTGTACATTGGGTCAACTAATTTTCGGCGAATCCGTCCCAGCATCTTGGATTGTACTGGCCGGTGTGAACCTAACTACTAACGCTCCGCCGAAACTTATAAATGTTTGTGTCATTGCTGAGGAATACAATGACGATCAACAAGGGATAATTGAATTTTCTCTCTTCATTATTTTGAATTTTAACCCTGTGCATATAATTTCTCTTCTTCTTTTACGCCGCTATAGACTCAGCAAACATGTCACGAGCACACAAGCGTAGCGCCTCCATAGATTCAACAATCATCCCACGAACACACAAGCCTAGCACCGCTCTAGTCGAAAAAAGTTCCCACGAAGACCATGATTCATTTCTGCTTCCTATCTATACTTATTTCGCAGAATACAAAGATCATCGGGACAAACTTCGCATGAGACAAATTTATTGGATTCCAACGATTCGTGGTGAGTCGCAAGGCAATGGAGTAGTATTTCTAAGCATGAAATACAAAGAAATGGCCGATGGAAAGCCGTTTCCCAAACCAAAGGAAGGGTTGAGACCAATGTTTCATATCCAGTCAAGAAATCGAGGACGACTTTTCGAGTTGATAGAGAAACTATATGATGACAAAAGCGATGGGAACGAAAATGACGAAGACCATCAGGTGGGTTCTTTGGGTTTCCGCGAGACGGTGAGAGAAAGAGATGGAACTAACACTATTTAGGTCAGAACAAATCATTTGGCTTTTCTTGATCTTCTGAAGGAACACAATGTAATCAAGGATAGTTATGAAACCTCAAAAACTTACTTTCAGAAAGAATTTGAAAAAGAATGTAAAAATATGCGCGACACAGTGAGGAATATCAAAGCCACACAGCCAAAAGCTATCAGTCCGAATCAGAAAAAAGAGAGGAAACCACACCTTGGACCCCGTGGTAAACTTTAGGATAGATGTGATAGTGTGTGAAGAAGACAAAACCCCTTGATTCAGAGGATGTTGTATGATAGGACGACCCGGGTAGGAAACAAAGTGCTGAAACGTGGGAAGCACAAGTTCAGAGAGATGCTTGTGATTGTGTTTCCACTAGCTGCTTCGAGGGGATATTGTGAGAGAGCACGCAAATGGTTGTCAGAGAGGTGGAGGGGTAAAGGATGTTGAGGTAGCAGTGGGTACCTATTAGTCTGATAGCAGGATCTATGTTGACAATAGAGTTGGCACTAGAATTAGCTCAAAAGGGTTGCGATCGTGGAGAAAAAAAAGCTAGGAAGTACTGGGGAGCATATATAATTGATGCATCCACGGGTGTACTTTTGTTCATTGAGGCAGTGGCAATGAAATTGAATATTGGCAGACCATCATAAGTGATATAATTCACACCACAGAGACACGGAGACCAAGGCATGATGCTATTTCATCGAGGTTTGAGGTTGAGTGTGGTGACTTGCCGCAATCTTACGGATGCAGTAGGGAAAAACATAGGAATATTTGTGGGAACATGAAGAGGTCTGAGCAGCTTGACACATATGTTACATAGATGCATATTCTCTAAACCTCTCCAGCAATTCATACCGTAAGAAGTATTCTGTAATCACTAATCACATTGTTGATAGACTCCTTGATATACCTATTGCTGAGAGTACGAAACGGTCCAATCCCGAAACAGAAATGTTCACTTGGTTTGGACGATGCTAATAGACTCGGCACCAATATAAGCAATGTATCATGAGCAATAACCTAGCTTGCAGATGGTGCATCCGTGAATACAGGAACATTTCGGTTGCGGATGCTCGACCAGTAGTCGTACGAGGCAGAGGAGAAAATCCAGAGCAAACCAGCTTTTCGAGAGTGTTTTTGAAATCAAATACTGTAATGAAGTTGTCGTTGTCGCCTCCCTATACTGTAGTATTTACAGTAGCTGCGATTCCATGGGCAAGACAAGACCGAATATAAGATTTCGACCCATCGGTGAGCGATGATGTGAATTCATGCTGTAGACTACCTCGCTCGAGACTACTCGAGCTCGTACCAATCTCAAGATTGATTGCGGGGAGTTCGTGCGGCAGCCTCGTATGGTCCGTGCACTGGTCGACCTCGACCTTCAATATATTCCAGCCTTGTCTTGTTCGCGCCTTCTACATTCACGACGCGTTTCCTAGAAAGTACTCAAAGGATGAAGGAGAGGCAGATATTGTAGAAAACTCCGAGATACATAAAGGTACAGTGCGACGAACAAACTTGGGAAAATAATGGCAGACTGTATGCGTTCATGATTCTTTACATTATTTCCAAAATATGGCCTTGGTCAATTCTCTAGGTCTACATCAACCTACAGGACTTCAATATGCTATTAAAGAAGGATACCTGACTGCAGACGCATCTAGTAGTTCCTACGACTGGTACAATGTTTGCGACGACGGTACAGGATCAGAAGTCGACGACGAACTATTAGTTACGCCAAGATGTGTAATTTGGTCTCGGGGAGGGGTTTTTCGAAAAAGCTACAATTTTGATCTCGAGAAAGAACCAATTACGCAGGCATTGTTGACCTCATTCCCCAGCGTGGGACCATTGCCATCCAAGAACGGAGCACCAGAGACACAGCAGAAGGGCTCGAATACAAAAGAAAAGGCAATTGTAGTGTTCTTGAAGACGCAGGCGCATGTTTACTTTCTCTCCGGAACTAGCCATGTCATACATTTGCCATTTGAAGTCGAGTCTGCCACTGCAGCACCTATCGGCCTCATTATACAGCGAAAGCTTCGTTCAGAAACTAATGTTGCAGCATCTATAAAGTTTCCACGAGTGCCACCCAACTCCTTTGTCTCGTCTCAGCCTCAACCATGGTCTGCGACAAGTTCAATCCAGTCCACCTTTTCCACTGCGGACCTAGGTGCTCCAATGCAGATGCCAACTCAAATGTCTACTCTGGGAGATTTATGGGAACCTCCTTCTATTCAAAGTGATGCAAACTGGCCACGATTATTCTCCTTGTCCGATCCATTGTCAGAAATGGGTTTAGTCGTTGCTCAGCCAGGCTTGTCTGATGGCCGAGTAAAACGTAGGAGTTCTGGTAAAATATCCACATTGGACCCTTCGGAAGAGATTCTTCATGTATCTCGACCGAACGAATTTTCTGCTAAGGACTCGGAAAACCCGCTTGTACTAGCCATCACCCTGAATCGCGAGACTAGTATGTATACTGTGTGGAAGCTGGCTTATGTTGGGCAAGAAACAATACCAAATGGCAAATCTCGAGTTCCGAGCGGTGCAGCGTCCCGTCGACGAAGCTCATTCATGCCGGGTGGAACAGGAGCTACAACACCCATAGGAAATAGTCAGCAGACCATGCGAGAAAGCTTTGGTGGGGTCACTCCTGGATTCAAGAAAACTCCTGCATGGTCTGAAGATGTGAAAAAAGACAAAAAAATCGATTTTGCATCTACACTTGATCCCGATTATGAAGGTGGCATTATTCCCAGGAGAAGTTCCCGACGCGTAAGCTCAATGCTAGCAAGAGCAGATCTATCGGCATCGCACGAACGAAATGCTTTCTCTGAACTAGCAACTGGTCATAATGCAGGTCGACTTCGCGATTCTTTGGGAAGCCAGAATACCAGAACGAGCATTGGGCTAAGTGGGCAGACCTTCTCTCAGCCCAGTCAATTGAACCAGAGCGTGAATAGTTTCCTTGAAGCACCAGTCGACGAACTTCTGGACCAACTTCGTTCTGGGGGTGATTTTGGCGGCTTCAACGATATGGGCCTTGATGATGACGAATTCGACGCTCTTAGACAGGAAATCATCCTTACCAAAGTTTGTAGTGTCTCCGCCGAGCATAGTAACCTTCGCTTTTCTAGTCAACATATACCAGCAAAGAGCCAATGTAAGATCTTTATACTACCTGCACCACCATCTGCAGCAGATGATCAGCAGGGAAATTCAATAGTCATATGTATCTTGGATTCAGATGAAAAAAAGCTTCTTGTAATGACTCTTAATACAAAAGTTCATAGAAGAGCCAACTATAACGACAATGAGGTGTCTCCAAATTCAGAGAAGGAAATGACGTTAGTCAACTTGAAGGAAGTTATGAGAGCTCCAGGTGTCATCGATGCTTGCAAATTTGACGACGGCGATATATCTCGGATTCTGGTTCTGACTGAAACAGATGATGGATTTGGAGAACTAAGTTTACAAGCCCCATGGAGTATTCTCATGAAGGTAACTCTGCCTGCAAATTTCGTCATACATAACATTCGAAACTTGAATCATGACCAGCATCCCCGTGAAAAGAGGGAGGGAAGCTTCAAGAGAGTTCTGAGTCAAGGTCCTCGTGCTTTAAAGGGTCTGCGTAACCCCAAACCTCGAGGTCTAGTCGATTTGGTAGATGATGAAGGCAAAATGCATCAGCTGCAAATACTCATGCAGCCACGCAATCCTTACGTAGCTAAAATTCTTGAGGTTTGCACTAAAGTTTTGCCAGGTGCAAGTGGAGGCGAAGGGATGCTTGTTACATGGTGGAATGCTATGAGGTGGCTAGAGCTCGAATCTGTTGAAACTGCAGATGCAGAATGGACGTCTCTACTCATTGTTCTATTCTCAATGGTTATCAGCTTTAGTGTAGCCAAACAACCTCAGAAGAAGGTTCATGCGACAAGGAAATCACGCACAGCATTATTACGATCTAGCAGTGGTGGGCAAGTGGACGTGAGTTGCTATGAAACTATGCTCAGCCAATTGGCTCCTTTTGGAAATCCTATGCCGCCTTGGCTTAACAGTGGTGGATGGAAGTGGCTCCTGGATGAACAGGAGCCCGGAGTATCTTCTTCCTCTGAAATGGGCGGCCTTCTATTGACAACTAAGGATAAGGAGAGCTTTATCAAAAAGCATGTGACTCTTGCACAAACATTCTTTTATTCAAAATTGGGCCAGGAAGCGGTTACAGGCTATCTACCGACGGCAACGAACAAATCTCTCGAGCTTCGTCAAGCTGCCCTGATTGATATTCTCACCGCTCTACACTTATTACGCGAGGAGAGAAAGCTTAATACAATGGCAGCCGATTCTTTTAGTACTGGCGTATCTACACTAACGCCAGTACTAACTCAAATTGTGCGATGGCTTAAATGGCAAAGCTGGATAGATTTTTATGAGACTGAGGAAGCCTCTTTGATAGATGCGCCTTATGATATTGGTAAGCTTCTATATCCTGGATGTGAAGATCGGAAACCGCTCACCATTCTCGTAGATCTCGTACTCGCAAGTCAAATTGCTGAGCCGTCCGACTGTCCATCAATTTACGCCTGGATTCAGGATTGTTTTCTTGGTCGAAGGTTGATGCCATTCTTAACACTTCAAGATATAGTGACATCCAGATCTGCCATTCCTACCAGGGGTATCAGAGATCTTGAGCGATGGCGCAGCTCAACACCAAGAACTCTGCAACTTGCTCAATTTTTTTCATGTATGCAGGACGGATGGTCTCCTGTACAACTTGTAGAAGCACTATCTGCTTCTGGAGTAGATAGCCTTTTTCTTGAGACTTTGCCAGAGGCTATACTTGCCCCTCTTCAGGAAGCAATCGTTGAATGTCAAAGTGAACCCCCAACAACATGGAGTCGAGAACTGCTTGCACTGGTTGGTCGTGAAGATGTTACTATGCTGTTAACACCCGGCCGTTCGGCTCGAAACTTTCAGCCATCTCTATTAGTGAGTCAAGAGTTCTTTGACATCAACAAAAGCTAACATCTATAGCCACCCTCGCATGAATCAAGTCTAGACGTTCATGCTATCTGCGCATCTACAACGGAAATTGAAACTACTGGAGCGTTCGATGGATCTGCCGAAGTAGATCGTCAAGCTATTACTCGTGCCATCTTCAAAGATGACAGAAGAGTTAATGAAGCATCTAATATCCTGAACACTTTCCGATCTACAATCGCTCGCGTCAAATCTTCACCTGATTGGACGGAATCAGAATTGCTAGAAGCTCAAAAAGACCACGCTCAAATGCTGGCTTATCGCACTTTGGCCATACCATCTGGCAAGGGATTATTATATTATAGTGCTCGCATTCCTCTCCTAACTCAAAGATTTGCTATCGGGGGGTTCAATCTAAGTTGTGTCATGAAGCCAAACAACAATACCATAGGTGTTGATAAGAACGCATTCACCGAAGAGAAGGTCTGTTGGGCATTCTTCCACGCAGGCGTATCTGCCGGTCTTAGCATTTCTCGAGATGCAAAAGGTATTGATACTTCATGGATTCTTTACAATAAGCCACAACAAGATCTAAGCAACCGGCACGCCGGGTTCTTACTAGCACTTGGTCTTAATGGCCATCTTAAATCGGTAGCAAAATGGGTTGCTTTCAGGTACTTGACACCAAAACATACAATGACATCGATTGGATTACTTTTAGGATTGGCGGCATCCTATATAGGGACTATGGATTCATTAATCACACGGCTACTCTCAGTCCACGTGACAAGAATGCTCCCACCTGGAGCAGCCGAGTTGAACCTTTCTCCACTTACACAGACTACTGGTATTATGGGCATTGGTTTGTTATATTGTAACACCCAACATCGTCGGATGAGTGAGATTATGGTATCTGAGATGGAGCACATTGATCAAGAAGTTGATGAGGAGCCTTTGAGAAACGAAGGCTATCGACTTGCGGCAGGGTTTGCCCTTGGATTTATCAATCTCGGCAAGGGCTCTGATTTGAAAGGCCTTCACGATATGCGGCTTACAGAGAGACTCATTGCATTGGCTGCCGGAAGCAAGAAAGTTGACCTCGTACACATCTTGGACAAGTCCACGGCTGCGGCGATCATCTCTGTTGCCCTTATTTATATGAAATCGGAGAATCAGGTATTGGCTCGCAAGGTAGACGTACCAGATTCTGTTCTCCAATTCGATTACGTTCGACCGGACGCTTTCCTACTTCGAACACTTGCAAGACACTTAATAATGTGGAGTAATATAGAGCCTTCGCACAAATGGATCAAAAAGAGCTTACCTACTCCTTACAAGAGTCGAAGTTCGTTACAATGGATCAGAACCTTGACATCAGCAGACCTCCCATTTTACGATATACTAACTGGACTCTGTTTCAGTATCGCTTTGAGGTTTGCCGGTTCAGCCAATTTAACCGCGAGAGACATATTGCTACATTATCTGGACGAATTTAGGCGAATATGTCAAATAGAAGCAGACTCATTTGATAAGAAGTTGGCACGAAACACTGTTCGCAATTGTCAAGATTTAGTGGCCCTTGGCGTAGCTACTGTCATGGCTGGCACCGGAGACATTGCTGTTTTTCGTAGACTTCGTTCAATGCATGGTCGTGATGATAGTGAGACGCCATATGGCAGTCATCTTGCAGCTCACCTGGCCATTGGTGCATTATTCTTGGGTGGTGGCACTTTCACTTTCGGAACTTCAGATAAAGCAATTGCCGCATTGCTTGTGGCATTCTATCCGATATTTCCATCAAATGTTCAGGATAATAAATCTCACTTACAGGCTTTCCGTCACTTCTGGGTCCTAGCCGCGGAGCCTAGATGTCTCATTACAAGAGATATTGATACTGATCAACCTGTTCCAGTACCTCTTCAAATTACACTTCGTGATGGGAAAGAAGAGGAACGGCACACACCTTGTCTTATCCCGGAAATCAACCAAATCAAAACGGTCCGAACATGTAGCCCTGAATACTGGAATGTCGTTCTGGATCTGGAGAGCAATAAAGCCCATGTGGAAGCATTTAAATCAACTCAGATTCTATACGTTCGAAAACGCCCAGCTCATGACGCTAGCACCAACGCATTCAAAGCTACTCTTCAAGCCTTAGATGAAGCTGATCAGACAGCCAATCAATCTCTTCAATGGATTTTTGAACTCCCTGCTTTCTCGACCCTTACTAAAGCGGAGAGAGCATTGGTGCTACCGCCCGATCATGGTGGACCAAGGGATATTCATGCAGGCACAGAACAAACATCTGTGGATTCTAGATTGATTTTGGAACATGCGACGTTAGATAGCGGGAATAAGGATAGATTGTTAGGATTGAGGTTGTTGTTTGAGTGGGCTGATAAAGCTATGGAGGAAGGAAGGGAGATGAGGTGGATTAGAAAAGAGGTGGTGCAGAGGTTGAGAGCAAGGGTTTGGGTTGGTGAGATGGAGTAGATGACTTTATTTTGCAGTGAGAATAATCGAATGAATTAATGTGCTATGATGAATGTGGGACTGGCTTAACATGGTGTTGAAAAATAAAGTCAAAAGTTTGGCGGCATTGCAGGTTTTCTATAGATAGAGGTGTATAAATACTATTTTGTGGTTTTAGATAAATCAGATATGAAGACAAGAAACCAGTTTGTTGTCACTTTTTATGTTTGCTTTGCAGTTCTTCATGTTTCTCATTCAATTGCTCAACCTGAGATTCCAACATCGATGAAAATTTTCAATGACCTTCAAAGCAACCCATCGTGAGGTCTGCCCAAAGTTCCTCTCTTTGCCGCTTACATCATTTTTGCCAATTAACGATTTAATATTCTGCTTTCAGCAATATAAAAGACCTCTGGATGACCATAAGCGGCCTTTTCAATTTTTGGAGTGCAAATTCTTCTTTTATTGATTCATGATGTGTATTCAAAAAGAGGCCGGTTCAACACCTATCATAAAATTCTTGGGAAGTATAAATGGGATATATAACTTGAGGATCTTGTGTTGAAGAGATATCCAAACTTTACTATATTCTCAGCTTTACGAATTAGATTAACTATCGATCTTTTATTTCGCCCTTATTAATCTATCTTTGCGCGATTAAGTGTACAAGATGAATACCGTACCTCTCATTTCTTTCGTGGCTTTAATGATCTTGTGCGTCTTTGCGGCACCGATCGATCACTTTACTGAGAGCGATGCTTTTCAGTCTCGGAGTGCTCTGAATACTACTACTTCGCATGTTGAACGAAGTGGCTTGAATACTACTGTGTCTAATGTCGCACGAAATGATTATCCGAGCGCGGGAGATGTGGTTCTTACTTTCTATGCTAAGAATGGTGATTCTTGTATGTATTTTCTGTTGTCCTTTCTTTCCGCCTCTACTTCTATCGCCTACTGTCTCCCCTTGCCTCTTTCTCGTCTCACTTATACCTTCCCCAAACCCCTCCAAAAACCGACTAACCTTCCCTCTCTAGTCCGACAAACTTTCCCTGTAGATGGAAACAACTATGTCATCGATAATCCGCTCAAGATTGCAAAGATCGTCGCAGAAGGAACGGGATATTGTGCGATCACGGGTTACTCGGGAAGCTTTACACAGACGCAAAATACGTGTGGGCCGTTGACGGTTAGTCTGATTAGTGTGCAGGTTTGGGGTCAGTGTAGTACTGCGTTGCCGGCCGAGGGGTATGGGTTGGATGTTAGGCCTAATTAGTGTAGAGATGGAAGAGAGTGGAGAAGGGAGAGAAGGGAGAGAAGGGAGAAAGGATTGAGAATGGTGATCGGGTGAAATGATGTGTTGGTTTTTACCGGTGTTGGTTTTGATTATGATATTCTGTCAGATTGTTCATGAAAGGAACCTCGCTCCTTTTTTTTTAGGAAATCGAAATGGATCGCCAATGATTTGCTGCAATTAATAATTATTCTGACAATACGAAAACACACTGCAGATTCAATCTCCAAATTGTGTACATGTCCCAGAAGATCCAACACCCCTCAAGACCCGATTGTTGTCCAAACCTAAACACCGTACCATGTCTTCATTCTCTAAATAGCCTTTCCTCTGCCAGGCGCCTCTTCAAATTTCTTTAACCATTTCTCTTCCTGTTTGAATAATTCTACGGCTCTCATTGCGCTTGGAGAACCAACTTCTGGATCTGCGTTGCCTTCGAGCAATGCCTATTAATGATTAGAATCTCGAAAAAACTAATCTAGAGATTCGAGGAAAAAGCTTGACAAGAAAGTAAAAGAAATCTACATACCTCGACAACTTCAGATTCTCCCTTGAAGACAGCACCCGCTAGAGGGGATTGTCCTCGATCATTTAATGAGTTGGGATTCGCGCCATACTGAAGAAGAAGTCGAACGAGTGGTGCATGACCGTGGTAGGCAGCTAACATTATCTATGTTTTTTTATGTTAGAGACCGTCCATTGAACCAGAAGTTGTAGCATCGAAAAGGACATCGTGTGAAAGGAGGGGTAACACGTGATGAGGGGTGAACGAGATTCGTCGGACGTCGCGGATGATGACACAATTAAGACATCTTGATGAAAACCTAAACTTACAAGACTATCTCCCTTCTCGTTTGTCATATTAGCCGGTAGTCCTAGAGATAAAGCTTGGTCGAAAATCTCCATATCTCCATTCCGAGCTGCGTCGTACATTCTGGTTGCTAAAGCTATGGCTGCAGGTGGGAGTGAGGCGACCGTTGCGCCGTTTGACGGGTCTGGATTGGACATCTTTGGATGATAGTGGAGGATTGTTATTGTGAGGAGGAAGGGTCAATAAGAATTCAAGTAGCAGATCTTGGATGTCGAGTTTATATGTTTACATGTAGAATATGTGTCTATAGTTTTGATACAGTAAGACTCGGGGCTGAAGATTATTAATCTTGGTTCTGGATTGGTCTCACTGATTTGATTAGCGATTCAATAGTGATGACATCGTTACATTTTAGTTGTCCGCTAGTACCCGCTGATATCCGCAACACACAAAGATTCCCGAGGTTCTCTCCTCATTATATGGATATCGATATCCTCACTTCAATCTCCTCCATCTACAATCTTAAAAATGCGACCACTCCTCCGAGTTTCCCTCAAATCTACGCTCCCAAAACTCGTCACCCCACGGTTTTACTCCACTGCCAAATCGGGTCGATCGCAATTCATCTCCTCCTTCCAAATCCCGACCCCGCATTCCAACGGTACCATTCGTGTTCTATCATTATGTCGTCCCGAAGCTCGTAATGCTATTAGTATTCAATTGCTACAGGAACTACGAGCGCATGTAGATGACGTTGCGGCGGAATATGACGCAGATGGAAATGAGATAAGGAAGGTTAGGCCGCAGGGAGAAGATGGACCAACGAGAGCTTTGATCATTACAAGTGAGGTTGACGGGGTATTTTGTGCGGGGGCTGATCTGAAAGAGAGAGCTACTTTTACGCCTGAGATGTATGTTCTTGCTCAGTTCTTTGGTGGTTAAAATGCAACAAAAGATGTGGACTAATCGTAACTCAACATCAACAGGACTCAAACGTTCCTCCACAATCTCCGCTCAACATTCACCAAACTTTCTACACTTCCGATCCCAACCATCTCCGCAATTTCCTCGGTTGCTCTTGGTGGCGGCCTTGAATTGGCTCTTTGTACACATATGCGTGTTCTTGCTTCTACGGCCGTCGTTGGACTGCCGGAAACGAGACTCGGTATAATACCCGGCGCGGGTGGAACGCACCGACTTCCAGCTTTGATAGGGATCGGAAGAGCGCGGGATTTGATATTGACAGGGAGGAGAGTAAGTGGTCCAGAAGCGTATTTTCTGGGAATTGCGGATCGCTTGGTTGAGGTTAAGGAGAATGAAGGGGAAGGAGAGGGAGAAGGGAAAGAGAAGGGAGATGTGATGAAGAGAGCTAAAGAAGCGGTTTTGAGAGAGGCGGTTCACTTGGCTGGGACGATTTGCGAAGGAGGTCCGGTGGCAGTAAGGAGTGCGTTGAAAGCTGTGGGGTGGGCGAGAGAAGATGTTGAAAATGATATGTATGGAAGGGTTGTAGGGACAGAAGATAGAGATGAGGCTTTGGCTGCTTTTAGAGAGAAGAGGAAGCCTGTTTTCAAGGGGAGATGAGGGGTTCATTGATTTATATGGTCTGAATTCTGAGAGGGATCAAATTTGACATTCACTAAGTGAAGTCATAGTGAATAGTAAGGCTGAGATGAAGTCGGAACCGGCCAGAAAAGGCAGGGGGGCAGATGAAAATCAACATCATGACGAATTGTAGATGTGGACTGGAAGCTCGTTGCGTCTTTTAGGCGTCTCGGCTACTGATTCAATATATCAGGAATGAAGGGGTAACTGTTACGAACAAAATTGCATTTTACATTATTCAAATATATTTTGTGTATGGAGATGAGATTCGATGAAAAAAATCCTTTTTCATCATTCTTTCCCTTGTGGGTTAAATATTACCTCTGGCCTAGAGAACCCATCACGTCAATGCCTCGTTTTGGAAAATATGTCATCTTCATGAAGATTGACTCGGCATGCGGGTTCTACATCATCGTTATACAACTAATCGCCCTTCTGCCGCGTCATCCGGTCCATTCAGTCGACTCATCTTTTTCATTCCATACGTTCGTATCGATTCTTCTTCTTTTATCCCATGCTCCTTCTGTTCAGAAGTGCTCAACAAAAGCTTGGGCAAGCGTGGCTTCTAGAGCCCACGGTGCCTCGGAATTGAAAGTCCTACCACTCATAGAACTAATCACTTAAGCCGTGGTATCGTGAGCTATGTCGTATATGTCTGCACCTGGTGCTGGCGTTGGGTTTGAAGATATTGCAGAGTTGAATTTTGTTGGGGGAGTGAAAAAACTTTATGGGGGGAAGATGTTTTGGTGAATTTATGGGGAGGGGAAGAAGAGGAGGTGATAATGGGTAATATTGTTTGTAGGATAGGAAGGAAATGAAAACAAAATGACATTGAAAGAAGAGAGAAGAAAAAAGAAATACCTATTTCTGTCCTACCTGTCATTCCCAACTTTACAACGAACGAGCTACTCTCATTTTGATTCTTGCTCTACCACATTTCGCGACTATAATTCTAGTAAAGAAGTAGCTTTTTGGAAATGGCTGTGATGTAGCTTGTACTGAGAGTTCAGGTAATGATATTTTTACTCTCAAAACTAAGAACAGCGGGAATCTCGTTGATGGGTGTTCTGATAAAGATGTATGTCGATGTTAGATAGGAGATGAGAGATGAGGTATCGTAGTAGGTAGGAAGAGGAGTGAAGCTGGAGAATATATCTCGTCAAGAGAGGTTTAAATCTAGAGAGATAGTTAGTAGCATACTATTCAGAACAAGTATCTCAGAACTCTAAGCATCAGAGATCATTGTGGTGTTCTTGACAATAAAAACATTCTTACATTGAACAAGATGGCTCTGATCATCTTTATATCCATCCATGCTGATAAAAGTAGACACTTATATCCACCGGATATGCGAAGAATGGATCATGGCTATCGGGATTGCACATGGCAGTTTGAAATACGAGGCTGTGTGAACTGGAGATTAAGCCGGACTTAAAGGATACAGAAGGATTTGAAAGGGTTTTACAACCTGAAGATTGACAGCAAAGTAAAGAGGAGAATCAACGCTTACATTTATAGCTGACATGTCAGAATTTTGACGTGAAAAGAGAGAGAATAACGTACAATAGCTTACTTGACTTGCGAATATATACATAAATATCCAACTCCACTCTAGGCATCTGAATTCTATCGTGCAGAAAAGAAACACAGCATTGCCCAGCGTATGTGCAAGAGGGCTTAACATACTTTCCAGAATGTTGATTCTAGACCACTCCTTTCATTCGTGCGCTTCCAATTCCAAACCTTCTTCTGTAATATTTGGAACTAGTCCTACTGTAGTTGAGTAGTCTATTGCAAACTTCATATAAAGTAAAAGTAAAGTCTAAAATCAACATACATCTACCTCTAGGCTCTCGCTCAGGGTCGGACCGCAATGTTAGTTAGTGTAGATTCTAGTTCAAATGAACGATCATTCGTTAGTCGAAGCGGATCAGGACTTAACCTACCTACAGCCGAGAAGAGTCCATGCGCCACTTACTCAACCGTTGCAGGAACGGAAGCATGCTTTCGCTCCAATGATACCGCACCCCCATTTTTGAACGTTTCCTTGTTGCCGTTCCTGTAAGCTAACCATATTCACCACACAATAAATAGTCCGATTCTAAAGAGGAAATGTTTGTTGAAGACAGTGGAGTACGAGTAGACAAAAACAAATAAGCGTAAGTGGACCAATAAAAATTTCCTATTCCCCGAGTGGTCAATTCGAATCCATACCCGAAACGACAATGCCGCAACTCGTATTGAGCTTGACAAGATTGAGGAGAGAAATTCCACGCTTCTTGTTTTCACAACTCGAAGTCTCGAAGAGATGATTCACGAATTATTGTTTTGGTCACCCCTCATTTGGACAATTTTACATGCATCAGAAATTGCAAGTTCCTTGTTGTGGGGTACATAGCGTTTTTCCCGGGGCTCTCAAGGTCCACCTCGTCGGCATTTACAGGGCCCAATGGAATGTGCAAAGTGCGCGTACCTAGTCGGAAACTCGCTGCAGGCAACAAGGTTTTTTCTCCATGTTCCACCTGGGAGAATAGTGGGACAAAGTGATACTGTGAAGATGAATCCACCAATTGTCTTGAGTCACAACAAGGGAATGGATAAGACGGAATGGGTGATAACATAACAGCAAGCGCTAGTTACTATGATGATCGAACTCGAGTGGTCGGTCGGCTAAAGGAGAATATACCACGTGGACCCCGCAAGATGCAGGAGTGCTGATATTCATGCGACGACTCGTCATGGGAAGGGTTGAGAAGCGCACCACAGGTGCGGCAGAGCAACAAATACCTCGATGCCGAGATCAACATTCATCTTCACATCTCGGCTTTCCAGTTGCCAAGAAAAGTTTCTCCGCATCCGATTTTGAAAAGCTTGATTGGTGCGCTTTTCGCATTCTCTATATTTGAAGGGAGTTTCTAATTAAAGTTATCAGGCACAGGGCAAGATGGTTAATACTAGGACCTCGTGCTAGGTGGATCGGCACCGGGGAAGATATTCTGATACAAATCGATTGTCAAGATGCATATTGGATCCACCAGTCAAAAGCTTAGGATGTCCGGGACACCGGGCAGTTACTTGACATAATATTGATACGACTCGATGAATAGTTGCAGCGGCTGTGTTAATGTACGGACTTAGAGATCTTATCTTTTGTATGATTGGGCTGTTCTAACAAGGAACTGCAATATATGAGGGCACACAGGAATGGGACGACTATTAATTAGTTCTATATTAAGTACATAGAGATGAAGCTCTAGTAAAATTTCCTCGGCAGAGTAGTCTATCTGACAAGCAGACAGACAACTAAGAAAAATAGAGGAGAAGCGAGGGACGAAAAGCAGCTCAGTATATGCATCATACATATAAGCTCCAGATTTCCTCACAATTCGTTTCATCTCATCTCATCCCTTCATCATCATCATCCACCTCAACATGTTTTCTCGGATCCTCCTCCCGATCTTCGGGCTTCTCAGTCTCGTTGCCGCATATGCAAATCCAGGTGCTTGTTCTGGTAATTGCTATGCTCATGATCCTGCTCTGATCCAACGTTCAAGTGATGGAACTTGGTTCAAGTTCAATACGGGAAATGGTATTGGAATTTGGAAAGCTACTGCATTGGCTGGTCCTTGGACTTATGTCGGTGATGCTTTGAGTGGAAGTAGTATTAACCTATCTGGAAATACTGATCTTTGGGTATGCATTTTCTTTCTTTCTTCAATCCGACATGTTTTCTCTCTTCATTTATCATGAACTTGAACATCAAAGATAAAGATGTAAAGTGGCGTGCTAATCATAATTTAGGCACCTGATGTGCATCTCGTCGGCTCAACTTACTACATGTACTATGCGGTTTCAACATTCGGTTCTCAAAACTCAGCAATTGGAGTTGCAACCTCCAGCACCATGGAAGTAGGATCATGGACCGATCATGGTGCTACTGGTGTTGCATCCTCAGCCGGCAAACTTTACAATGCTATTGACCCTAACCTCATCTTGGTCGGCAGTACCTATTAGTTCGTCTCCCTCCATCTCTCATCTTCCATCTCCCATCTATCACTCTCACTCAAGTCCCACACCCACTGACTCTTCCCTCCCCTCCCCACAGTCTCAACTTCGGTTCCTTCTGGGACGACATCTACCAAGTAGCCATGGCATCCACCCCCACCAAAGCCGGCGGCTCCGCTTCCTACAACCTCGCCTACAACTCCACCGGTACCCATTCCGAAGAAGGCTCCTACATGTTCTATTATTCCGGGTACTACTATCTCCTCATCTCCTCCGGAATCTGCTGCGGCTACGACACCTCCAAGCCAGCACAAGGTGCCGAATACAAAATCATCATGGGAAGAAGCACAACTGCGACGGGCAATTTTGTGGATAAGAACGGAAAGGCTCTGTCGGCTGGTGGCGGAACTACTTTGCTGGCTAGTCATGGGAATGTGTATGGACCAGGTGGACAGTAAGTTATTTTTTTTTTTTTCTTTTTTCAGATATCTCATGAGCGAGAGGAAGGATTTTTACAGAAAATACTTCCTGGCATATAAGTCATAGACGCATCCATACTAATCATAAACAGGGGCGTCTATCTCTCCTCCTCCGGCCCACTCCTCTACTATCACTACGCGAACCCAACTATCGGTATCGCAGATGCCAATTATCTATTCGGATACAATTACCTCACCTTTTCCGATGGGTGGCCTTCTGTCTAGATAGATTGCCTCTCATTCTCACCCGATATTCAAAATCTCACATTCAAACTGAGATTCGGATTGAAAAGTCGTTGATGAAGGGATATTTGGGGATTTCTTTTTTTTTAAAAAAAGGGGGGGCAGAAGGATTTCATATGTATATACTTTTATGATCAGGGCAGATCGGATTGCAGATTCAGAGTCGTTGTACATACTTCTTTTCTTGTATATAGAATATAGGATAGTTTTTGCTGTTGTGTTTTACGAGGAGATATTTTGGATTAATATATGTGATTTCTATTCCTATTCCTATTCCCTTTTCCATTCCCATCAACATCAACATCAACATCGACACCAGAGATGCGAATTCGACATCTCATCTATCCTCAAATACACAAACAGATAATACACAACTGATATAAACAAACAAACAAACAGCCAACCAACCAACCAACCAACACCACACAACACAACAGAACACAACCTTGAGCTATTAATCCATCCAGCAGACAAGCTATCCCAATCCATCGAATCGAATCGAACAATCCCCCCCCCTCATTTCAAACCCCAAACCACCCCGCCATTCCCATAAATCTCAGAAAGAAAGACTACCAACAATTCACGAATAAGATAGATAGATGGATATATTTTATATATACAAATCTACAAATCTATAAATCTATAACAAGTTTATAATATATCCCACATACTCAATTTAATATTCATTACTCATTTCAATACTCAATGCTCAATACTCAATACTCAATACTCAATACTCAATACTCAATACTCAATACCCATTACTTATTTCAACATCTATTTCAATACTTTATAAAGCAATCGATATCTTTTCCATCTCATTCGATCCAATGTCCTATCCAATCCCTTCCCTTCCCTTCCCTTCCAACATCAACATCAACGTCAATAAGATAATCAGATCATCAAGTCTGATGTATCTTCAACTATATTACTATATAACTATACATAAATATATTCTTTATAATCACAATCACAATCACATCCACACTCCACACTCCACTGTGACATATACAGATCTATATGATATCAACTCACATTATATTTTTTCTACTTCATTCAGTCCCCAGTCCCCAGTTCTCGTTCCTCATATTTCATATCTCATTTTTAATATTTCTTTTTTCTTTCTCAAATATATGATATACGCTGTCTGCATGCTATGCTATTCATACCTCAACAAACCACCGCATCTAATTGATGAATATCAATCAATCCATCCATCAATCCATTCATCATACATACACATTGATCTTCAACCGAATTGACCAGAACTTTCATATCTCATGACTCAACGCCCAGTATACCCATCCATCCATCCATGCACCATATAAAATCCAGCGCCTTGGATTTACAGACCCATTTTCACCACCATGATATAAAAAGGTTGATATGAAAAAGCTTTTCCAAAGGATTGTCTAACTGGCGAATTCACAACATCACTGCACCCCAAAAAATCTACTCTCTATCAAGTGCATCCAACTCTGCTTGAACAGCCCCTTTAGTAGCGATCTTTTTCACTTGCGTATCCTCCAACTTTTCACCACCAGCTCTCCTCATTTCTAAATCCTCAATTGCTCTAATCTTCTTTTGCAATCCTCTCTTCTTCTTAGCAGATGGACTACCATCACCACCTGGGCTGGTAACTGACAATTCAGGAGTCGAGAATGGTTGAGTTGGAGTGATTGGTTTTTGATTCGAGTTGATTGAAAGATTCTTCATTCCACCTGCACTGGTTGGTGTACCTGCGCCTCCATTTGGTGACACACCTCCATTTTGACGTTGGTTTTGGTGTGGGTGGGGATGTTGATGAAGGTTGTGAGGGCCACCGTTACCATGAGTTCGGAGTTGAGAGGGAGAACGCATGTTGTTACTTTTTGAGCGACTACGTTGTCGATCTCTACGATCCGGGCTACGATCACCACCTGGACCTCTTGGAGCATCTGGGGTTCCAGCACCAAGACCACCTGCTTTAGCCTCTGCCTCCTTTGCTTTCTTCGCTTCACGCTTCTTCTTGTTCTTGAGTGCGGCCTTGGAAAGATTTTCATCTTCAACGGCGCCTGGAACGGAAGGTGCGGCTCCTGGAACAGAGTTCTCGTTCAAATCAGCACCGGGAACTTGTCTACGAGATCGACCAAATCCATTGGTATTGACCATAGATGTACCATTGCTAACGAAATGAGCAGATCCACCTTCATCTTCACGCTTGAAGTGAGATGGGGTAGCTTGACCACGTGCTCCAGGAGGACGATAAGCTCCTGCTGGCTTGGATGGGGTTTTCACCGTACCCAAGTAAGCGACAGCCGATGAATGTGGTTGAGGAACAGGGTTCAAGAAATCTCCAGCTGGGAAACTTTCGGGGCGTTGTGGTCTCCATGTAACGTGGTACAATTCGACCATATCCTCGTTGTACATGATTCCACCAGTGACGTGCCATAATCGAATACCGTTGTCAACTCTCAGTCTAGGACTGGTTGTAGCTGTCAAGATATACTTGCTGTCAGGACTCCACTCGCAAACACTAGGATTTCCACCTTCAATTGTACAGATTTTCCTGTAATCCTTTTCGACGTCGTAAATGTCCATTTGACCGGCTAAGTTTCCGAAACCGGCTACCAAAACGAATCGACCAGTAGGAGAAAACAGAATCGTGTTTCTAGGGCCAAGAGGGAATGTGTGGGTAGCGACAGCTCTTTGGTTGAAGATGGTTGTCTTTGCTGGCATGTATCCGTAAATGACACCAAATTCTTTCGAGTTTGGTGACCATGAGACATCGTGAATTGGCCCCTCCTTGTCAAGAGTGATTCTAGAATCGAATCCACCATTTGCGCTCAACACATACAATGTAGTCTCTCCGTAGTAACTCTTGTTCGACTTATCAACATCTGTTTGGGCAAGAACAATCAAAGTTGTACCCAATTGATTCCACTTCAATTGAACCTTGTCGCCCTTGAAAAATGTCTTTTGCGAAACCGGGGCATTGAACTGAGGAACATTGAAAACCTTGACGGCAGATGGTTGACCCTGATGTGATTCGTTAGTAAATCTCCCAACTTAAACATTAATTATTACGTACCTTGCGCTCTGGAACGAAAACAGCTACGGAATAGTTGTTTCCGGGAGAAATTGCAAAATCCGCAACACCCTCTACACGAAGCTTATTCCAAACTGTACGCAAATCTCCACTCTCGTAGAATTGAACCTCGTTCGTAACATTTCGGGCGCAATATTTCTCGTCGAAAGTGTATTGAAGGTTCCAGCCGGTTTGCGATTTTTGCACAAATCTCCCAACAACCTCCTTCTCAGCTCCCTCTGCGGTTTCCTCCACCGTGCGCCAGATCTTCAAGTTCTTGACTGCATCACCATTCTCATCCTTCGAGGGCCTTTCCCAAGTAATGATGTATGACCCGAGAGGAGAGAAGCCCAGTTCGTAGACATTTGGAGTAGGAAGAGTAGTGATGGTGCGCCCAGAAGATGTATCGGCGACGCTCACTCCGTCATTGGAAGCCCAAGCAAAGTACCGCCCGCATGGCGAATAGGTACAGCAGCGAGAGTTACCTTCGGGTCTCTGGAAACCAGGCAAAGGTTGATAGACAGGTGCGGCATCCAAGATACCAATCCCCTTCAGTGTTCTGTATGCAATCTGTGTCGGAACTGCCATGGCTAATGAAAGTCACAGTAAAATTCTTTTCGGTAACAAATTGAGTGTATTGTAAAGTCTTCTTTGTCGTGCGGAATGTCGTTGGGGATTGGATTCGAGATGGCTTGAATGTCGAGACGAAATCCTTTTGATGGGAAGTTGTCTTGATGGAAATGAATCGAATGAGTTCTTCGAAAATCTCGAGATTGATGTTGTTGTTCGTTGTGGGTGGGCGGTGACTGTGCGAGAAATTTGTGGAGAAAAAATTGCTAAGGCTATTATTTTGTTTAGGTTATTGAGATGGATGATGTCAAAATAGATGATTTCTCGATTGGATCTTCCGTCAAGTCGACCGTACGATGAAGAAGAAGATATTTGGAACTGGGCGTATAGTTGTCTTGACACTGATGAAGGGATTTTCGGGAGAGTACCGTTGAACTTGAGCGTGTGTAGAGAAGAAGGGGGGACGGAATAAAAAAGGTGTGGAAGGTGTTATTTTGTATCCTTTGTTGGGTTTGTCGCTTGTGCTTGTATAGGTAAGGCTGAAGGTTGGATGTGGGTGTATATAGAAGTGGATGTCGATGTACCCTTTACACCAATTATAGCACAGTCAAGAGATACCGAACAAATGGAAGCGTACGGTTGGTCTATAATACGCATCTAGCTTTGAATCACACTCGTAGCACCGCATCCATACCATTCAAATCATGTTCGATACACTTCAGCCTTGTGTATACGGGATATACTTTATGCTATCAAGAACCGATCTTCCCTAGTCTTTTCCCGCTATTCACCATAACCCCTTGAGTGATTCACGCGTAACAAACAACACGATAAATATCATCACATTCAGCTCTTCATTCACATCTTCATTCGCATCTTCATCCCTCCATCATATCACCCGCGTCACGAGAATCATCCTCTTCTCTTCAAAACGAGCCACTCAGCGTCCCGAACCGTCTATCGTACTACCCTAGCATCCTAAATTGCCGAAGCCTAGCGCCCGTGATACCGAGTGTCTCAGAGAAACCATAAGGCTGATGTATCATCCCGCGTTTTCGAACGTCTGGACCGTGGTTCATTTTAAGCTTTCAATGTTGGAAATCGGAGAATAGTCAATCTTCTTCGCCCCTTCAAGCGGATCCAAAGGGCTGAGACTAGACCATTAGTAGTGGCTAATGATTCACATCATACGCATTTGACTTAAAGACGACCATCTGATTGTCTTTGCCTATTTCGCGGACCCATACGCATCAAAAATAGTCGAGATGTAATTCCCAAAAATACTATAAGTTCAAACATTATTCTATTATTTTCTATCGGTGGGTATCATCTGCACATTCATGCCACTTTTACAATCATAATCTCATCCCTCATCAACGCATCTCGAGTATCATCCATACTCATGCCGTCACGCCTTTTCTTCCATCCCAGTCACAACATCGCCTCCCTTTTCCATGTCTTTCTCACTTGCTCTCATCACTCCTCCATTTTCTGTATCCATCGCCGCTTTCCTTTCCTCCTTTCTCTTCGCCCTAGCAGCTCTCTTATCATTTCTCTCCTGTTCCTCCCTCATCTGTTTGATCAATGGACTCTTCGCTCTGATCTTGGATCCCCATTTGTAGAAAATGAAAGGAATGGGAATCAGAAAGACCTGTACTAATCCCAGAAGAGTTCCAGCCCATTGCGGGTTAAGCGCACCATACATCGCCGGCCCAGCCAATGGTAATGTACCTCCAACAATTGACCTGACCACACTATTTCCCGCCAATGCCGATGCCGAATAAATACCGTATGAGCCAGCGAGATAATTCGTTCCGTAGATGAACACCAAGGTATTTCCTGCTCCAAAAGGAATGCCGGCGAGAATAGGCCAGATCCAATGAATGGTGATGGGAACGCAAGTCCAAGAAAACCAGAGTTGACCGATGGGACACAAAATAGCTGCTATACAAATAATGCTGACCGAAGCTTCGGGTGGAACTTTTCCGGTCTCGGGATCTTTCTTATGCGAGTTGATCATTCTGCGAATAAGTGGTTCAGCAACAATGCCGAGCATAGTTCCTAATCCAATTCCTAGGAAAGCGAGACCGGTCTGGCCAAGGCTCCATCCACGCATGTCCGTGAAAATAATCGGGTAGGCGACAAAACAAAGATAAAGGATACCATATATCACCTAAGCGCACCAATTAGTGTGAATTATTCCCATAATGTAAGAATCTCAATCGAGCAACTTTTGTATAAGAACACCGCAAAGAATTCTGAATATTCCGAATGGTAGTTCGACAATCATAGAGTTTCAATGTGCAGATGCAATCAAGTTGTCTTGACAGCTTGAGACAATGATCCATTGTGAATATTGAATAACTTTCAGACATTTGAAGCCTCTGATTGTGGAACTGCCAGCTAGAATATTGGAAACTTGATATTGCAGTACCAAAATTGACGAAATCAAGCTATGAGAAAAACCTACAGCAATGTACGTATTCCAAAACCAAAGAATTGGCTCTGTAGTACTTAAAACGAATGGTCGAGAAAGATTAATCTTCAGGATCTCATAGACTATAATAAAAAAATCAGTGTCTGTCAATAAGTGGAAACTTCATCAGCCACTCACAGCTCTTCTTTTGATCGTATCGACACCAATATCGCTCATCGCCCGTTTCTTTGCGCATTCTTGCTGCCTTCTTGATTAAGATGACTGGTGCATAAGTCTCTTTGACAAATCCGCAAGCTATCCAAGCGCATCCGGAAAGTATCATCACAATCCAATTTGTCCATCTCCATCCTAAGTATTCTGCAGCAAAACCACCGATGAGGGGGCCCGTTACTGGACCATTCATTGGTCCAATACTCCAGATACTAAAAACCAATGCACGGTATTGGTCCGTTGTGATATCTGCGACTGTTCCAGGAGAGTTTGATATCATAGCAGCACCTGCAAGAGCACTGTATTTCTATCAGTATCGGGGAAACATGAGGAATTGCATTTTAACGTACCCAACAAACCTAACACCCAAGACCTCCCCTAATGAAGTTGCCAAGGCACACGGTAGAACCATCAAAGAGAAGAAAGCCAAGGCTCCAATATAAACTGGTCTTCTACCCCAAATCTCACTCAACGGTGCAAGAACCAAACTACCAGTCGCCAATCCGAGTAAATATGTCGTCACACCCAATGTCGCTACTGGTTCACTTGTGACAGAAAATTCTTTCATCATGCCTGGCATGCTGGATGTATAGGACGAACTATACAAAACCGTAGACCATGTTGCAAAACTAACGGCAAAGATTGTATAGGATCGATACCACAAAGGCCAGTTCTTTGGATCATCAGGATCGTTGTCTTCGAAATCAACTTCGAATGATGGGTTCCGTGATCCAGTAGTCGCGTACGATGTACCGGTTCTCGTATAACTTAATTGGGCATGTGCGAGTTGTTCGGCAACCGTTTCAAGATTTGGGGTGAGAGCCTGTTCAAGAGGAGCAAGAGGATCACTATTGATTGAGTCGGATGATAAAGAGGTGATAGAAGGAGCATGCGAAAGCGGAGGGTAGTGATTTTCATGATCTGATAATGAAGATGCGAGAGTCACAGAAGCTGTATTTGAGGATTTGAAATCGTGGAGATCATCCTTCTCAAGGCCTGTATGGTCCGTCATAGTGAAGTGATAGTTCAAAGATAGTTCAAAGACTTATGAGGAACCAAGTCTTTCCCTTATTCTTGTCACCCAAACGTGCTTGAGAAAAGGCGATCAATGCGCTTTGATATTCTACTCATGAAAGTTTGAATGTATTGAGAAATACCAAGAACAATAGTGAGTGAGTGAGCAAGTAAGTAAGTAAAGATATTAAAACTGCAAACCACTTTCCGATGGGAAGGGAATCATTTAAGAATGAGAGAAAGCAAATGCACCCATGAAGTGAAAATTGTGGGCACTGATGATCTTTAAAGGTCGAGATGACAAACCTCGCAATCAGACAATCTAGCACCTACCCCGGTTCCAGAGCGAAGATCCATCGCGGCCACTAATTCCGCTCAAGCTTTTTTTTTTGTTCGCTAGGCAAATCGTGCTCAAAAAGTACAATAGTACATGCTCGAGACATGGTACAGATACGTAGCACGCAGTCAAGCCGTCGAGGACTCGAGATGGTCACTGGCGAGCGAGTGAAAACTGGTGGCTCGGTTATCATATGCTGACTGTCAGAAGCCTGTCTGTCATACATGCATGCCGATTTCATGTTTCCACTTTTGATACGCCCTTCATAACCATCCAAACACTTGACTTTACGTGAGGTTGATCAGGCTTGGATTCTCCACGGAGGACGAAGAGGGAGAATCACGACCAGAAGCACCAAAAGTTCATGGGGCCATTGAACATCTTTCGATGCTTTGGGGAGGGGAGTTGAACGTCCTGATGCAAGATGCAATATGCAACATGCAACATGCAGCATGCAACATAATCATAATACGGACAAACATTTGAAAATGGCGTTATTGCGAAGATGTTGGTGGCATGGTTTGATCCATTGTAGAAGACGGTGTGTAGGTTCTGGGCTGCTGTAGAGTGGGAGGAGCCCGTTTGCCATGCCAAGCCTTGTGCCGATATCCGTTCCACCCGACAATTGTCAAGCATTCCGTGGCTACTCCGTACTAGATAGAGAGGTACTAGGTAGCTTCAGTCTTCAACACATCCGCCCTATCAATGGACGAGGAGGACTTTGGCCCATGTTAAGAAGCACAGGCAGAGGATTGTTAGCCACAGAAAGCGTTTGCGGTATGACTCAAAAGGCTGAGGCCAAGTCGATATCCACGATTCGACAAAGCTTCACTCAAAAGTTTAAACGTTCCGAAACCGCCCAAGGTGTGTGCCGAAGAGAAGACGACGCCAATGCAGGAAGTCGATGTGATTACGAGTAAAATGCCTCATGCTGGTCCTGACGCCGTGACACGGCATGCTTAAGCATCGATTTGCGCAGTATGATCTTCAATACTTTGTTTCAATTCTTGATACCCATAATGTCGAGCCGAGGAACAGACGATGCGAATGCAAGGAGGAGACTTGACGTGTTTAGATTGAAGACGAAATCGATGTCGGTGTGGCCATCTGTACTTCCTCCTTAGCCTTCACGTCTCCTTCAGAAAGTCTCAGTCAGTCACGTGTCAGTGTTTTTGATCGAAGACAGGACTGGCATGCGTGTGTAATGTAAGATCTTCAATGCTTCATCTCGAAGACGGTAATGTTTTAGACGGCGACCCGCAAACATCATATCATATCACATCGTGTGGTTTCATTATTTTTATGGAGAATATGGAGAGGTTTCAGGGGATCACCAGGGGATTTCACTTGGTAGACTTTCGGGGTTTGAAAAGAAATCTTCCCCGGTGAACCTTCGATCCACATTCAACAATTCTCAAAAATGGTCTGGGGGTTTGAAATTTTCAAGCTCTTCCGGATTAACTGCGGCCGACCCGGTGTGCGGCCGCGCGAATCACGTGTAATGAAATGGTACGCGATTTACCGTGTTGCTATCAAGCGCAATTTGTTGTCGCGACCGAAGAAACAAGCAAATATCAAAACTTCGGGCAAGCTTCAAACAAAATCCTCTTCAATCTATCGCTGCCCATAAGCGCACTGAGTTCAGTCATTCACAGTATCCAATTAGTTCTCAATAAGTCTCAACCATCCATCTCCGAGCCATGGCGCCCGGGTTCTCCCATCCAAGAGTTTCAAAGAATTCGCAAAATACACAATTGAGGTAGCTTCAAATGAACTCACGGCAAATATCATTTCTAACATTGATAGTTACGAACTACCACATCGCGTTCATACTAGCAAGGTGTACCCGTTATCTTCGCCGAATGGATCAACAATAATTCTACAAGGCAACGAAACTGGAGTGAAAATAATATGGAGGGGTGGCAGGCCTTTCAAATTACAAAGACAAATAAATCCAAAGACCACACAAACCAACGGTGCGAACAAGGTTATTTCTCTCGACTCAGATGAGGACGAACCTTCCAAACCACCTTTCGAAGATAAGCCAGAATTTGAAGACGAGGAAGAGGAAATCGATCCAAGGAGACCATACCCGAGCATTTTGCAGACTCTAGATTTACAATTTGGTACCGATGTTCTTCACATCAGCCTTTTGCCCAGCTCCACACTGAAAGCGGATGGCACACACTGGCGCGGAATTGATCCATTAAAACAAAAAATTGTTTTCACTGCAGCTTGCGGTGACAATACTGTTCGGCTAATCACATTACCTCTCACACCGCCGTCGCCCCTCAGCAAGGACCGTGATGAACTTCGACTTACACCCGCGATAGCAAATGTCGGAAATGGAAAATGGGGAGAGACTATGATCATTTTGACTGGCCACCAAAAGACTTCCGATGGAATCACTATGACTGTTGATTTTGAAGGAAAACAGACTTCCACGAAAGATGATTCAAACACTGCATTGGAAACACAAATCATAGTAGCTTCGCATTCGAAAGAAATCACTGGATTATTACAGCTATGGCGCATACCACTGCCAATACCATCTTCATCCACCATAGTGCCACCCTTCCAATCAGTTTACATGCCATCTTCAGCCGTTAGCATTTCATTTAATCCATCATTCTCAGAACAGCATTCAAGTCATTTACTTGTCGCCGATAATCTAGGCACTTGCCGAATCTACAATTATAAACTTCTGGTTAATCCTTCGGAAGATCCTGAGAGCGCGATTTCTGAGCAAGGATCTTGGCTAATTTCTTTATATCCCGGGTTCAGGAACAACAAAGCCGATTCCCAGGCATCTCATAAGACTACTTACTCTGCATTCGGTCGAAAAGCAATTGTGGATGCAAAATGGGTATACGGTGGCAAAGCAGTTCTTGTACTACTCAGTGACGGAGAATGGGGTGTGTGGGATATGAATGGCGTAGGACCAGGTGCAAAAAGAGGTGTTCTTGGTCAACAATCCATAAAAGGAGGTTCACGATCAGAGTTCTCCCTTACAGGTTATGTCGAAGGTGCAACCAAATCTAACTCAAAAATAACTGGCCCTCCACAAATTGCCCAGTCGAAGTTTGCTCCCATGACTCCTGGAACGCGTAAAACAACCGATCTATTCAGCAACAAGATTCATCCCACTGGTCCAGTCCGCGGAAACATATCAGTGCTTGAGATACCATCCGTGGCATCGCATTTGGCATTTGAAGAATCCATTCTCTTCTGGTTGGGGGACTCTTACACCCTCATTCCTTCCCTCTCAAAATACTGGTCAGCCAATCCTCGCAGAGGTCAAACTTCAACGAATATCTTCAACACGTCTCCCGGTTCCCGTCCCATTAAATTGGAACATGTGGATTTATTGGGCGAACGTTGCATTGGTATTGAACAAGCCCCCAAGTCTTCAATTTCACCACATACCAGGTCCGAGATACCATCAGAGATTTTCATAGTAGGTGAACATAGGTTTATCATTTTTATTGGAGGCAAATCTGTAGCACCAAAACAAAATCAGAATGCATATGCATTACAATTGGTGCAAAGAGAGGATGAAGATGAGGAGATGACGGATGATAGAATGATAGCGGTAGGAAGTGGAGAATTGGATGTTAATGATATTGATAGAGCATTAGCGAGGATGGAAAATAAAGACAGATCAGGTGGAGGTTTATTGTTTGGTGGGAAAGGAAAATGGTAGTATATTTGTAAGGGAGGCTAACAGGGGAAGATATGAGAGGATGAAGAGAAAGATAGATACCCCGTGATGTTTGATTGGGAATATAGTCGTATTTCCAGTCTCCCCCTTTTTTTTCCATCTGTTGTTTCTTTTTGCCCCTCGTTCACTTATTCTTTAATATGATTCTCGCCCTCGCTTAGTGATGAACCCTTCTACACTTTGATGTGATCTCACCTCCTTTACGTACTCGATCCCTCCCCGCCACTTCCAAGTGCCAAAATTTCATACAGTTCATCCATCCCCCCAACACCCCCTCCGCAAGGCAAGGTGGAGTACAAGGCGAGACCATTCCTTGAAACTCTGTAATCCATGCGGTATATCAAATAGCTCCTCGAAATCATAAGTCTCTTTCTTTCTTTCTTTGTCCTTTGGATGATGATACAAAAAAGAAAAGAGAGCAATCATATACTGGAACCTACTTTGACCTTTTCTTTAGGCGAAGTGTGGAGGTGTGTAATTGTAGGTTGGATCCCTCTACTCCGGTTTGTTCTTGTGCTTGTGCTGGCTGGTTGGTTGGCTACATGCGTGGGTGGGCAACTCGGTGATATGGGATCTGGACATTCTTTTTTTGGGGAGGGGGGCTTTGAGGGGGGGTGGTGAAGGGATTTGGGCGTGGAGGAGAGGGAGGAATGGATGGATGGTGGAGAGTATGGGGAGAGGTGGGAAGTGGGATAAATCAGTGGGCAACTTATAACTTGTGTGTAGGAGATAATAGATACGGAGATGGAGATTAGATGGAGATTAGATGGGAAAGAAATATATGTCTTCTGATTGACTAATATATGATTTATGTATACAAAAAACTTCTTGATTTATCTATATTTATCATCTTGCCTTTTGAAAAATAAATATAGCTTAATCATCCGTGTGAGGGAGTTGAATGGAGAGAGGAGAGAAAGAGGAAGGGATTGAAAATAAGTGGTTCGAAGGGAGGATTTGGAGGTGGAGATGGATATGAGTTGGTGGGGAAGTTGAGAAGTTGGGTTGGGTTGGGTTAGATTTGGACTTTGGACTTCGAGATTGAGATTGAGATTGAGATTGATGAATATTCATTCTTTTTCTTTCCGTTTCTTTCCTTTCCTTCCCTTTCCCTTTCCATTTCCTCCGTACTTGGTACTTGGGATCGGGCCAGGGGATCAGGTTGGGGGGGGGGGGAGCGACTAAAGGGCTGGGATGGGTAATTATATTGGATTTTATATGGATATTAAAATCTCGTGACAAATCGTGTCATTCTTTGGCTTTGGAATGTTCAGATATAGGAACTTTCTTTTTCTGGGTTCTTGGTTCTTGGTTCTTGGTTCTGGGGCTGAGGAGGGGGGGATGAAGGATAGGTGGGTAGGTGGGTGGTGAAAAAGACTAGGAGCTTTTTTGTTGTGCGAATGAGGGTTTGATGGATGGGATGGGATGGGATGGAATGGAATGAAGAGAGAGGAGAGGAGGGAAGAATAAAGGGAAAGGATTGAATATCGAATATAATAACGACATACTAGAATAGAAGTCCAAGCGCGCTCGAATTTCGAATGAGTAGTTTAGAGATTCAAATCACTATTCAAGATAGAACATATATAAACAAAGATGAAATTCAGTCCAACAATCATTATTCTACCTACAACAAATATCAAAGAGATAATTGAGTCTTTCCGAAGTTTTTATTTAAATATACTCTATTCTTCTCTATGCATGTCACTAGCTTTTTAAACAGAACATATCTTTGCCATTTAGGACCTACACATCATAAATGCTATACTATCTATCTATCTATCTATATCTTTCTCATATAAATAATTAGAATGTATAATTAACCATTTACCTGATTGATTATTATACTCGAGATATCTAATCCAGTCTTGAGAGTATGGAGGACTAATTAATAAAGTGTTGGATAGCTAGAATATTCGTATCGGTGCATGGGTATATGAGTTCAAAGTTATTACTTATGAATAGAGAGGTAGTGGTTGCTGAATCATATGAGTTTCTATTGGTAAGATAAGATAAAATCTCTTAGAGGAGTAGCATATTTGTGACTTGGTTCAAGCTTTTCTGTACTACGCTATGAATTCATTGGTGACGTCACAATTAGTGCGAAGTTTTATTTTTTCGTCTAATTGTTGAATTCCTGGCGGAATGGGGTGACTTTTGGAAGAGTGATTATTAGTAAAATTTGTGGATGTTGGAGTTTAAGACTTGGGGTTTCGAGATCTAACGTCTGATGTTTGAGTATTTGGACGAGCTGTTTTTTTTATTGTTAAAGATGTACTTGAGATAGACCTTGAGGTTTCAAGACTAGTATGGCATTCCGGAATGCACATTGAGAGTTGAGCGACGACTTCCGTACAGATATCCATAGAATGCATGCATTTTCCCGATTATTTACGAGACGAGTAAATTTCAGAATACCAAGATCCTTAGAACTGCACCCAGAGATTCGGATGTTTTCGAAATCCTTCGACTCTAATTCTTGTTTTTTGCGCACATGCATGCTTAGAGTTTGCAGTGGTCTCTCAACGTTGAATTCTCGCGGAGAGTAAGTGTGGTTGATTTTTCTTGAAGTTATGGGTCTGAATTCACCTGTCAAATGTTTATCTAAGATTTGTGGAGTTTGATGTTGTGAAGAATTGGTGTTGACTTTGGAATTATAGGCACGCATATCGTGGGAATGGGCATCAGGGTTTTAATGACTACCAAGATGTATATGCTATGTCGGCTGGAAGTGGGATGTCATTGTGTCGTTTTTTTACTTTGATTCAGTGAAGCACAACGGTCAAGCTGTAGAAATAATTGTAATATTTGAATCTGTCTGCTTAGTTGTTGATTTATCCAATGCACTTAAGTTTAGTGGCATTAGTTTATCACCATGTCACCAAGTCGTCAAGTCACCAGATTACGAAAGCACTAAAAATTGGTGGAACAGTAAATTCTCTAAAGTATTTTCGCAAGGAAATCCTCCCGACATGTTCCAGTGTCAAATGTCGTTATTTTAAACACCCGCAAAGTGGTTTAGTTCAAAAACCTCATTATTATTCATCCATCCAGCCCTGAAAACACAAGTATGAAGGAAATAAGGAAAACATGAAGGTAGTAAAAGGAAAGACGATTATTAAAAAAGCCCCTAATGGGTACGAAGATAAGAGGATATGAGTAGAATGTGCGTTGATGAACTGAAATATCATGGTAAAACATCTCATAGAACCAGAAATTGTCGTCGTCGTTGTTGGTGTGGGAATGAAACATCTGGTGCCAAACGTCTGAAGTAGATGGGAATCGACTTCTTTGTTCTTTGTGTCAAGAAGGAGAAATGATGTGCAACACCAGACCAGTGTCTGAAACGAAGCTGTCAATGTAACGAATACCATCGTAAAAAATTGAAATCGTAACCATGAAGAGCTGGATCGAAGTGAGGTATTGGCGATATGGTAGGACGTTAGATCGAAGATGACAGGTATCAGACCAATATATCAATCTCTCATGAATATTGCCGAAGTAAGGTGGGTGTTGATGGATGATAGATCATAAATAGATGTTGTCGAAGTAACAATCCCCGCTGAACATTAATAGCGTGTTGTCCAGAGATGGAGAGGCACGTGGTATGAGAAAGATCAATCCCAGGCGCACAACGAAGCAGTTCCATCCAGCGACAGCAAGGTTAGTATGTAGATCGATCGTACCAGAGCGTAGAGAACAATCATAATGCCATCTAACGACGAAGGAATCGAAATGAAAGATATCCCAAAGCCGAGTGAGTGACAGCGGCGAAGCATCCAGAGACGAAGAGGTGTATGATACATAGAGTCTGATACCAGTAAAAGGTTCAAAAATTACCATCCAGCAAGACGAAGATGAATTTGAACGAGATCTTAGCCAGAGTTGGACAACAATGGCTAATTAACTGAAGAATAGAGAATGAACCATAAGTAAAGTCCATTCACGATCCAACCAGTACACAGTATCCAGCCCAAAGATGATGAAAAAGGTATCCGAGAGTATGACCATGAAAGCTCCATTGATGTAGTTTCAGCCAGAGATAACACGATGGTGATGAATGAATCTAGTCTCCATTCAATGAAGGTATCATACCCACCCCAAATACAACAATACCAGTCGTTGAGAACATCAAACCCAGAATACCATTAAGAAGATCCAACCCAAATCATGCTGAATGATGATGAATTTAAGCCAGATCCCAATGTAATGAACCACCAACTGCCAGCCAAAGGAATCGAGATAGCAGTCAATTCAGTGTAAACACCAAAATATCATCGAAGAGATTCAAATCGAATGATTCCGGATGGTGATGCATGATGTATTAATAGTGCCAAGATATTTGAAGAATACCGGCCGAAAACATCGAGATAGTAGGTGATAATTCATCTAGATGAAGCTGATGTATGAAGGATGTTGACCAATGTATCCACGATGAGGTGTGGTTGATGTAGAAGGTACGTTCGATGTTTGACGGATGAATCAGGATGAATGAAGGGGTAGGCGACGATTGGCGACGATTGATGAAGGGGTCGACGATGAATGAAGAGTATGTCAATGGAGTAAAACATCCATGTATTAGAAAGCCCAAAAAAGTAGAATTTTCCGAGCTAATTGCGAGAAAGTGGTATGCACAAAGCAAAACCGTCAAATAGAAGCCATAAAATGACATCTAGGAGTAAAAACCGTGTAGTAAAGTCAAATGATACGTATGCAACCAGCAAAAGAATATCATCGACACCTTGAAGTGAAAGCCAGGAGGTAAAACCAGTAGTAAAAGCCAAAGTAGTGCATCATTCGGTAAGTAAAGTAGTGAAAAGGCATGTTTAAAGTCGCAAACTCAGCCAAAAATCCGAAACACAGGTGAAAACTGTCCATGAAGAAGCTTCAAAACCTCCTTCCCATGATTACAGGAAGGATGCTCTAAGTAAGTATCCGGAAATCACACCCTGAGAAATCAAGATTCAAGGCCTAAAAGTGGCCCAATACCTTCTGAAACACCCTAATAACCACGACGAACAAAGACAGTAACCTTCCAGTACATCCCATGAACAGGACACTCGAGGATCTTGTAAGATCGTCGCTTGTGCCACAAGCCCTCTGGGTTCTCTTGATGCTGAATGAAGCCCCAACGTTCTCCATTAATGATCTGCATGCCCTCTCGAATGAGCTGAGCACCAATATCTGGTGCAGAAGTCAAAGTATTTTGACCTCTAGCCCAGAGAGGAACCTCGAGCTGAACTGGCCAGTAGTACCATATTAGCTCCATGTTGTCCCTGGGTTTAGGGCCACTAGTGGAGGGGGAGACGACAGCGTTAGGATAAGGATTCATGTACGATGGGTATTGGTAGGCATTAAAACCTTGATAATTTGGCATTCCATACTGAAGAGGCTGCTGTGGAGGATCTGGACGGAAGCGTTCAAGGCGAAATTTGACATTTAGCTGAAAAGTAGGGCGAAGAAATCGCGGAAGAGGGATGGCAGTGTTCGGATCTATGCTGTAAGATGAGCCAACATGCATAATAGGACCGATTATAGCCATCGAAGTGTTGCTAGGAGGGCCATTTGGGCGAGGATGTTGTTGTGCAGCATTGTTTTGAGCATAACCACCACCAGCTTGGTAGTTTCCTTGCTGATTAAAGCCAGATTGATGACTGCTACCAGTAACAGCACTGTAATGAGTACTAGCACCTGCAGCAGGTCCGGTTGGAGCTTGTTGCATGAAACCATGCTGTTGCTGACCACCTTGCTGCTGGATGACTTGCTGTGCAATCTGCTGGGCGTTGGTACCTTGACCATGACCCCCATGACCCCCAGTAGGGGCAATTGTTTGAGATTGAGGTACATCACTAGCAAAGCAGTTTGGGTGTTGATTGCGGTTAGGTACCTGGGTGTAGGATGCCACAGTGGGATGCAAGATGTGTGCTGTAAAAAACGCCAAACGAGTGGTATATGCATGAACGCTTGGCTGAGTTGGAGCAGCAACACGCTGGCAGTTCTCGCAGCAGAAAATAGAAGAAGCAACTTGCGTATTGTATGGAGGAGGAGGCGGGAGTAGTTGTTGTGGGGGTTGTGGAGGTTGTTGTGGTTGCCAGTTGTTGTTTGGATTGTACCCATGTTGGGCAGGGTTCCATGCACCACCAGTCCATCCCTGGTTACCGCCGTAACCTTGATTATGATATGGATCCATTGTAACTCGTTATGGAGGGTTTCAAGAGAGCTCTTGGGGTGGGTAGAAGGGTAGAAAATGGAGAATCAATGAGCTGGAGTGTATAGTAGTTAGCAAATATCCAATGATATGGCCCTATTTGACCGAAATCAACTCACTGTACGAGCGCAAAGGTAGTTCAACGATGTTAGACCTGAAAGTCAACGTCTAGAGAGTAGAATAATCAGTAAAAAGACAAAAGAAGTCCTTGTAACTGGCTAGAATGTACTCACTGTGAGAAATTCGAGGTCGATGAACAATTAGACGTCGATTTCGAAATCGAGAACACCGTAGAAATAAGGAATTGAGTAGAAAGAAGAAGTTCTAGTAACGAGAATGGCTGAAAGAATGTGACTCCTTGAAGAAACACAAGGGTAGTTCAAAGACACGTTCTAGTTGAAGTATCTTGTAGTATGAGGGGCCGGGGAAGAGAAAGGAAAGGGAGGAAGGGTTTGGAAGAAGAAGGAGGAACAATGTGTAGGGAAGAAGAAATAGAAAGAAGTTTACAGATCAATGGAGAAGTTTAAATAGGAATCTTGATTGGAAATCTCAGCAAGCTAAACCGTTAACCCCGCCTCAAATCTACTCTACGGAACTTCCCCTGCCGTCCAATTCAATTGTTGAGATCAAAGAGACAGTTAATTTGCATCTAAACTAGTAAATGATCAATATCAGAGCAGCAATTTCATACAGGGATGTATTTTATGCCGCTAAAATCCATTAAAAGTGTCTAAATTAGCTTCCACACGCCACTTAATCTTTAAATGGCCTGTCATTTTAAGGCTGAGCCGTCTGAAAATCATCTAGTGGCCTGCTCTAAAGATTAACTTGGCTTCTAAATGATCAATGAAATCATTCACCTCATGAGATAAAGTAGGTTGTTTGATGTCTCCATCTTAAACTACTATCCCGCTGCTATCTTTCTCAACAAATTCTCTCCGCCGCTCTTTGAGGTCACTAGAAGCGGCGAGATGTATCTAGATCACTCAATGACCAGCATTGTGGCTAGAAATTCTAGAAGTGACCAATAGTGCTGCTCAAAAGCCCCTTAAAATTGTGAAATGAATCATTCACTATTTGTCATGAATGGCATTTAATCTAATCCGACCTAGCAACTCAACTGATGCTTCAATTTCGTTGAATGTGACTTTTCCATTCGCTCTTGTCATTTACTGAGGTCAAAACAAGCTTCAACACGCGTCTAAATTATTCAATGGCCAATGATAATGCTTAGATCTGATGTGATAGAATGTTTTCCGCTGCTTAAGCCGAGTCCCGAGGCTAAAATTGGCACCAAATCCCCTCACGAGGCTAGAAGAACCCCCCGAATCCCTCTTTAGACTGCTCAGCTTGGTGAAATAGAACTCTAAATTAGTCTTAGAAGAGTAATATTATTACTCATTTTATAATATTCTATATCTCTCTCCCAAATTGAGCTAGATTACGTTAAAATCTATAGAAATTACTATTATCTTTGAGATTTTATCTAGCTATATACTGCTGACTAAGAATATTATTAATACAAAATATAATTTCAAGTCATCTCTCACTTCTCCTACATTTTTAAAATACCCCTACATTAGGTGGAATAAAAAAACAATTACATTCAAATATTAATCGATTCTATAACTAGATCCCCGTTATTATAATTTCGTCGTATCAAATGATCTAAAATACCAAACTTAATATATATATCTATATAATGAGACTTTGATTTTATAAGTGTAGATATAAAAGATATTAATATAATGAGAAATAATTCAGGCTCGAATATCTTTCACATAGACTTGAAGTCTCAGACTCTTTATTTTCTAAAACAATCTTCTTTATTTAAAGTCATAAAAATCTATCAATCTATTCATTTTTATAAAGTTCTAAATAATGAGAAAAGATATAGAAAACTCTACGTATTTATTAAGCTTAGTCTTCTTAAGTGTAAATCAAGCTATTTTACAAAGCAAATATCTTTATTTAAGTATTAATGGTTTTGAATTTCTGTATGAAGAGCTTCACAAATATATATCGTTCTCTTTTCTTATAGCCTTGAGATTAATATTTCTCAGTCAATACTAGTGGTCCCAATTTCCTCAAAAGGTAATTAAAACTTCTTAGCGCCATCTTCAAATTGAAATTTCTACGGCTCAAGTGCATCCCATGATCTCAATTTCAATTTCAAGTTCAAGTTCACATTCCCTTTTGAGCCGCTTTAATCTGAAATTCTCTGCAAGCTTAAGGAAATTTCTCTCACAGCCTCGAACGACCTATTGTTTGTCTTCCATCCATAAACTATTCACCACTCGGCCTTAGGCCTTACCCCTAACCCCATGCCCGAGTTTCTCTCAAAGAAAATTTCCTTTGGGTGAATCACCCGGGCAACTTTCAAGAAAAATTTTAAAGTCACAGCCCGTAATTCAACAAGACATGAGATGATATTCTCAGTTCCAATGAATTTATTGTTGAGTGAAAGGATTCAGGAACTTTCCATGGAGGGGTAAAGGATCAACCTAGGATGGCCTAAAATGGGTTGAGGAAAAGCTTGTCATAGGAAAACCAGATATGTTAGGTTTCAAACTCGGGAGAGATCGGGAATGGAGAGAATGAGCTCGGGCTGATGAATTTTATTCTTGATTTGATGGATTAAGCCTTTGTGTAGGGTTGTGTGAGTGACAAATTGTGGATGGAGGAAGTCATGAAGGGGGGCAGAGGGGGTGACAGAAAAAGAAAGACTTGTGATGAAAGTATAGAGATGATCAATATAGAAGAGACAATTCTTGTGAGAATATGATGAAAGGAATTATGTTTGGATGTTGCGGTTGGTGTTTATGCTTTTGGCTTTTCAGGTATGCCCTTGTCTGAAGTTTTGTTTTCTATTTGTGTCTTGAGGCACGCACTGCTGACTTAACTACTCATTGATAAAAATAGACTATAATGCACAATGTTTCACCGCATGAGTCTTCTGAGATGTGTTCATTGGAATTGAATACCAAATGCAAGTTAGGAGCCTCTACGTCTGTGTATCTGGTCGCAGCGTGTTGTGTCAATCTTTTTCCTATATATTGACACCATATTGTTACAAGCCACCTTACGAAAGACCAAACATAGCATTTGAACCATTTAATTTTTCAAGCTGATCAGTGTAGGGAGTGACACGGCCAAAAATGCAATACTATGCTACATGTCTTGCTTGCCTTTTTTTTTAATGTGATTTCATATGAGCTTTTTAGAGAATCGCCAACCTTGGATTCTGTGTGAATGAAGTGAATGACTTCAATTCAATAACCACTGTAATATAGCTACTGTAGTAAAGCCCCAAGCGAATACAAAAGAGACTAGTTCTTTCAATAAGTCTATATAAGAATTACTATTTTCAATATATAGCTAGCTTTTTAGATAGAATACAATTAGATATATAGAATCTATAAAATCTATAAGTACTACATCTTTCATATCCTTTTCATATCAATATTAATTAATAATATTACAAATTAATCGATATTTTTTTTAATAACTTTATAAACTTTCAATGAAATTAATATTATTAAATACTCTATTTCTTTTTATACTTTTTCAATTATATTAAAAAGATCTAATATTTTCAATAAAGGAGACAATTCTAAGTTATTAAAAAAACTATTATAGTCTATACATTGGTGATTCTACAACCTGTTACTAATCCGTTGTAACACTTCAGGCAGTGGTCGCAATGAGTGGGTTTCGTACTAATTTTCTAAAACCTATACTTAAGCCATTATTAATAAGTAGCTAATCAAATACCTTAATATCTAGTTATTATAAGTAACTCAAAATATTTGTTTGTACTTATAGATATCTACAGGTTTTTATAGATTTGTAATTTATTTATATTTTATACATAAAAATTAAAGAAGTTGTTTATAAGATTGAAATTAATAGTGATCTTTATTATAATAGAATAAAATCTTAAGCGAATAAAGTTTATTAAATAATATCTGTATTATATATACTTTATTTAGTTAATCTATAAAAATAAGATATTAATATTTAAAATTATTTATTGATTAATAGGTATAGCTTTTTTTATTTCTTAAGTCACTTATGCCTATGGGTATCCGTAGCTAGCTGTACTACCCAAGCCACCCATTGCGATCACTGGCTTCAGGTGGTCCTTTCTTATTCATGCTCTGAATATCTACCAGAATGTTCTCTGCTCCAGCTTTTCGAGTATTTCCTTTCCATAGCTTGCTCTTATAGTAATATAGCATTCATCACTACAATCTGGAAACGCCACCTTCAATTTCCGAGAAAGGATGTGCAATTGATGGTTTGTCACATGATGTGATCGCTCAAATCCATTCGAATACTACTGACTAATTAGATGGTGGTCATCTTTTGACGATCGCAGAATATGCATTTCTTTCTCACTATTCCACCAACGAATCTCGATCTCTCTATCATAACTCCCTCTATACACACACACAATTTATTAACGCCCGGCGGCTAACCCGATAGGGCAACTATTACTAATATACAAGAACATTTCTTACAGTGATTTCTTAACTCCTTGAGCCCCTATATCAGCTGTTTCTGGCTTCCGCCTTCTCTCTTCTGACTTATCTTTACGGGTTCTCGTGAGTTAGTAATGTTAGTAGGCTAGCTTGAAGGCCATTCTCCAAGTGTTCAGCGTCCTATCCTCAGCAGCTGAAGTGGTGCCTCCTGTCTACGGCACCAGGTGGTTAGTGTTAGGTAGTTGGAAAGTAGTAAAGGGCAGTCATTTTTGTTGGCTGTTTTCTTGCCATGGATCAGCATCAAGCCGGCTTGTGGCTATCGTAAATCGTATCGTTACTCAGACTGCTTTCATGTCAGGTCTCCAATTCTTGCCGTCCGATGATGATTTTCCTCCCAGGTGGAATGAAATGTTGCACCTGTGAATCTCTGTCCACTGAAGCATGTCTGCTCGGTGCGTAATCCATCTTCGGCATCGGAAAGGAAGTGTTCAACAGTTTCTCTTGCTTCCCCACAGGCGCACTACACTGATGGTGCAGCTTTAATAAGGAATAGGTACGAGTTCAATCTCGCTATTCCCGTCCTTAGCTGGGCCCAAGTAAAGAATTGATTCTATATATAGGTTCGTTTGGGTTAAATACATAAAGTATTGGTTTGTCAGAATAAAATCAAGATAGGTTCCCAACGCCTATCCACACTTTCCCAGAAGATATCTTCCTTCGGAGGTTCCACCCAGGACCAAAAGCTTTCCCTTATGCCCCTCTACTTGTTTGCTCCCTAAGCCTACCTAATATCTCCATTGCCAACTGCCTAATACCTTGTTGTAGATCGATATGCGTATCCGTCCTTTCGAACTGTATAAATAGTATTACTATTATTGCCATTATATGCTACACCCCACAGCTTGTGTATTGTTTTGCGTTACCTTGCCAGATCTCTTCTGCACAACAAGGCCGACCGTATCTTGCAAGCTTTGCTGTGTTTTAATCTCTAGCCAGGCAGTGAAAAACACAGTGTTTCCGGCTCACTAACCAAAGTGTCCTTACAAGAGTTGAGGTCCCGGCTTATCGCACATTAAGCGAAAACACAGCAAAAACCTTCATTTATTCAACTTTTTAATTATACGAAATTTCAATGAATATATAAACTGAATTATGCAAATTAACAGCAATGGTACTAAATAATTAAAGTTATTTGAAAAAATGAATGGATTATTTTTAATATTTTTTTGAAAAGAGTTATAGGGTTTTAAAGTAACGATCTTCAAAATTTTCGAAAAAATTGAATTTTTTGTATGGGAAAAGCGTTATATGTGATAAACTTTGAAAATTTTCAATTTTGAAAATCTATAATTCTATTAAAAACATGATTTAAAATTTTTATTTTTATTTTTAAGAGATTATACATAGTTTCCTTTTATATGTTCAATTTTTGAATCACTTTTTTATTTATTAAATAAATTATAAAAGAAATTAGTTTATATAAAAAAACGACTTTTTTTGTAGGGATTTTATTACGAAATAAGGTGTTGTGCGATAAGCCGAGGCCCTAACTCTTACAATTATACAATTGAAATTAATAATCTGTATTTAAAATTAGCGATTTATATTAAAAAACTAGTAATCTACATTAAAAAACTGTTTTTTATCACTTTTTGTCCCAAAAAGACACTATACCTTCTGTCAATTCAACAACCTGATACTTCAGGCCAGACTTTATCATTCTTATCTCGTATATCCACTAATCGCATTTGATTTATCATTTGCTCTGGTTTCTGTCTCTTTTCTTATCTGTACGCGTACCGTTCTTCCGGCAGCAGAATCTGATTGGTATGCGGATGCGTCACTATACGAGTTATGTACTAAGGGGGCAGGCGTGGCGGAGCTGAACGTGGGCTAATCGTCTGCATGAGACCATCAAGTGCGATACCGCATCGCTGGCTAGACACATTAGAATGGCTGAATGGAGGAATAGTAGATAACAGAATTCTCGAAGTAGAAATAAAGAGAAAAATTGACTGCATGGAGCAATAAAAGTGTAAAAGTGTCTGCGTTCGGGGGTACTTGAGCACTTGTCTAGAAGTATTCGTTTACTCTCTCTCTTCTCTGCACTCTCAAAAACCCCATTCCTCGAAAATTGAGCTGCCTCCGCATGAAACTGCCTATTCATAAAGTATACTGTATACACCCGTGAAGTGGCTGGCTGATTAATTCTTGACAGTAATTCGTTACCTTACCCGTAGGTACTGAGGGCAAGTAGCAGCACAAGGGGTGCCTATAGCGACATATTTTGGAGCTGTTTCCTCCTCGCTCCCGTCTTACATGTACACCTCATCTTCATCAAGCAATACGGTGCCACCCTCGTCAAATCATCGTCTTTCCTCTGCTTAACTCTGCATGCAGCCGGCAGCCCGTTACAACGGGCAGTGGGGGAATAACAGGCCAAGCCCCAATAATGGAATTCCTATCTCAACATGCATGGATAGTCCATCAGAAAAATGTCAGTATCTCAGCCACTTATCCTTCCTCCAGCTGAGCATGACATTTAGATTAAGCAAAGCTTCTTTAGGTATCCGTTGCATATTCGCAGGTCTAAACAGGTCTTAGTGTGAAATAATCATATTGCACATATATACGGAGGTAAGTATGTACTGTACAGGACAACACTCATGCCATCCGTCTCTTCATAACAAAGAAACCAACCTTTCTTAGCCTGCCCCAAAAACCAACCTCCTAAGCAAAATCCGTACTGAGCAAAATGGCAGGTCAAGGTTCAGACAAAGCATACTTGTCACAGTTCAAAAACAACGATGGCGGCCCGAAATACGATTTCACTGTGGCAACGTCACTGGAAAGCATCAACGCAGGCCTCAGAGAATTCCTCAATGTGGGCAATTCACCGGCGTTGAGGTTCTGTAGATTCTTCACTGACGAGGGAGTGGAGTATTTGATGGAGTGGGAAGATGTACTCAAGATAACGAACAACGTTGATCCTTTTCAAATCACAAGCAAGGAAGGCAAGGCTTTTAAAGACGATCCTACGATCCAGCTTCTTCATGACAAAGGCTTCTCATATGGGGTTATGGTTCAACCCGGCATTCCTAGTTGTTTGAGTGGGCGGGACTTCAGGAACTTCGCCATTGTCAACTTTGATAGTGGGATTGAGAGAGTTAAGTTCAAGCTTCTGTTTGAGGATGTCATTGTTGTTGAAGACAACGCCCATGTAAGGGCTGGCAAATGGACCCGATGGACACAGGCTGATGAGGGTGACGATGATGCTTGGTTTGTTGAGGCTGATGTTAATCTTACGATAAGTGCTCTAAGCGACGAGCTCGATACGCCTTACTTCAAAAATCACCCCGACGAGAGAGACAAACTTATGAGACAATTGAACAATATCTCTGGAACAGCATACAGTTTGGAGCAGCTATATTTCGACCTCAATCAAACCGTTCTCTCACCTAGTTCGGCACTCAAATATTTGAAAAGCGGCGAGGAAGTGTTACCGACCGGGTCGGCTGCTCAAAAGGCAGCAGTCTCAGCATATAAGGATGGCTACGAGAAGATTGCCAAATCTCAAGGCGAGCCACTCGTCACCGTTACAGCTGTGATTCAAACCAAGGATGCATCAGACCTGCAGATGACCGCATTCGAGCGACAGATTAGCAAACTGAAGGATAGCAATGGGTCTGTGATTCAAAATCCGACCAAGCTCCAAAAGGCGGCAGCTACGCTGGACTACCTCTGCACAACCAAACCAGGAGCAGGTCCTCCCAGCACAAATTCCTTTAATTGGAACTGGGTGACGGAGAACGACGTCTCTCTCAAGCACGGTGTTGTTGCGATCAACCGGAACACTATCGCCAAGTATTTCTTGAAACAGTTGCTCGATCCGAAAATATCAGAAAACTCACTGCGGAGATTCTGCGTCAGGATACAGCCCTATTGGAGCGATGGTGGATTATGGCGTTCCTGTAGCGCCATTTCAAGAACCGGATTCCGCCATTGTTACAGACGATGGGAGGACAGTTATTCAAGTTTCCTACGACTATAAGGGCAGAGCTGACCTTGATGACTCCAGACTCTATTTTGACAGCTCATATACTTGCGATGTTTCTTTCTACGACAATATAATAAAAGTAAAGCACGTTAGCAAATTCTGGACGGATTTCTCGGTGTGGGGGAGTGTAGGAGCTGGCTACTTTATTTGGTCTGAATCAACCGAGTCGCTAAGCATATCTGTCGACTCCAAAGGGGAGCTCTACACACAATCCAATTATGATCAAGTCATAAATGATAAGCATGATCACCTGGAAGACACACACGACAATGTAAGGGGTGGAGGAACGGGGTTCTTGCCACAGTTATATCCTTTTACACCCGTTTTGAATATCGGGAGCGTCAATAATTTCATCTTCCCAGCTGCTCAGACCTTTGCATTTACCAACCCTCTCTTTTCGGTCCACCAAGACCTGGTGTGTGATATCAACTACTTATCGCCCTCAGGGCAGGCGGTGCAATCTCAGTGGCCACAGCCTCAGCAGCGCCTGTTGAAGATGGCAGTGAGGCCCTCAACAATCGAGGCTCCAAAGAACTCGCTTGCGTGGTCTTGTGAATATATCCATAATTACGTAGGGGGCATGCGAAAAATGGCGCCAACGACAAAGCAATTTTTGGCACTGCAGAACGAGGAGGGCCATGGAATGGTCTTTGAGCTCGACAGCGACGGAGTGTTGCGAGTGTTTTTGGAGAAGAGCGGCCAAGCGGATACGCCTACCGGGTGGCAAGTGGCTGACTTATCAACGACTACCCTGGCTGCCCGCTGTCCAGGAGGGGTTGTGACGAGGTTTGACGTTGCCCAAAGTGAGCTTGACGGAAGCATTGGGCTCATGATGGCAGTACGTGCAGCTGACACCGACGTGCTCTTCATGGCCTTACATAAGAGTGCCTACTACACCGAATGGGTAGATAATCCGGGATGGAAGAAACTGGAGTACGATGGGACATACCAGACGACTACGGGTCAAATCCACCAAGCGCCTACAACCAAGATCACAATTTCTGGCACCTACTTTGCAGAGATCGGGGTGGGCAGTATGTAGTTGTTGATCTGGATCGACCCGAGAACGGCAAACCCCACATCGAGCGCTATCACATTGTCGACGGCGACTGGGTGATCCATCCAATTGGTCTCGATATCGAGAGCGATAGCTACCTCTCTGTCGTTGGACGCATCAAGCTCTCAAAGGCCGAGGAGGCGACGGAGCGGCAGGTAGTGAGCGAGGCACGTGGGAAAGCACAAGCTGCTGGTCAGAAGTTTGCAGCTAAGCCAAAGGATCGCAGCAGTGACGGTCTCTACACCATAGGAAGAGCTGGCTCTAGCGTGCAGTTTGAGTTTCGACTATTGGAGAACGATTACAGCGATATTGTACCGCCAACTGTGCGTCTCCTTCAGTGCCCTGGAGGTGGGAAGATGCCATCAGCTATCACTGTTGCGCGCCATAATGATTGGGAGAAGGACCTCGATCGATATGCTTTCACTGACGTTTACGTCGTTGTGGACAACACACTTTACCGGCTTGATAACGCTGCACAGATGAGTAAGACAGATAGATCAGTCGCGATCTGTACGAATGACCTTCTCAGCCAGACCACGATACTCCTGGGCACAGTTCGTCATGGTATCACAACTATTTGGGGTCGTAATGAAGCCGGAGATGTCTTTTATGTAGCCTGCGAGGTCGAGAACCTGCAGAACCCCGATTCCTGGAGTGTTCCACTACCTATCCTCCGGAAGACGACCAACATCGCGACTTACGCCAATCGTGTTGACGGTGGCAATACGATATATGCTGCACTTGAGGATGGTACCTTCCAGCGTCTAACCCAAGATCCATTGGTCAGCAAGCTCTGGCGAGCTGATGGGATGCAGATTCCAGCGCGAGAGGACGTCATAACTCCTTCCACACCAATAACCTCCGTGACTACGACTGTGCGAATATCGTCGTCTCCAGGACAAAGCCACCCACAGGAAAGAATGCTGGCAAGTCCACAGTATATCTACAAGCCAGCTCCCGTACTCCTGTCTATGTGAATGGTATCTATCATGTACTGGAAGCATTGAAGACTAGCGAGGTGCTCACCGACCCACTTGGTGTGTTGACTATTGTCGAAGAAACACCCGATATGAGCGCAGCCATCCTCACTGTGTCGCTAGATAACTTCAAGACCCAAACTATCATCGACCCCACACAAGTTGCCTTCAAAAAGCTCACTTCGCTTCAAACTTCCGATGAACTGAAGAAGGCGAAAGTTTACCGGAATCCCATAGCAGGAGGAATTCGATCCGACTCGAAGCAGGGCCTGCTCATTCCCAATGGGACCAACGCAGACGACGTAGATGTTATCGCCAAAAGTCTTGCCTTGATTGCTTCGTGCCGTCAAACCGTTGGAGTTATACCGGGTGCTGCAGCTCCATCTCTGCGTCAGAACCAAAATCACCAGATTGTAGGGTCAGGATCCGACAACCAACGAAGTCGTCTCTCCAAGGACAACATAGCTAACTTTTCTTGGTGGAATCCCTTGGACTTTATCCCTTCCTCGGTCGGCGACCTTATACGAGGCTTACTCAATGGCGTAGGAAAGCTTGCAGGGCTGATTTTTGATGCGGCCTCTAACGTGTATCATCTCGTGGTTAAGGTGGGTAAGTTGGTATATCAGGCGGTGCTTGACACTGCAGAGGCATGCGTGAAGGCAGTTGTGTGGCTTTTCGATAAAGTCGCAGGTGCGGTTGAGGATGCTGTGCGTTATATCCGATTGCTACTTGAGTGGGATGATATCGAGAACACCAAGGATGTCTTTCACCATTTCACACTGCTCTTCTTACAACATCAGGTGGACCAGATCCAAAGCTTCAGAAGGTTATTGACGATAAGATTCTTGCTATGGAAAAGAAGGTAGCGGGTTGGGCCGGAATCGAAGGACCTAAGAACAACTGGTCTGGGTTAGGTGAGGCCGGAAATCATACTGCCGCTGGAGGTAGTAGCTCCGACCCCAATGAAGGCCAGACATCATTGTCCCGAACACTATCAAGTGCTTTCTCGAACAACGTTGGCTCGCTTTCTATCATTGGGGATGGCCCATCCATGAGCGAAGCCAAGAGTCTCATTACTATCCTTCTCGACGCCATTTCGAGTGAGGGCGAGGTCTTAGGAGCTGTCATTGGGAGCTCAAAACTCTGGCTGAGGACTTTAGCTCTTTGAAACTCGCAGACATTCTCAAGCGGCTTGTAGGAATCATTGTCAACGGTGTTATGGGGAGTGCAAAGGTTGTGATTAATGCTTTGCTCAATGTGCTCCAGAGCATTGCATCGACGCTGGTCCAGTTATTGGATACGAAGATTTACATCCCAGTAATCTCAGATATCCTCGGTGAATTAGGCTTCCAAGGCTTCTCATTTCTCGACCTGTTTACCTGGATCGCGGCAACAGGCTATACAATCGTCTTCAAGATTACACATGGTAAAGCACCATTCACCAGTGGCGAGTCCAAACCATCACCGGTGCCATAGATTGGAATGCCCTAAAGGGGGTGGTGAATTCCGTGTCTACAACAGGCGAAAATATAGTTTCAAAAACGGGTGCAGGTCTCAAAATAGCTGCAATTGGTATGGGGGCTCTTCTCAAGGTCCTGACAGCTTTCGTTGCTCCCCTTGAAGCAGAGACCACAAGTGGAGATACTCCCGTTTCTACTGCAAAGATGATTCTCGACGTTCTAGCCGGCGGGACAATATCGGGTGTAAGTATGCTTGTGCCATCCAACCCTATCAAAGACGAGATCGTCAGCAAAATCAGTGAAGCTGTCTCTGGAATAGAGTTGCTTGTCTCGCTCATGTTCTCCAAAAAAGTGCAAGCACAGCTTGGCAAGGTGGGAGGGACAGGAGTAAAGAACCTCCAAGCATCCAATGGTCGTGGCGTTGCTGCCATTATCAAGGCAGTCCTTGTTATCCCAAAGCTCTTCTGCACAGTATGGCATACGAATGAGCTGGCGGCGTTAGAGGATAGCGCAGACAAGACAGCGGATATTCTTGGGAGGGTCGCTGAAATTACTGGATTCTTGATCACTGTCACATATGCAATTGCAGTCAATGACAAGGATAAAGAGAGCCAGCAGATCTTTGTTATTGCTTTGGGGGTGGAGAACTCTGTCCTTGCTGGAGTGTTGGCCTATGAAGCGGGGAAGCTTGCGAGTAAAGGAGTCAGCTGAGCCATTGCTACTCGTATGATAAAAGAAAGTGCTGCAATCTGAGGAGCACTTGGCTTTCGCATTGAAGAGCTTGTTTTCAAATCAAATAAATAGTCACTTGGTAGATAGTTGAGGATTCAATTTGAATTGTTTGTTGTTTAGCCTAGGTCAGAGACGGAATTTTCTGAATAACCCAATCTTTGAATTCGCTGCATTCTGGATGAATTAACTTTTATATCTTGTAATCAAAGACTCGGATGTATACAAATAAGGTATATATCTAATTGGCCAATTCTTATACTTCTGCATCACGAGCTTTGCAATTACACTTCGATGCTAGATTGCTGCAGCATCTGCGCTGCTTCTGAATCTTGGGCCTCGATTTGTTTCAAGGAAAGATTTCAAGTCGAATATAGAGTCCTGTTCTCATATTCTTGAGCTTCATCGCAATACTGAGCTAATTCATCCCAGCTTTCTTTGTATATCTGTAAGTAACATCCAAAACTGTCTACTATCTGGTATATATATACTATAGCTGTAGCTAATGCGAGTGGTAGTCCGTCGAGACGAACCACTACAAGAAATTGCGCATTATAATCTATTCACAGCAGATTCATCGGTTAGTTAATTTTAACTATTGTACTTAATATTATAGATAACATTATTTCGTGACCTTCAGCTAATACCTCGATAAGGCACTAACAATATGAGAATACTGCTTATATCACGATTCCTAGCTCTTGTAAACAAATCTTCTCCTCACCTCTACCATCATATAACTCGGCCGCCATGGGAATTTGTATCGCACTCCGCACCACTGAAAGTATTGCCAATACAAAAGGTAAAGACCCGTAGAATGAAGCGAAGTAGTCCGAGTATTGCACATGAACACGATGGAAGATGAACTTCTCTAGGAAGACTTCTGAATACAAGTTCAGTCTTGCAAGCCGAATTTCGCTATAGGCATACCGCCCAGCAACATTATTATCGCTATAGTGTTCCAAAAGCGCAAAAAAATCGCAAAATTTAGGAAATATAATACGCAGGAGTTAGTTGAAGCTTATCGTCGATAGCGATATGAAATTCTGATTTATATTTAGACTGCGCAGAAATTATCTATGCCCGTGGATAATCTACAAATAATCTGTTCCACAGATTATCTATCAAAGTTTGAAAATTATTTGCTTTATGTAAATAATCTATAGATTATTTATAAATTATTTGTAAATATAAAAATTACAATATTCGTTATAAATGTTAAGATAAGAGTAAAGACATATTGTAAAAGAGTAGAAGGTGGTAATAGTCACATAAGAAAGCTTTCGTATATATTAAGCATAAAGCAAGTGGCTACACATTATAAAATGAGGTGAATCACTACATCGCGATAGCGAGGTAAGGGAGGCGGTATAAGGTGGTTACTCAAATCTTTAGGAAACAACTTTTGGAAGGTAGGAAAATCGATGGTATTCTTAGGTCTACAGAAGTGAAGCTATAAATACTAAATGTTGGCAGTACGTGCCTTGAAGTCACGTGTTTTCACTCTCACAATATATTATATTATAAGGGTAAAAGAGCTATAGAAGAGTGAGATTCTATTTATAAGTAGATTATATTAATAATTTGTATTTAAAATATATAGTTAATATTAGAATATTAAAAAGATTTTAAAATAAATTAAGAATTGAAATAGATAGATATATTTGTAAACCTTGAAAACCTTATAAAAGTTATTTTATTTATTAAATAATTTTTTTTTTTAAATTCTTTATATTTATTCAAATTTTATTATCCTTTTATATAAAAGAAGATTTGAAGACTTTTTTTGATATAGTTTTTATATCTTTAAATAAATTAAATTATAAATAATTTTAATTTATTTAAAATAATTCAAATTGATTTATAATCTTGTTAGCTTAAGGAATTCTCGTTTTCCTCAATATAATAAATTTAATAAAATAAATAAATATAAATAATTCGATATAAAAATATAAATCGAAATTATAATTAATGAAAAATAATAATGAAAAATAATAATGAAAAAAATAATAATATTCAATATTGTTACAAGTATATATATAGTAGTAAGCTATCAGGACTTCAATCCCTGATACTGTGCCTTTTGGACAGATTGCGTGTGTGGCGTAGTGGTAAAGCTTACAACTCCTATTGTATCTGCTTACGTAACAAATGTAATATTATTTAATATAAATTTTATAAATTAAAACTAATTGAATTAATTATTTTAAAAAAAGTTTTAAAAATCCGAAAAAATTATTCGATTATAATATTGATTCTTTTTTGTTTAGCTATTAAATTTAAAATAAAATAAAAAAGATTGTTTTAAGATAACTAATAATCATTTCAATGAATGTTTCTAAAATTTAAAATAAATTGTGAATTCTTATTAGATATAATATTATTAAGTGTATTGTATAAATAATAGATCTGTTTGATAAATCTATTTGTAAAAAAATTTATAGATAGCTTTATAATTGATATGAAGTAATATGTTTTAATTAAATAATAAACAATTGTAATGATATATTGGAATTCCTATTATAGTATTTATTAACTAATAGTAATATAATATAATAATAAAGATATCGAATTAAAAACAAAATAACATTAATAAAGATATAAGAAATCTGATTATAATAAAACAGAAAGCTTTTATTCGAAAACAGAATTAATAAATCTAAAACCTGATATTGTAAGAAATTAATATCGAATTAATAGTAATATAAATTGGATAATTAAAAATCTTTAGAAATAATTAGTTTTTAATTTAAAATATATATTTTTTAGAATAGAAATATATTATAATATAAGATATAATATAAAATCTATATTTAAAGAAAGAAATAAAGTTTGTTGGCTATAAAAAAACATTGAAATCAAAAGACTAAACAATAAATTCGATTACAGAAAACTAGAACTATTCAAAATTAATAAAATAATAAAAACAATCAATTATTAATTGAAATTATTAAAAAAAAAAAAAATATATATATATTTATTATTTTATATATCCTTATTCAAATCAATATTATTAAAAATATTAAATACATTATTTACAAAAATCGAATCAATTAATTCTAATATTATATATAATATTAAAACAATACTAAATTATAAGTATATCAAAATTATAATCAAATGTTAAATTAAATGATTAAATTATTTATATACTAAAAATTCATAAAAATTAAAAGAAAACCTTAATTGTTTGAAAAGTTGGAATCATTTTATCAATAATGTTTAGATTTACTCAAGAAAAAAAAAGAAAATCTATTGAAATAAAGATCGAAAGATGTTACGGGACAAAACGTGACCGGCTCAATCAGGCACGTGACAGTGGACCCTTCGGGTCTACCGCGTGCCGAATGGAGCTCGCACACGTATAAATTGTATAATTTGCATAGTTATGGAAAAGCAATGAAAAGTCTTGGTGCTACAATATACTAGTTGATTCATTACTATTATTCATTCTAACAAAAGATTTAAAGAAAATCGAAACCGAAAGAATCGTTGCTAAAACTAACAACAAAAGGAAATATTATTTCCTTCTTTTTCTTAATACATTTTTTTCTAACTTTTCTTTTTCTTCCAAAACATTAAATTCATTTAAAGATTTGAATTTATAATAAAGTATTTGTAATTATATTTTATAATTTTTACTGTTTTATTATAGGTTATAGACTAGTAAGTGAATTTGATTTTTGCTATTTTACAGTGTAAATCAGTTATGCGTCACAAATCAAACAAAAGAGCGAATCTTGTATTGTTCTCCATCAATTATGAAGGGAGGGAGATATGCATTTTATCACATTACATTCATTGACTTTTGCTTTGGATAGTAATAGATTTAATATTTTTCTTACTAAGAACACACCTTCTACGCCCGAAAAGTAACCATGCGGACGTGTCTAGGTTCACGCCCTCTAAATAGCTCATTGTTTTGATGTCTTCAAGAATCTCGGAGGAGTATTCCACTGGTGTTCTCATCTAACAACTACTTCTCAGGACTCAAGAAATTCAGTTCTTTATTCTCGTCGTTAAGAAATTGGTTCATCTATACCATTTATTACATACATTCTACTCCCTCTCAAAAGGATAAACTCCATATAGGGGGAGGACTTTAGTTCTGTACGCCCGCTCCTTGGGTTTTGTACTCACTCCCCAAGGCTTCCAGAAACGCTTCAGCTCACACTGACAGTCTCACACAGATCATCACACGACACATATGTTGCAACCAAACAAGAATTGAAAATCAATAGAATATCCGGCCACTTCGTTGACAATCTGACATCAGAATTTCTTCTCGCCAATACTTTGCAAACGTGGTATTCCTATGATACAGTCTCGGATGCGGTCTCGCATGTACTCTTCATGAGGTCCGAATCTGACAGGTTCAGCTGACAGAATCGATATCATGTGTCGTTGGCCGTCACTCGGTTTTCTTCCTTGCGACACTTCGTTATCGTTGGGTTTCCTAGCAGCGTCTCCTCCTCCTCATTTTTGTCGACAAGTTGCTCGTGGACACCACATATTATATAGATCTTGTTTATCCCAGGGTGAATCATAACTAGAGCCCAGCTAGGTACATTGACATGGGTTGATATGTCAAGAATGAAGCTAGCCAAAGTGTTTCACGTACACAATATAATCTCCGGCAAATGGGGAACCCACGGACAACCTCAATACGAACAGAATTTGGATGAAACGTTCTTGTCGCGTTGCCCTGTGTCTTATACCGACATATGCAAACCTTAATTTTACGATCCCTTACTACCCTAGTGCTGTGTAGTTCCATGTCGAAGCAATGACATCGATAAGGTGTTGAGGTTTCGACTTCTTATCTTTATCGCATCTTCACACTCGTCTTCCCGTCAAAAGTGGGCGATTAGAGGAACGAACTGCCACAATAGGACATTCGATACAATCCCACCAGAACCGATGTCAAATCTCTTCTGGAGTATAAAGGATTCGTCTCTCTGGACGCAACA